>CM073762.1:62111500-62586500 GCA_037127475.1 Arma custos
TTTTACATGCTTTCCACGAGTCGGATAGGATTATTGAACCCGGTACAATTTGTTTAATAATCAATGGTAATAATGTTCTTGCAGACCTATCAGGAACTTTAACGATGAACATATTCCTCCAAATATCCACTGCTGAGGCAAAATCCGTCCTGTGTGGTTTTTTCTTCTAGTATATAGACATTCTAGATACATCACTGGGCCTCCAATGGTTGATGAACTTCTCTCTAATTTAAAAACACACAATATACAAAACAAAACACTTAGGAAAAAATACAATTATGAAAAGTTACGATAACAGTAGGAGATTAGTTAAGAAAAGTGACATTTGAGCGCAGGTGTCAACGGACGGTAAAACATACAAGTACCTAAAAATATTTATTTAAGAAATTATTCAAATGCCATTTGGCACATTTTCTACTGAATAAATGGAATAGTTTCTAAATTTTCCTTAACTGAGTTAAGTACTGAATAATGATTGCACATTGAATTGCGAATTACTTCAATAATCCGGTAAAATACATTTATTAAATGTATAAATATCTGGTTTAACTAGTTTTTGTACATTAATACAAACATTTAGTTATTAACTGGTACTTGTTTAAGTATTTAACATTATTTTTTAAGTAATAGTTATATAATATATATCCATGACACTGACAAAAAGAGGATTTAAGAAGCAGATTATTCTTTATAGTTAAATTATTCTATATAATCACTATATGCGATGAAAAAGTTTTTATTAAAATTGTCATTTCCACATTATTCTGGCATGAACGATCCGGATAAAGTATATCCTACTTATAAAAATAATTTCAATAAAAAAAATCCGTGTCATTTTAAATCCACAGATATTAATTTTATTGTGGAATCATAATTAATAATGCTGTTAAGCGTACCTTGAAATTTTGTATGGTATACCAAAGATATTCCTGTTGCAGAATTCAAAAGATTAAAAAGAAATTTACCATAACTCTCCTCTTGGTAAAATAAAGATATTTAACGTTTTAAAATTGAATGCAAAATTAACTCTTTTGATAAAATTGATTTCGGTCTTCGACGCTCTCAACCTTAGGAACCAACTTCTAAAAAGGTTGAGAACTAACTTCATACTGTTTGTTCTTTGCACATTCTCTCAAGCAACAACGCCACCATGCGGCGAATCAGAAAAGCTTTCTAAAATTCATTTCTTGCCACCTAAATCATTAGGTAGTGGCAAGTTTAAAGCACTTTAAGTTTTAAGCTTTAAGTTTAAAGCAAAGTTACTTTAAGTAATTAAAGCACATTAGGCGAACTTAAGAACTGAAGTTCAACTTCTGTGGAAAGGATAAGGACTCAATACACCATCAAAACCAAGTGACATTTGTGAATAGCTTATCAGAAGAAGGCTAAGTAACTCCTCAAATACTACTGATTGTGAAACTGAGTCTTTACCAACGATAAATAAGTAAATTGTCTATAACATATTACCTACAAATAAATTCAAAGTCGCAGCCTGAAATACCTTACTAACAAAAACAATCATTTACAAATTCATATAGTTTTTTTTCTGATTTTTGGCCGCCTAGGACTACTGAGCGGTCATTTTAATGAAATTTCGCACAGATACGTAACATTGTCCAACTTGAAATATAGGCTATATTTTATTTCGATTAACGACCGCGATATTTTTATTGCAAAATTATATTTTTTTTCTAACCTGCTGCATTTTTGATATGTTGTAACAGTTTGCATCCGAAAAACGGATGGTAAAACTTTTGGCGGCCTAAAAACCGTGAAATTTTAAGAGTTATTTCGGTTTTTTGTCTGTATCTCCTAATAGGTGCGTTTTTGGGGAAAAAAAGTAATCGATCTATGTTAAAGAAGATTTAATTTGTTATAATTTGAGGTCAATCGCAGCTGTGTAGGCCTAATAGAACATGAGTTCAGTCCTATCATATATCAAATAACAAGATTCTTATCTATATATATAAAAATCTCCTGTCACGATGTTTGACCGGGTTAATATCCGAAACTACTGCACCGATTTTAATGAAATTTCGCAAAGATATGTAACATTGTCCAACTTAAAATATAGGCTATATTTTATGTCGATATTGCAAAACTATATTTTTTTTCTAACCTTCTGCATTTTTGATATGTTGTAACAGCATTTTTGAGTCGTGTAAATCCGAATTTGCCTCCGAAAAAACGGATATTACATACCTCGTTTATTAAACTAATGTTTATATTTTATCAGTTAAGAATTTAGTACATTATTTCTTTATTATATACTATAGTTAAATATAAGATGAATTAAATGTAAAATCAAAAAACAATTTAATTATTTTTTTCATTCATTCATTATTCCTTTAAAATTCAAATTTTAACGTAATATTTTTTAAAACTATTATAACAGCCACAGCAACGCTTGGCCGGGTCAGCTAGTTCTTAAAATATTTCATTGAAAAGTATATAACAAATATAAATCCTAAATAAGTAGGGCTTTATTGTATATGTCCAGTTCAATAAATTTTGGAGTAAGCAATACACATTTGCCATACAAGTTTATTTCAGAACTAGTATCTATGAGTAATAATACCCTGAGGTGTGCCAGACCATATACGCCGTTTAGAATCGCTAAATCCCCAAAACCATTGAAAACTGCGGCGCTGAACTGAAATATTTATGTTTTATCAACAGTGAATTAATGAACTTCTTACATTGAATATACAGAACAAGTTTAGACAACAAGACAGTTGTATATATAACTTTAGTGAGTAATATCGTGTAGCAGTTTGTTATACATATACAACTCTAACATGGGCTTTGTCATATGCATAGGTAAGTAACTAAATAAGTAAATAAAAAAATAAGAATGAATAAACAAAATAAATAATAAATAAATATACTGTTTTAAAAACTAATCCACGTATAATACTTATAATACAGTAAAAGTTAAAGTAATCCAAAAACCAAAGAATATTTAAGAATTAAACAATCATTAGACCCATCTGTACTTGCGGAGTAGAGCTTCAAGGCTTCAATAAGCCATCTAATCCCTCTCCTATTCAATCCTTACAATCCTAAATCCTTCGTAAAATCCTCAATGCTCCTTACTTTGTTACGAACAAAGTAATACATAATGACAATAATGTCCAATTTGTTGCTGATTTGGTACAAATCGGATATCAATCTTTTCATGACAAACTTTATTCCCACTCAAACCCACTAGTTTCAAACCTAGAAACCTCTTCAATTCCTGATAATCCTCCAAGGTTTCTGAAAAAAAGATGGCCTCTAAATTGAATTTGTTATTTGAGTACTGCCACTGGGTAGTTTCTCTACTTGTCTTTATTCATGCCAATAAGTACCCCTCCTTTCATTTACTTGGTGAATTTTTATAATACATTTGTAAATTTCAATGGGTAAATTATTAATCTATATTTTATACTCGATAGTTAGCAATATCAAGGTCAAGGCTTGGCTGCTTACCTTCTCCGGGCTTCACACAGTAACGTGAACTTTTTATTTTATTTTTTTCATTAGTTTAGTTAAATATGTTTATTTCAGTTAATATAATTAAATTAGCAATAGTTTATAATTAATAATTTTAAAAATGTATTTTATTTGTTTTTCATTATTTAATGAATGATTACAATGTGAATGTGGACAATTCGGGTAGTGAAATGTCGGAGGAAGAGACTCCGTATTAATACCTTAAAAGAAGAGCTTTGCAAAAACGTCAGAGAAAATCTGCCCCTTGCTCAGCGGGTAAGACGCCAAACAAAAAAAAAAAACGAAGCGGCTAGTTCAAAAACATCAGCCACAAACAATAATCTGCCAAAAGAACCACCAAAAATCCGCAGTAAATCTACTGCAGTCAAACAGCCTGTAGCCGTAACCAGCCTCCTCCTATACATATTTATAACCAAAATAACTGATTTTTATAATTTTGGAAGAAAAGTAGCAGATTTGATCGGGTCAAATTTTAGATGCTAATCTCGTATCAATGATATAAAGATAAACACCGTTAATAAAGAATCTTACAAAAAATGAATAAATCATCTTAATAGCCACAACTATGAATTCCACTGCTATCAGCTCAAACAAGAGAAAACATATAGGGTAGTTGAAGAGAGCTTTACTCGACCACGCCTAAGGACGCTATCAAAAGAGATCTAGAAGAGGAAATTAATTATGTTTTTTGTGACGGTTATTTCGAAAAAAAATACAAACATGCTCATAACACTTATGAGGTAAGATAATAACAATATGGGAAATGAACAATAATAACTGGACAATACCAACAATTAGTATGAACAACATAAAATATTGAAATTTAGTAAAGAGTTTCTGAGTTAAATTGGATTTTGGGTTCAGTACAAAGTAGAGAACCTACTATTCTCAAGACAACAGTTGTGTAGGGAGGTGATTTGACCACGCTTAACAGCCTAGTTTTTCTCCCAGTTAAGGGTACCCACTTCATACTTAATAGACTGGTCCCCCAAGACATCTGTAGATCCTACAGGGTCTGTAGATCCCTGGCTGTTAACAGTCTAGATAACTACTATAGGGCAAAATCTGTTTAATTTATATTATCTATGGTTATAGTTTTAATATGGTTTAACAAAGGGCTTATTATAAATTGTAATTTTAGTATGCAGGCTTTGTTATCAGTTATTGAAGTAACTGATAAATATATAATAAAAAAATAAGAAATAAATAATTAAATGATGTAATACATAAAATAATTAAACTGACTATAAATAATTGAAGTTGACATTGGCCTCAAAGTACAAATTGGAATAGAACAGTTTTTTCAATAGTACTTGGGGTGCGTGCAGTAAACCACCTTATAACCTAATGCGATCTAATTACTTTTAATTGCGACTCTAATCGCACCTTTCACAACCAAATTGTACAAACTAGTTTTTTCTAATTGTACAATAAATATTTGTTAATCGCCAAGCTACTTTTTTCACATCGTCCTCTTGTGAAATCGAATGGACTGATACAACTAATTCAGGTGAGACAACTTCCCAGAAAAAAAAAATCAACAAAAAAACCGAAGTGTAGTTTTGTACTTGTAATTGGTAGGAATAAAATAAAAGTAAAATACGGACTTTTTGGTTCTTTTCATCATTGTGGTTGTTTAATAACTTCTTTTAGATTCAATTATTTTGTTTTACTGATTTATTACAGATAAATTAGTAGATCATTTGTGTCTCTTCAATCAAGGATTTTTTCTTGTCACAATCTCCCCCCCCTCTCTCTCTCTCTCTCACTCTCTCTCTCTCTCTCTCTCTCTCTCTCTCTCTCTCTCTCTCTCTCTCTCTCTCTCTCTCTCTCTCTCTCTCTCTCTCTCTCTCTCTCTCTCTCTCTCTCGCTCTATCAATACATTAGTTAGTGAAATATTTCAAAATGAAAATATTTATATTAAATCTTATAAACTAGTATGTAGTAGGAAAATATCCCAATTTCCGGCCATAAATTGTATGATTTGCTGCAATCTAAGTTGCTCACCTTGATACTATTTACAAATTGGAGCGTTTCTATGTCTAATCTAAAGACCTCCTGTCTCTTATTGCTTAATATTTCATTTTCATCTTACCTCTCTCCTGATATGTATATATTATACATATCAATTATAGCATAGCTATTTTAAATGAGATTATTTAAAAAAATACAGAAGCGACTAACTTCAGAACAGTAAACTTTACAATAGTTTTTTACGTTTCCACGCGAGCGAGGCCATGGACAAAAGCTAGTATATATGTATACATATATAAAATTAAAAATTAACCTAACTTCTATTCTCTGTTAACTTTTCCTTCCCCATATTCAATAATAAATATGTTTGAGACATAAGTTCTTTTTATGAGTATTAATAATATGACGTCTGAATGTTTGAATAATGCCTTTTTCGATGATGGATCAAAACAACAAACTCGATGACGAATTAAAACTTAAAGGAAATTAGCTAATGCATGCTTATTACATCGTAAAAAAAAGTTTTCACTTCTGCCGTGCGGTCTTAAGCACACACTCTAATTTTTTTCATATAATAGAGATTCCTTTAAAGATTATTAAGCGTGAGACCCTTAGCAAATTGAAGACTTATTTGCCTCCAGTATTATCACTACTTCTTATATGTTCTTTATTTAGTGTTTATTGATTTCACAAGATGATTTTTGTAAATTTTCATTTATCTAAATATTAATATCTTATATTGAAGATTAGTCTTAAAAGTGTAACTAGGCATTAATTTTTTACTTTTTAAAATATTATTACTATGCGGATATTTGTGATAACAAAATTTATAGCTACTATTTTGTGGGAAAATTATGACATTAAGCTTGTAATTAACATGAAACATCAACTCCAAAGGGAACTCTCATCATGTTAGAATTTAGCACCTAGCAATTAAGATAGACTAAATATTTTCTTGTTACGTAGAGGAAAAAAAAAGTGTTGTACAATATCATATGTTATGAAAGAGTGTAATAGATCTTCAAGAGAAATGCGATCTCGGCAAAAGAATTTGAGAAAGCTGTTCGGTAGATATAAAATAGTACCTATTGTATCTCTAAGTTAAATACATCACTATTATTTTAAACACTTTCATTCTACAGCTGGCAGAAATTCTTTAGCAATTGCAACAGTTACTGATTACCGTTCTTAATTAAAAGTTTAAATTAGTATCTTTACATATATATATACATATATATACATATATATATATATATATATATATATATATATATATATATATATTGTATATTTACAAAGCCTGTCTATGTATAAATAATGTTCACTGAAAAAAAAGAAAAAGATATGGGTGGAATTTATCCTTGCAATGGGGAAGCTCAGCGTGTGACGAGTTGCTATGCCGAAGGTTCCGGGTACAAATCCGGATGTAACTGGTAAATTATTTAATCTGCAAACAGCCACGGATGAATCTTGTGGGATGTGGTGAACCGCCTGAGGCTCAGCTTCCTCTATAAGTGGGTACTCTCCATAAAGCCTAGTTTACATTAGTATGATCAGTAGAGTTCGCTGGTAGAGTGCTTGTTATTTCCCAACT
Organism: Arma custos; assembly: GCA_037127475.1. Lineage (NCBI taxonomy): Eukaryota > Metazoa > Arthropoda > Insecta > Hemiptera > Pentatomidae > Arma > Arma custos. The sequence goes on from CM073762.1 coordinate 62,118,564, forward strand.
GTGCTAGTGACATTAGAATACTGCAGACAGTCCAGGCGAGAGTAAAGTGGATATCACGTGTGGAATAGTACTATCTCTACTATCCTAACCCCACTTCCACAATCTTACTCTACTCTACTGGTTTGTTAGTTGACTATAGCAATGTAAACAAACACAAGTTTCGTTTTAGCTCAGGATAGTGTGTCTTTCTATCGATTGTGTGCTTCTTACTAGCAAACGTGAATACAGTTACGCAACCAAAATTGGCATAGTAGAATATTTCAGAAAAAAAGTATGCTGTTGAACTCTACTACTAATCATACCAATGTAAACCAGGATTAAGGGGGAAATCCTGGTGGTTGATGGTGTTCTCGGAAAATTAACTAACCTCTCCGCACAACCGTTGTCATAGAAACAGTACAGCCTATCATGAACTGAACCCAAGATGATACGTTATAGTGGTTCAATGTTTTTTTTTTTTTTATAATCCATACTTACAGGATAATGTTTCATGCATTTTTGCCTTTTTTTCTACTTAATCAGCATTAGTTTTACAGGATACATAAATGTTGTTGAGGGACATCCTGTAGTAACAAATTTAGGTAATTAAGAGATCCTAAATGGACATAGGAAAAAATTACCAGAACAAATTGATTATTAAGAGTTTTTTATACCAGTTCGTCTTTTACTCGTGTAGTATAGCGGTGAGAAAACCTCCTTGGCAGCTAAACTTAGGAAAGAAATTATTGGTTATGCCGTCCTTCGGAAGTAGCGTAAAATGGTGTCCTGAGCCTGTAAGATGTTAGGTAATCGTTAATCGTTAAATTCCTTTCCTAATTATACAAATATTCGTAACATTTAGCAAAAAAAAAGAGTCGTTCGATAGTAATATTGGATGAATAGACATATAAACAATTTGTTTTTGAATAAAATGCTTCTATTTCAATTGTTTGTGTAACTCATATATATATATTTTGATTAAAGTATATGCAATTATGGGAATCGTGCTACATTTATTTATCACGCGATAAACACCCACGTTTCCTTTTTTTCGAAATCGGAAATACAACTGTAGATTTGTTACTTTTAGGAACTAATGAAACTAAATAGGAGAAAGTAGAGACACAATTGGAACTATAACAAAGAACATAATAACAACTCCTAATAACAGGTCTTAGCTTTAACAATCAATCAATTCGATCAGAAATAGTCATTGATTAAGGACACGCCATTCACCCGAATTTCCGTTCACAATAATTTTGATTATGAGCAGAGGAAGGATGTCTTGTTAGGTGTACCATATTTAGAGCACACGCAACAAGTTTTGTAATGGTGTAAAGATTTCTCAATATATATATATATATATATATATATATATATATATATATATATATATATATATACACATATATATATATATATATATATATATACATGTGAGAAATATATATACATGTATATAAGAGGGATTTTAGTGATATCATAAACTCTTAGGATTAACCCTAAGTGATCTTTGTTCTATTATATAAGCAAATGAATCTATAAATTCTCGAGGAATAAAGCGTAGTTTTATCCCAACGGCGGGTTCATGCCCTATTTCCTCCTTTTTTAATATTAGTGTTCAGTCTGATCGTAACTTTTATATATATTCGAAAATATTTCAGATATTATCATTGAAAATGGAATAAATAGTCAGAGTAAAGTCATTGTCAATGCATTGTCCAGAAAGTTGGCGTTTCGGGCTGAATATATAAGCCATCTTCAGGGCTGAAATATGCAATAAACCACAATGATGCATGAATTCTTTGGTTTAGTAAATGGAAGATTTTATATTTGTTTTGTTTTAGATCTAAGATTTGGCAGATAGGTGATTTGTCATTCCCCCAATTAATGATACCCATTTTATAGATCTTGGGTGAGTCCAAGGATGGCTTGTAGATCTCACAGGATCCATCCGGGAATATCATCAATACAACACAATACAGTATGGCTCTACAACCCTGTGTGGGTCTTAGCCTCCTCAAGGAGACTTTGCAAGGTGCCTCTGTCTAATGCAGCTACCTTCCAGTTACGGACGTTTCAGATGCGTATGGCAATCTGCGCCACTTCATAAGTCCTTTAGTGCCTAGGTCCTTCCTCTTCCTCTGGCTCGACCCAACTTCCCCTCCAGTAGCTTCTTCGCGGGATCCTTTTCACTCATTCTGGCCTTAATCTATTAATTTTCACCCATAGACTCCCCAAACATCTCGTACGATTCTCGATTGGTTCGCATTCTCCAGTCAATATTCACATAATTAGATCCGATAACTCGGCGTAGCACCATCCTTTCGAAAACAGCTAGCTCTTTTTCCTTGGCCATGAATAAAGTCCATGTTTCAGAGGCGTAGGGCAGGACTGGCCTAATCAGGGTCTTATACAGCATGGCTTTTGTTTTCCGTGTTAGTAGTGAGCTCCTTAGATGCTTCCTCCGCCCAAAATAACATCTATTAGCGTTGATGGCTCTCATTTTTTTTCTTGAGACATTTCGTTTGACGAGGTAACAATTCCGAGATAAGTAAAGCTATCAGCCTTCTGAAACTTGCAAGGAATTTTTTCTACAAACTCCTGTACTACATTGCTTGCAGATTCACCTGTCCTCATATATTTAGTTTTTTCTTCGTTGATACTTAGATCCATCACTTCTGCTGCCTCAATGAGAATGATTCTGCATAATGAGAATAGAATGCTGTATTCAGTCGAATGAGACAGCGACAATATCTAGATCATCCGCATAGCCTAATAATTAAACTAGCCTGTTTAAATTTTATAATAAATTTTGTTTGTCTGGATTTTTAACTTCCTCACAATCTTTTCCGAGGCAACATTAAATAATAGACAAGCCCAGTCATCTCCCTGCCTCAAGCCTCTTATAGTATTGAATTCAGGAGAGAGATCCTCTGCATTCTGTCAACGCAATATTTTTCATCCATTGTCATTGCTACAAGGCGAATTAATTTTGAGTGTACTCCTAAATCTCTCATAGCTTCATAAAGTTTGGGTCATTTGATAATGTCATCGGCGCTTCTGAAATCTATAAAGAGGTGATGTATTAGCATTTTATATTCTATTTCCTTTTCAAGGATGGTCCTAAGGTTAAACATCTGGTTAATGGTTGGCTTGCCACTTCGAAATCCTGCATGGTAGTATCCTATTTTTATTTCGGCTAATGGAACAAGTTTTGATGAAGGATATTAGACAATACTTTATATGCGCACTGAATACTTCAATAATACCACTGTGGTTTGTACACTCAAGTATGTCTCCCTTTTTATGAATAGGACATATGATGCCTTTTTTCCATTCTCTCGGCATTTTCTCTTCGACCCATATGGAGAGTATAATATTATATAATTATTTATGTAGGGTTTCTGTTCTTCTTGTATGATTCAGCAGGAATTCCACCCTCAACACGTGACTTATTATTCAACAGCTTGAATAATTTATCTTTCACTGTCGGATAGAAACTCGTAACTGTAATGCATTAATGTATTAATAAGATTAATGTAAGATCATCAATACCATGTAATTGAAAAAAATTCTTTTTATGTTGTCATAATTCCAAGTTTTAAATAGAAAATTCCCAGTTTAATAGTGTGACTTATCGTGATAGTTAAGATTAAATCAGGGATACAAGAAAATATTAACAGGAGAAAAAGAGGTAAGTTCGTTTTATTAACATAAAGATAAAAGGTAATTAGTAAAATGTATTAGAGATAACTAATTGAGAAAGGTATAAATGATAATGCAATGAAAGTTGAAAAAATGTTAACACAGCTTAATTTTTTTTACTCCGTAGTATTATTATTTTTTATATTATTCTCATTTTAATTAAGGTTATCTTTAATTCATTTCCATAATTTATTCGTTATCTATGCGTTAATCTTTTTTATTATTTCTGAAAATCTATATCTCATATCTCATTTTACTACCATTACCTTGTTTCTCCCATTTAATTTCAACCCTCGTGATGAATCACCTAATTAAGCTGTACATTTTTTATTTGTATATATATGCTCAGAGTAATGGATTGACACTGACCGGACCCTATATTGATAACAGCCAAAAATCAAACATAATTTCGAATACATGTTATATGATACTACCATTATATGTATATTTAGTGTTCAGTAAAAATAGTTATATCGCAATAATGAATAAATGTGATTATTTCGCCCATAATTGCAGCTTAGCCAGAATTCGCATTTAAAATTATATTCTTGTTTTATTTAAAATATCAGGGAATTTTATAATATTACTAAGAACAAAGTAATGAATAGGAACTATTTTTTTTTTAAAATAGTTAAATTTATAATAACCGTTATTATAATTATAATTAAGGAGGTTTAGATTATTGCTTTGGATAAATGGATTGTTTCACGCTTACTTCGATGATAAGCATTGCTAATGAAATGCAGCTTCGTAAAACGTAAAGCTGCTTATTGCATTCAATAAGCCCCATAAAAGAAATATGAATCCTGAAGTATTAATTTAATAATTGGATAAATTAATGCAGTTTACTTAAGTAAATTAACGGATTTTTTGAATATCCCTTTACGCAACGTATTTTTAAGTCCAAATTTATTATGTACTTAACAATGTGAAGCACTAAGCTTCTTATATACATGATATTGTAATTTATTTAAAATATTACATGACACACTGGACTTCATTGGCTTCATTGCTTGAATAATGATTTGATTTAATTAAAAAGAATTAAAAAATTGAAGTTCTAAGCTCGGAGAAGTCTAGAATATAATAAAATATGATTTAGACCTTCTTAAAAGAACTTTTTTAGAATAAATTTATAATATTGCATACACACAATTATTTAATAATTTGAATTATACACAAAAATTGATTAGCTCATGCTACAGATACAGTTGTTTAATTCGGTGTAATTTTATGCCTAATAAATTAAATCATAATGAGTAAAAATATTGCAATATAGTATGATGTGGTTTACTTAAGAATAAATTAATTTTAACGGTTTATTTTAACAAAAATATTTCAGGAACAGGTAAAATAAATAATACATAAAAAAAATATTAAACGAATAATCTACATAAAAATAATTTATAAAGAAAAATGATGATATCTTTTAACAATAATTATAAAATATTAATTTAATAAATTATACAAATGCAATTTGGCATATATATAAATAAAAAACCCATTAAATTAAAAAGAATTATGTAAAGGAGAAAAAAAACAAACCTGTACCACTACAACCCATGAAGGGACTGGGATTCAAGTACATGATAGAGACTGTACTGTTTCATGAAGAACAGTTCTGCAGTGAGTTGACTTGTCCTTGACGCTCAACCGCCAGATTTCCCTTCCTTATTTTGAGTACCCTATTTTTATAATATTCTATAGAGGCTAGGTGGGCCCCAGGAGGGTCCTAGATCCCACATGATTCATCTCCCGCTGCAAACAGACTAAAGAAAAATCATGGCCTGCAGCGGGATTTGAACCAGGATTTCCGGCATGGCAACTCAGTGCTCAACCACTGAGCCACTCCGCTCCCCAAAAGAGAAAAAAATACCGTAATAATAAAAGACATATTAAATCATTGGAGTAAAATATATAGTAAAATAAATTAAATATCAAATAAATAGTTGTTAAAATATAATAGCAACAAAATTTTAGGGCAATGATAACATAATATAACATTTTTATCACAAATATTATAAATTAATTTTTATAAATTAAATTTTGTAAATTTAATATAACATTTTTTCTACAATAAAGTTGTGAACTAATTAATAGCAAATATTTAGAAAAATCATAAAGCCTATTATAATCTTTATTACGGTTCTTATTTAATTATAGGTAATAAATAATATATGTAAATATTGGTTACGTACAATTAATGACTTATGACAATTAAAATAGGTCTGAGTTAGATAAAATAGGTCTGTGGAGTATACAGACCTAATTCTGGCTGGTAATCACCAATCTGGTATAATTCTTTTTCATTTCTATTTTAGAATGCTAAAGTGAAATTTTTACTATTTACTTTAAACATTTTTTATGAATGAAAAAATTGTATTTAAGTGATTCCTTTCTTTTTTTTTTGGTCCGAATAAAAATAAGTAGTTTTTAAATAATTTGAGAAAAGGCTACGTGGTAAGTCGTATATATATTTTTAATTATATAATATAATTGCATTTAAGACATGCAGGCCTATGCATATATAGTGACCTGTTTTTCTTTTTTTTTATCATATGATTGGGCAAAATTTGTGAAAGTCAAGGAAGTTTTTTATAACCAGAACCATTAGATTTCTTCCTTGTTTTATGTTAATTTATAAGTGAATTTGAATACCTGCACAGTTAGCCCAGTTAATGGGTGTAGAAAAATCAATAGTAGCAACTTTTTTATAGACAATGAATGCCGTTAATCTTTGTTAAAAATGCTACAAAAGCATTTCCTTGTTAAATTATGAGTGTTTTTGTTTAACTTTCAGGAATGATTTCTATACGGCAAAATCTAAGTGAAATACAAATTTATAATAGGAAAAATTAATATTAGAGCGGCGGATAGGAAAAATGTTAAACTTTACAATTTATTCACAAAGGCTTTTTTGTTATACTAAAGTTATGAAATTTCGAATACTTTAACTACTATTTTGAAGTTTGTAGTAATTAAATAGAAGTATAGAATGCTAATGAGACCGGGATTGCTCAGTGTGTAGAGTCCTATGATAACAATTCCTATGTTGAAGGTTTCGGTTTAAAATCCGGCTGTGGCAGAAAATTTATTTTATCTGTTAACAGTCGGGGATCGATCTGTGGGATCTGGATACTCTCCTGGGACTCACCCAGCCTCTATAAAATGGGCACCGTTAATTGGGGATTAAGGGTAATAACCATTCATCAAGAAACAGTGTAGTCTTTACTAGTCTATTCCCAAGACCCTTCACAGGTACTAGTAGTACAGGCTTGTTTATTTTAATATAACATCATTCAGAAATCTTTAAACTTTACAATGTTACAAACGTTAAACTTTACAATCGACGTTTGTAGAAAAGTAATAATAATAGGAAAAACTTAAATAGTAAGGAAAAAACCTAACAGTACTGTAGAAGGCTCTTCTGTTAAGTTGTACGTAAGGAAGTACTGAGTCTTGACCGCCGGTTGTACAAGGTGTGATGTGGTCAGCATCAATGTTCAACCACCAAGGTTGTTATGGAGGCTGAGTGTGACAATAGTCTTTCGATTCAAATGCAAAATTCTTGATGTGGACTAGATTGAATCCTACAGCATTTTAGACTGAAAATCCCCAATCCAGACAATAAATTTTAAAAAAACTGTGCAACTACAAACCATGAAGGGTCTTAAGTTCAGTACATGGTATGGACTACTGTCCAGATGGACTAGGACAATAGTTGTGCTGTGCGATGATTTGTCCTAGATCACACTCAGCCGCCATGTGTTCCTCCAATAAAGGGTACCCACTTTATACAGGCTGGGTTAGCCCTAGAAGGGTCTGTAGATACGAGAGAGATCAGTGGCTATTAATTTATTGACTATTTCCCCTATTGACTGAGCTACCCCATTTCTGTTTTTTTAAATCTGAGATTTGTCAGTATAATTTTATAAATTATTGATAAATTGATTGCAACTGAAGCCAAATCATTTATTTTTATTAGACGACTTATCGGTATTTTATATTCAGTAAAATAAAAACAAAAATTAAGAATTTTCCTACAAAAGTTCTGAATTATTCTACCATTGCAGGATTTACTGTTAACGGGTTAATAAAACATGTCACATAAAACAACTCTTAAAATAGGGAATAACTAGTAGTAAGAGTAAAATATGTAATTAATTATAAGTAAATTTACACTTCCAATGATGAATAACAGATTAACATTAATCTTCTTCAGTCAGAAAAAATATTCTATTTTGAGTCATTTATGGTATTTTGGATTCATGGTAGCTTTGAGTACGAAATCATGTATATCTAAAGATATGAGAGACCAAATATTTAAGAATGTAGGTACTGTACTGGCTCTAGGAGAACGGTTGTGCAGGGAGATGATTTGTCCTAAATCACATATAATTATAACCTGGTTTTCCCCCATTAAGGGTACCCACTTTGTGGAGGTTGGTGAAACCCACGGAGGGTATCCAAATCCCAAAGAGTCCATCACTGGCTGTTGGCATATTAAATAAAATGTCTGCCACAGCCGGATTTGAAGCCGGACCTTCGTCACAGCAACTCACCGGTCCACCACTCCAGCTATCCCGCTCTATCAATTATTTTATCTAAGAAAAATATTATTATATGTATAAAGAATCGTAAACGCCTAGACAAATAGGGGCATTAGAAGAATACTGACAATAGCGTAAAAGGGTCGCCTTAGGGAAGAAGGCTATCAGATAATGTCTTTATCTCGTGGGAGAGACATTCACCTCTTTTGGGCTCCGCGGATTATTCCTTGCTTATCGTTTCCTCTCCATGCTTGAGGAGTTCCTCTCCAACCTTGTCCTACCGTTTCTTTTCCGTTCTTGAGTTTCCCTCACACACTAAAATAATTATTTTGTCCCCAAGATTCTTTCTACATCGCGGAAAAGACTCACTATGACTTCCTGGCGGCATATGCCGAAATACAGCTGGTTATACGATTCATGTGCGTGTGTGTGTTTACTAATGATTATAAATATTAATATTGAATAACAAAATCTAAAAGACACATAAAAAACATGTTAAGACATTAGTGGGACAATTCCATCCAAAAAGCACTAAACTTACTCTTTAAACTAAAATGTGAAACAAAAATACTTGTTGGCACATTCAGTCGTCTTCAGGACAGAAAGAGAACAATTGAAAAGAAAAAAAGCCTAGTAATAGTTATATCATACTAGGCAGCAAGACAGAGTAATATAATTTTATTAATACTGGTATAATTGTTTCGTCGGATCTATACATCTATAAATATATTTTATACACATATTTAAATACTACCCTCAGTGACAAGAAAACTTATTAACAAAATTTGACAATAGAATAATTTATTTTTCATGTTATATTTTAAGGTTACAACATCTAATGTATGCGTTGCCTGGATATTATATTTCTGCTTTTACTATTGTTTGTTTCAGGACGGATAATAATATTGATAATAAATCGAAATGTAACTAGCACTTATAACATTCTCACTACCAGTATAATAAAAAAGTCATACATCCTAACTAAGCATACTTAGTTAATTATTACTTCACAGATCGATCACGGTAAACATCCGTGGCCATTAACAGATTAAATAATTTATCTGCACGACCGGATTTGAACCCGCCCCTTTTAGCATAGCAACTCATATAACAATTTTTTAACCACGAGACATTTTCACTTATTAATTGAACTAAATAACTTTATCATAATATATCTGTATTTCTAGGAACTTCATGAATTAGTGGATGATAATTAACTGTAGTTTTAAAGCATACATCAGTACTTTTTACTGATAGGAGAATTCAGCCAGTTTAGTTTACCTTATAGTTTTATCATTTGGTTTCAAAAACAATAAATAGAGCAGATATAAAATATAATAATGATATAAATGAATACGAGAAATGAAACAATAACTTAGAAGCGGTCAAAAAAATTAGTAATATATTTATCATAACAGGATGTACCATGCGGGAGTTGGGAATACTTGCAAGGGCTGACTCAGTGGACCAAGGCTGCAACTTCAAGCTTAGGAAGGAAGAATATATTTATAGTTCCGTTTTGTTGTTCACAACGGAATCAATAAATTTATTTTTAATGTCGATCATGAATTATAATTCCTTATCAACTTATCTCAAAGAAGAACATAGCGATCAATCATTAATAATGATGGAATACAGTTGATTACTTAGTGATAATTTATACAGGGGAAGATGACAATGAAATTGAAAGGGGGAGTACTATTCTTGCTTTCTTGGCTAGGTGGGTAATCTACGGTTGAACAGTTAGTATGGGTATGCTTTTGTCGGTTAATATCACTTATGCTCACCTTAATGAGTATTAGTGAGAAGCGAATTTTACCCACATTCTCGGAATAACATTAGTTTTATTTGAATTGTTGGAAATGGATCTACCACTTGCTATGTTTCTACTCTTAAATATATCTTGAATATATACTTATATACTGATATTTGGGATGCCAGAGTCTCATTTAGGATGAGTACTCATATTATTATTTATATTCCTTAATCTTAATTGGGTTCCTTTCCAAAGGTCTATTCTCGTTTTACCAATTTACTCATCTATTATACCTTCAATATATTATTTATAAATAAATAGTGTATCCGGGGTATGTAAGTACCAAAAGAATTACAATAAGCATCGTTTATTATATCAATTTCAAACAAGATTAATGATTCAGATTTTAAACATATAAAAAGGATTGCCATAAAATACATTACAGGAAATAAATTAAAATTCTGTGGACAGGGGTAGATTGGGTTACAGGTCGGTCTTCCCTTTTCCGCTTCGGGAACTCCATCTTCCGTAGGGTCTATCTCCTGCCCGATCTCTCCTCCTTGCTGTACGTCTCCCAGTGTACCTCCTTCCTGCTCCGGCTTCGTCTTAAGAGCACCTTCATTCTCTGCGTCTATACCAAGAGTTTTCTTCTCTCCCCCTCTCCTTCCTTCTCCACCATCTTGGACCCTAAAACTCCATAAGAGACCCAAAAGGTCTGTTCTTTGTCCCAAACATATTCACTTTCATGTGTCCCGACATGACATATTTTTCCCGCTCCGTATCCCTTTCATGGTGCCGCCCACATCAGTACATAGCACACTATATCCATATATAATTTTTTATAATTATTGGTCATTTTTTTTTAGTTCTAAATATTTTTATTTTTTAAAGGTTCCGGGTTCAAATCCCGGTTGAGGGCTTATCTTTTCTCTTTAAAATATAGAAATATATCCATATATATTTTTATTTATTTATTATTCGGCACTACGACCCTTGTAGTCGAGTCGTGGCCTGCTCCAGCATCGACCGCTAGTTTTCTCTGTCAAGTGCTGCTACCCTCCAATTGCGGACATCCAATACGGTCCGGGCGTCCGAAGCTACGCAGTCCTCCCACCGAAGTCGTGCTCGTATATAGATCAGAGAGCCGAGAACGGGTGTTACGGGAAAGGAATTGAAGGAGATAGAAAATGTATGATGGTTGGCGGGATTGGATAACTTAGTAAAGAAAGGATGCTAGAAACTACTTACGGCGACAGGAAGGATAAAGCCACTTCAACTCTTATTAATATCTGGTGACCGGGGTATCTCTCGGGATCCCAAAGATGAATCGAACGAAGCAATTAAGCAAACGCATTTATTTCGCCTCGAGATCCCCAGATATACCCCGATACACTGTACAGCAATAGTCCAAATGAGGCAAAATTAAGGAAGTAATCAGAAGTCTACGAGTTTCAAAAGGGAACAGGTGGCGAAGGTAATTCAGACTCTTATTATACAACAATAGAGTAACAATTAATGAAGGGAAAATTCCGTTTTAAAAGTAATTTTCCAGCAAATTGTGTATTTTTTCAATTAGCTTAGGAAAACAAGGATTTCATACTATTAAAGAATAAAATTCATTTGAAATACAAAACAAAGAATAGGAAACATATGTAATATTAAAAAACACGTAGAAGATCAGTATTTATTGAAATATTTTTAATCTAACTGCAGATGTTTAACTGATTAATTAAGATTAATAAGATTAAGGCATTATAACAATTTCAGCATCAGGACACTTATATCAACCCCGCAGAAGACTACTACTATTTTTTTATCAAGTAAAGTTTAGTACATCGTAGAGAATGCATTGTTTTTTGGACAACAGTAGTGTAGGGAGGTGATTCCTCCTAGAACACGCTTGACCACTAGATTTTTCTCCTTTATTTTGGATACTCAGATTATAGAGGCTGGGTGAGCCCTAGGAGGTTCATAGATCCCAAAAGATCCATCTCCGGGTGCTAACAGATTAAAGTCCGACAGCGATCGAGGTTCGAACCTTTGGCTAGGCAACTCTGAGCTCCGCTGTGTAAAGTGGAAGTTTCCGATTCTAAGTTCTAACTCTTTTATCATACTTATCTCAACTCCGCAGAAGGCTATAGTTTAATTTGTTTATCAAGTCATCCACTATGACATCTTGCAGAGTTGTAGTTGCTGTTGTTTCCTTATTTTTTTATTTTTTTCCCCACAAAGGATTCCACGATGAACAGGAATTTATACTATTGTCACCTTGATTTCAAGATGTCTTGTAATATTTTCTTCTTTAATCTGTCTTCATCCAAAGTAAATTTTCCTCACTGAATCCAGTCCCCCATTGTAACATTATTTCAGGTTTATTCTTACCAGTTTTGCTTCGTTCCTAGCAGGGCAGAAAATTATATTTAAAATGAACTAATTAGCATCAAAATAACCCTTTGTAGCTTTCATCGTGTACCTGACTATTATCCATCGAATGGAACCTAAACAAATTATGATCCTCAGAACAATCTGACAAGATTACAAGAATCTGGTAAAAAGTGTTAGGCTTTCCGGATGGATCTGGCTAATTTTGATTAATTAGTGCAGCCATTATAACATGTGCTTAGTTATAACATCTTACAGATTTGTTCTTACATGATGTTGCTTCCTTTCTAGCACAAGGGTCCGCCATGTGCTCTTTTACTTAGACGTTGCTTCTCCAGTGAAAGTTTATTATTCTTCTGGTTAATAGAATTGTTTCAGCCTATGAAGTATTTTGAATTAAAACAAATAAGGGAGGGGATGATATTCTCTGCATCTTTGGGTCCACCCTTTTCCACGTTGTGATCTCTATGACATTAGCAAAGAAATTATCGGTTGTTTATTTTTGGAAGTTGGCCCATAAATAGATGAGGAATGAGGACATATATATTCCCGAACATTCTATGATCTTTTAAAAAGGACACCTCATCATACTGTGCTCTTTTTATGGCTAAAATCACTATTAAATGTGCCAGATACCAAAATGCTTCGATTGCTTTCAAGCAAAGACCCTGTGGTAAAGAGACTCGGTCCAGAAGCCAAAATGATGAGAAAATAGAGCATGCTTGCACTGCAATTATAGAAAATAATAAAAAAACACCAAATACCGGACTGCATTTTATTTACCAACCTTTCCTGGAGTACGAAAGACTATATTCTAATTATGTGTGTAACCCTTTGGTTGCTACTCTCCTTTTTTGGAATAGCTACTACGATGTTTCTTCAACAGCTTCAGTTGTATAATATATTTAGTTATAAAGTCATTGTATGTATCTTGTGGTCGCTGAACTCTCCTATAGTAGCATCTAGGATCAGGATATGACGAGTCCATGCAGTTTCCAAGAGAGTATTTTAGCTCATCGATCTAGATCAGAGTATCATTTTTTTGGCTCATTTTGCCAAGGAAAAAAGCTTACCGTGCATTATACTCTAACGAATAATTTCAATTACCAAAAAATAAAATATAAAATAGTCAATTTCATAGATGTTATAGCCAACATTTGCTCATTACACACTAAGTATGTGAAACTATTCGGAAATGTTTGACCTTTTTGTCAGTAGTATTCAAATTTATAAAAACAACAAAGTCGATTAATAAATAAGAAGATAATTTATATATATATATAAAACATACTATGGTTTAGTAATGTGATTCAAATTGATTATTTCTGTAGTTAATTATTTATGTTACTGTAATTATTATTTTATTTATTTTTACCAGATCGGCCTGGTGGGCCTTGCATGGTTGTTGTAATATAGATTTTTATTGTTGATAGCAATTGATTTTTGGGGGGGGGTATAGTCTAATACAATAGACACCCCTAACTAAATACATCGTTATAACTATTGGTTAAATGTAAATAACGGTGAATTGTGACATATAAAAGTATATAAAAAAATCTACATATAAAATAGCTGTAAAATAAATTTAGAGTAGTAATAACATTAGAAATATATAGTTATACAACTTATAATAAGATGTCCTGCAGTAACCTGGGCTGTAGTCTTCGAGATGATGTCTGCTTTCCTATGTTGTAATTTATTGCTCCTTTAACTGCTTGTAGTTGGCTATGAAATTTTCTGAATCTTTTTTTTTATGTGGTCGTCTATTGTTTCTATTTGTAGTTCACGGTGCAGTTGACGGTTTCTGATGAACCAGGGGGCATCCACTGCTTTGTTTAAAAAGTTTGCAATCTTTTTCTTTTCGTAAAGGATGCTCCTCAGACTTCACAGCCGTACATCATTAATGGCCTTAGGACTGTTTTATAAATGAGAATTGTTATCTCTGGTTTTAATTTAGATTTTCTATTTACGATCGGATAGAGCATTGATAATCTTGCGTAGGTTTGGGTTAATTTAATATTGATATGGGTATTTCAGATTAGGCGGCGGTCCAGGTGAACTCCAAGGTATAGCTTCGCTGGAAGGGTTCCATTTCACATTTTTACCTACGAGGGTTAGCTCAGGTGAATCAGGTGATCGTCTAAGGGTAAATACTTTTGAGGTACATTTTTCGGTGTTAAGAGTAATCTTTCATTTGGTAAAGTATTGATCGAGATTATCCAGTTGGCTCTGCAAAGTATTTCTGGCTATTATTATGTCATTGTGTTGGGAGAAAACGGCTTTATCGTCGGCGAACATAGCTATGGAGGTATGTGTAGACTGGATGATATCGTGAAGATAAAAGTTGAATAGAATGGGAGAAAGAACTGAACCTTGTGAAGTACCTGCATGGATTTGTCTCATAGTTGAATATGTGTTATTTATTGTAACTGAGAATGTTCGACCGTTCAGGAATGAGCTCAGAATAACATATAAGTATTTCGGGGTATCTACTTTCTTTAGTTTGTATAGTAGACCTCGGTGCCAAACCTTATCAAACGTTTGCTGGAAGTCCAAGAACGTATGTTACCAGCGTATGTTTCTTCATTTCGAATCCATTTATTATGAATTCTGATAGTCTTGCAAGTTGGTGCGAGGTGGAATGACTATACTGAAAACCAAATTGAAAATCTGGGATAATATCATTATTGTTAAAAAGAAGAAAGATACCTTTTTGTAATTGATTCCAATGATTGGTAATAAGCTTACAGGCCTATAGCTGCTAACTTGTTTAGCGTTTTTACCGGGTTTGTGGATGACTATGAGTTCAGCTTTTTTCCACGTATGTTACTTTAAACAAATTGACAGTTGTGAAAACCATTTAACCATAATAGTAACGTCAGTGATTACAGTAATTATTTAAATTTGGCATAAAACATCATTTTAATAATTAATTCTGAAAACTATGTTTTAATCAGGATATAGCAATACTCCTTTTAGAAGTTAATTGCTCTGTCAAAATGTTTCTTCTCTAACTTATATTCATTCCAAATTAATGGTATATAAATTTAATATTCAATTTTTTTTTTTTAAGGTCTTATATACATTTCTTTAATAACTCTAACTTTATTACGCTATACTTTACGATAATAATAATAACGAATTTAAGACGTCCCTCGAAAAAGCAATTATTATGTCGTTATAGGAATATACAATATTAAGTTATTGTCACCAAATAGATTAGTGTTAAGTTAAATTAAAAAAAAGTTAAATTCAATAAGTTATATTGTTTGTTTACGATTTAATTTATATAGTTATCTCTTCCTTCTTATTTAGTCTTATTTTTCGGTAAATATATTTTTATTTAAATATTTATTAATGTTTTCTATTTTATTCTCCTTTTATCTTTAAATCACGAACAATTTTCTTTTTAGTTTTGTTTTGCATTTTTCTTTCGTTTTTATAAAAATCATTTTTATAAAAAATAAAACAAAAATATATAATTATATTAATATAAACATTGATTTTTATAAAAACTAACCTAAAAATATACATTTATTTCAATATAGGCGTTGATGACCAATAGATTTTACGACTCACATTTAAAAGCAATAGACTTTAAAAAAATGATAGAAACTAATAATTGTTGAAATAACATGTTTATAAACCGGTTTCAGTTGTTTAAAATTAATAAGCAGATGACATTAGAAAAAAAAAGTAAAAACACTAAACTATTTAAAGTGAGAAGAAAATAGTAAGGGTGGTGGACAAAAAATATTCCCAATTATCTAAGTTTTAAAACTTTTAAACTCTATTTAAATACTTTAAATCTTTATCTTTATCTTATTTATTCAGTCCTGAAAAAGATGTGCAATGTAAGTCAAAACTAATTATTATTCAGCATTAATAAAATAATAGTATATCTATATCTATATCTATATCGATATATATATATATATATATATATATATATATATATATATATATATATATATATATATATATATACACACATAAGTAATTAAGATATAAAATGTACATAGTACTTAGAAGTCTATAGGAGCAAGAATTATGTAAACTCTAAGAGAGATGGTAGTGGACAAGGCTGGCCGCGGGTACTTGTGCTATAAAAGGGGGTTGTTGTGTGTTCCTTCCAGTATCCAACCATACATCCCAGTAGGCAACATCTACAGATATGGCATCTTACAAGTCTCTAGTAAGTATTAGTACTTAGTTTTATATATATATATATATATATATATATATATATATATACACTCACATATATACGTTTGTTTAGCACTTATTACCAGTAACAAAAAGTTGGCAGTAAGAGTGAATTATATTTTTTTTTCTTTTTTATGATCTAGATTAAAACTTGACTAATACACATATTTAACATGATGATGATAACATGAAGTTTTAAGTCGTTCTTGTTCGTCAAAGACCAAAAATAGTTTCTATAGGACTTTTATTTGGTTATACTGGTATGATAACTAACATGTTATACTCTCCGTAAAACTAGAGATAAATTTTTTTTTTTATAATCGTATCACTAGTTCATTTATAGGCAGAAAAAATATTTTTTTATGAAGGGTTAATGGTTAGAAGAGGTGCATAAGGTATTGATAGAACTTTTTTGGGGTTGAAAAATTACTCTCATAAGAAAAAAAAATGCTAGGATTAATATAACCTTCAAAAAATAAATTCATCGTCTTTAAAATAAAACAGATTAAATTTGTAAAATGATTATATTCATTTTTTAGCCACGTAGAATGATGTTACTTATGTTCAAATATTAAGTAGATGAAAACAAAGACATGTCACTTGAATAGAACTAAACTGTTCGTTGAAAATATAGATCTATACACACTCTTACACCCGCACACACACACATATATATATATATATATATATATATATATATATATATATATATATATATATATACCCTATAGTGGATCTGGATACATAGCTACTCAGCAGGAGCTCATCAAAATTCTATAAAGTAATGAACCCGAGACACTTCAAGGGTTGTAGCAGTTTGTATTACTTATATAAGACATTTAGTTCTCATTACTTAAAGCGGTTTGTAAATTCTTCTAAAAAGAATATTTAATGTCGAAGATTTGTTATTCTGATTCTTTTTTGTCACTTTGACAAATGCACTAAACTCATCATTATTTATTTATCGGCAAGTTAATATTGTCTATAGCCTTTTCGCCATTTTCATAGTATTCTAATCTGCCACCCATATTTGGCCATTTTAATGGAACGACTCTTCTGAGATTGAAAAATGTTGTGCCCACTGCACTCCCCCCTTACACTAACTGTTTCTAGTTAGGGTAATAACCTCGTGTCATCAGCAGAGGGATATCATTCTCGGAAAGGACGTAAAGTCCAGTTATAAATTCACCATTAATTTAAACACTATTAAATAATTATAAAGGTAAATATTAATATTCCAGCCCCAAAAATAACTATGACTGCATAATATGATCAAATAACCTTCCCATTTACTTATCATTCTGCCATTTAAACTTAGTATATTGTAGAATTATAGTGTATGATTTCATCGTTAATTAATTTTCCTGTTCCGTGCCTTTCTCAACTATGCACGCCCTTCTAATAACATTATATCTCTAACTATGAGTGTGCGCGTCCATCCTTTGATTTTTTTGTTTTCCTTAAAATATTCACAAATAAGCAGTTTATGGTGACTTAAATTCTATTGATGTGAGTTGTGCAGCATTTTTTCGGTATATATGTACTATTATTCTTTCGTTTTTAAGAATGAATAAATTGGTGAAATTTCTACTGTTTAGTTGCTCACAGATATTCTAGAAATTTGAAACTTATTAAATGGGTTAGTCCATTTGTATTTTGTATTTCTTAATACATATTTTATTTTATTTTTAATTCATTAAATTTAAATTAAAAAAAAAACTATAATGGTCACTTATACCTTAGCACTTTTAAACAAAGTACAAAATATTTCAAAGAATATACATATAAGTTGTGGATAAGTTTGTAAATTCTGAGGGCACATGTCGCGAACTATATAACAAATGAGAGAAATTATTATGGACTCCAAATCAGAAATAACTAGCGAGCCCCATCACTAGAGTCCTACTATCATTCATGAGAAATCCAGCAAACTCCCCATCCACATTCCTCTCTTAAAATGCATCCGGTGAAGTAAAAAATATTAAATAGATTCCGTCAATTCTGATAAATATCTGTTTCAAATATATAAACCAAGAAGTTTATTTATTAGGAAATAAAGGCCTTACGGTAAATCTAATGTTGGAATAGACTTGAAGGCTACAACGGGAACCGTTATTCATAAATTACTCCAATCTTATTGTTTACAGTATCTTGCAAAATATTATTACAAATTCTCAAGATATACGTGTAGTTTAGAAATGAGGATGAGAATCTAGAAATTCCTTCCGTTTATTCACATGGTGATGCAAGTTTTACAGTTTACCGTGTATGAGAAGAATTCAGCAACAACTATTATATATAAAATAAATAAAAAATAATGAAAGCTGTAGGTTCCAGCATATTTAAAGTATTCATACTGACTAAAAAAACACGTTATTATATCATAGCTCGATCCATAACTTGGTTTTCATAAAAAGAAAGAAAAGTTGAATTTTTTGCCTTCCACTCCTTAAAAAAAAAATGATTTCGTACTTAAAACTACGTTAAATTCAAATATAGCACCCAACAAGGAAATATTTTTCTGACTGATAATTAATGTTAATATGTTACTAACAATTGATATTATTACTTTATTTTAAATATTACACCTGTTACCTTTTCTATTAACCAAGCATATCTTCTATAACTTAATTTATAAACCCGATACCTATGTATCCTGCAATGGTAGAATACTTCTGAGCTTTTGCAGGGAGATATTTATTTAATTTTATATATATATATATATATATATATATATATATATATATATATATATATATATATATAATGTATTAAATTAACAAGCAAAAATTGTATATAGTATCTGTAGTAAAATTATTTTAATTTTTATTATTTTCCTGTTAATTTTTTGTAATAAAGGCTTTCATTCATTCATTCATTCATTCATATATATATATATATATATATATATATATGTATATATGTGCGATACTTTATCTAATAAAAATAAACGATTTGCCTTTAGTTTAAAATATTTATACAGAATAAATAAAACGACATTAATAAAAGGAGCGGGGTAACTGAGTGCAGATAAATTTATTATTCAATAAAATAACAGCCATGAATGGACACCCTTGTATATACAGACCCTTCTGGGGCTCACCCATACTCTGTAAAGTTACTTAATTGGAAACAAAAACCCAAACTGTAGAGCGTGAACTCGGATAAATCACCTCTCTGCACAAGAATTGTTCTAAGTACAATCTCTACCATTAACTGAACCCAAGATCCTTCATGGGTTTTAGTGGTACAGGTGTTTTAATTACCACTAAATTAATAATTCATTCTTATTAATCCAATGTTTTTTTCCTATTGTAAAAACACGATGCGCGGTGAAATATCAATAATTCATAATACATTGGTCATAATCATGGTTTACAACATACTTATGGTTTATAACATACAAAGCTAATCGAAAAAATTTGTTCCAGATAAAATCTAGAAATTTTATTCTTGTTTTACCAAGTTTATTCTTAGGTTTAAAACAATATTTTTTATTATTTATTTATCTGTTTAGTTTTTCAATCGCCAATAATTATAGGAATGTATCTCTCAAGGAATGCTCCCTTGAGATATAACTTTTATTCTCGGTTTACAATATGTGTTTTGATTTATTGATTTTAGAACAACTTTAAAACGTTTGCTTTTTCATTTTATTTATCCTGTTATTTGTTGCTCTTTTTTTTTTTTTTTTTTTTTTTACTATAACAGTTATATGTTTCACGAAAAACCTCCTCTTTTATTATATACAGTTATATTTACTATTAGCCATTAGCTCATTAATTTCACTGTTTTCTTCTGACGTATTGTCTGTCACAGATTTATTCTTATATTTTTTAAAGTTCCATAAGCCTAAAAAATAGCTTTATTTTTTGTACATATATAAAAATATTAACCTGAAAAATGCATATATGAAAAGAATTGACATTGACATCATTTCAAATTATGCTATTTATTGAGTTAATAATGCTAATAATTAATTTGCCTATCTCATATCTTATGGAATTAAAAGTTAGTTGACCGTATTCTGTTACTGTCAACTTCTTGCATCAGAGGCAGCTTCCGAACACTTATTTCTTGCACAACCTCATATGGATAGTTGTTGAACTTTCAACAGACCAATGACACGCGATTTTCAACACCGATCTAGTTTACTTTTTCTTAGACCTTTTATTGTTAATTACTATAACTAGCTAATATAACTAACTGTTTATTTTTATCATTGACTATGTTCCTGTTTTACAAGTAAAATACTATTAAATTTAATTTGTATGTGTCTGTATAGTTAAAAATCTCTACTATTGTTATTCGTTGTAATAATATACAATTAAAAATATGCAAAATTAAAAAAAAAGTCGTTAATATAGTATATAGAAGAAATAAAATATTTGTCATTGAACAGTACTGTCCTACTGGAAAAATTAAGTCCAAAAAAAAATGAAAATTGTGTTAAGGCCAAATTAAGGTTTTGTAGCTGGTTTTCTATATTCTGTATCTAATAAGTAATTATTTAATAAGTTCATTAATTAGCCTATCAACAAAAATATATTATGAGGCAACATGGGAGTTATGCGTTATGGTTTACACTCCTGTTTGGAGATAACAAGAACTTAAGTCCCATTTTATACCTAAAAAAGTAAACTCGATTTTTTTTTAAAACTAAAACTGTTTTTTTATATCAAATTATTTGATCCTTTAAATGTACATTTTACAGAAAAAAGGGTGTGGAAAAGTATATATTACGTTTTATTGAATATCTCGATAATGAGGAGGCCCAGTCTCGGTGACGGGATGTAGAGCCAGCCATGTATGTATGAATATCTCAATTTCAAGTGAAGGGGAGTTAAGGCTTTCTTCCTAAGCAGGGCAGTCTGGCAAAACAGAGTATATGTTTTGTAATCACACTTAGTTTAATTTTAACAATTTAGAAATTTACACATTTAAGCACAGGACAAAATATGATAAAAGGATAGTTAAAAAATAACTGGTAGTTGCCAGTAACCATCACACAATATCTTCGGTAAACACGTCTAAAGATTTATCACTTTACCACACATATAATTAATTGATTTATAGAAAATTTATGTTCTATTGATTTTGTTATAGATCGTTCTCTGCATCGCTCTATTCGCTGTCGTCCTGGCAGTTGAAGAGCCAAAAGACAAAAATAAGAGAGGAATTGGTATGTATACAAGTGGATATAAATATTTAAAAAATATTCAAAATACACATTTATCTATATATTTAATTTAAAGTTATAGCTTACAGAAAAATAAATATCAAACGACAATCCTAAAATTATTTATATCTAAAATTTCAAATACGTGTTTATTATTGATAACTGAACCGTTAAGACCAACTGGCATATCATACATCACTATTAGCTCATTTTCTTCAAAATTTCCTATTTCTATGAAAATAAAGCTTTATATGATCAGATGTACGATTTATTTTTTTTTTATTATTATTGAGTATGTGTAAAGGACAAAGCTTCAGAAAGCAACTACTGAGACGGAAAAATGCGAAGGCTGGTTCTTTCAGATTTCAGTATACATTATCGTAAAATATCCACAATTTAGTGGTAAAATTTATATCTACCTGAAGGTATTCACAAAGGTAAAAACGGTGTACACTTTTAAGAGCGAAATGGAAAACTATCCGTACTATATCTTACTAAATATATTTTTAGTTATTTTTTCTCGTAAATTTTCCGGGTTGGAAGATATGATTTAATTTCTTGATATTTTGATTAACAATAATGAATTTACTCCATGAGTTTGCACTAAAATTATGAGAACTTTTATTTTCCTAAAACTAATATTTCCCGATCGATGCAAAATAAAGTGTAAAAAGAAATTAATAGCACATGTTACCAGGTAGTACTCAACTCTTTGCGTAGGTTACATGAACCTGGACGGGCTTGCTAAGTCAGAACTTTCATAAACTTTTGTAATATTTCCATCATGCCTGAGAAATATTAGGCTTTATTTGACCCGACTTCTTCTTAAAGTGTGGTGCTTGCAATAATTCAAAAGAACTTCCAAATTTCTTATTTCTAAAACACTAATGTTACTGGCAACACTTAGACTAACTAAGCACTAAGTTTGATTGAGTGGAATAGAACTTTATTAAGGGTCACAGAATAATACAGACCTGTACAAAATTAATTGAATATATATTTGACCAAGGGGCTGCGTTATAAGAGTGACACAGTATTTATATAAGTACTTAAAAATAAATATAAACCCAGAGATCCAGAGTGTAGTGAAATGGGTGAGAAAGGAACGCTCAAAAGATTTGTTTCTGTGGCAACGATTATAAAGGTCAGAAAGGTGAGGTCTTTTTCATTTGTTTAATAACTTCTATTGATTTAAAAGTATCTGGCTAGTATTAGTTCTGTGAGGATATGTCATAAAAAAGAGACATTTTTTTGACCAACAAACATTCGTTTTTAAAAGATTCAACTGGATTAGAAGGGGAATGTTATAGTTATAGCTATAAATTAAACTGACCAATTATAAATTTATTCTATATGATAGTAGTAAGATTGTTTTTCTTTTCTTATTACAGGAGGCTACGGCTTGGGATACGGCCATGGTTATGGAGGAGGCTATGGAGGAGGACTTGGACACTATGGTGGATATGGAGGTGGATATGGATTAGGCCACTATGGTGGATACGGAATTGGTCACTATGGAGGATACGGGCATGGATATGATCTCGGCCATTATGGTGGCGGATATGGTCTCGGCTATGGAGGATATGGAGGACACGGATATGGTGGATACGGACATGGAATCGGAGGATATGGTCTTGGATATGGAGGATACGGTCTTGGACACGGTTTGGGACACTACGGAGGCTACCACTAAAAGCTTATAAATTTCATCAACATCAACTTAAAAGACACTGTTAAACGTGTTTATAATTATTATAGGGATGAGCGTGGCGCTATAATAATTGTTTAACACCAGATGTAATATTTTTTAATAATGTCTTATAACATTACCATTTGAAATACATTTATTTTTATATATTTTGTTATATTGTTGTTCTGTTGTTTCTTTCTAAAAACACCTACTGTTCCTCATATCAAAGTTTTGAATAATATAAAATAATCACAACATAATGTAAGGTTCATTATTATACATCAACTAATGATTTTCGAAAGAAAATATGTATAATAATGGTAGTAAGCACAATAAAACTATTTATTAATAATAATTGAGGCGTTCAAATCGGAAAATGTAGTACGAAAAAAATTAGTTTTCCATTTTTTTTTTATAGAAAAGGTAGTATTAATAATAGGATAGAAAGAGGTCTATCAGTGTTTTAGTTTCTATTAATGGTGGTAGTTACAATTTTCAACTAGAAACATTCATTTTTAGTTGTCAAAACAGTTTTTTGCTTCTCCTTTAAAATTACCTTTTCTTGACTTACTACGCTTAACCCTTTAACTGCTAAAGACGATGTATGCCGGCGCAAGGGAACGTGTCTCCTTTGCTAAAGACGATATATGCCGTCCTGCATCACACGCCCTCAGTGCTAAAGACGATATATGCCGTTGCACTGCTTTTCTATCTATTTGCTAAAGCTGAATATTAATGTTGGTCATTGTATAGACCAATGCTTTGAAGATTTTCATACAAAATTAAATTATTAAGCAATAAGTTATAGTATTAAAAAAAGAAATTTAAAAAAAATGTTTGAAAGTTTTTGTCGGCCCATAGCTCGAATCAAAAATGAGGATGGAATGAATGAAATACGTTAACAGATAGTAGGAAAGGGACGCAATGAAGGATAGGATGCAGGTAACAAGTATGAAGCACAGGCCGGTAGGCGAGTAGCGCCCACTTAGCGCTCTGATAGAGCTAAAGCTCTCTTCACGTAATATGTCAATATTTAATTGTGAGAACATGAAAATAAAATAATGTTATTAAGACAATATAAAGCTATTAGGATTCATTACAAGTGAACAGGATGAAATTTAAATCTAACGAAGGGTCAAAATTCATTAAAAAATTAAAAAAGATATAAATTAGCTACTTGTTGTCATTAGATGATTACAAACCAATTAATAGATTTTTCTATTAATATTTGTGGGCATATGTTTAGTCTTACGTTTCTTTTTTTTTTTACTTTTATGTTTACCCTAATAACCATATTATTATCTTATGAAAAACGTGTATAAAAGTGAGAGTAGGCTGATATTAAAACAGCAAGTCTCTTCTGATAGCACAATCAATGGTAAATATATTAATATTTTTAATGTTTAATTTTATTAATTAATTATTTTAATTAATTTAAATTTTTAATTTATCATAAACAGTTAATATTATATTTTCAGCGATAGCTAAGTGCTGAGTTGCTATTCTGAAGGTTCCTGGTTTTATTCCAGCATATTAGTATATTCATTTTTAATATTTTATAACTCAGGGATATACCCTGTGGGATTTGCTGGCCATCATGGGGCTAACACAGTCTCTATTATGTAGTTGCCCGAAAATGGCAGGTCTGTTGAGGATGATCTCGAACCAACCACCTACCTGTACATCCGTTGTCTTAGAAACCATGTACTTTTTTTAGTACAAATCCATAACTTCATTGTCTACTGTTCATATAATTTAATTTTTGTGCCTATAACACCTTATTAGACATAAATGTAAATTTATAGTTCTATTAAAAAATAAATAAGATAATTTTTTTTACTTAAAAGGAATTCCAATGTTTGTTTTTTTTTCGAAAATTTGGCTTTAAGACTTTATTATCAAAGTCCTATTTTGCCAGCAAAACTATGATTGATATGATAAAGAATTGCAATGTTAACTTCCAGTCGAGTTTGCTAGTTTATATATAAAACCCAGTTAATTCATTTATCTAAGGAGATTTCCACTTTTACCATATTTTATAAAGTGTCCCAAGGTTATTTCGAAACTCCTAAACATTGGTTATTAAATTCTAAACGCACATTTTAGCTAAAATAAAAAAATAAACTAAAGTAACCTACATTAAAAAATATAAACTTTATTTTATCATAGCTCAGACCTTAACATCATCTATTAAGAAACTGGAGGTTGATCTAGAGTACACCTTACTATTTTACAACATAGAGTATTCCTTAAATATATACATTCATCACCAAATAAATATGAACAAACAATTAAACTGATTAAATTGCTAACGATGAAAGCCCTAAACCGAAATGCAAAGAAGCAAGAAGCAGAAGGCAGGCTGATAACATAATAGTGTATACAACAGATATAATAATTCGTATAACAAAAAAAAATCGTAGAAAAACAATGTCATATTACCTTGACTTACTGACAAATATTATTTGTGTCTTTTGTAAACTTCCCCTAGGGATTCACATGGAAACTCGGATGGAGAAACTTCCCATTGAATTTACAACCAACTTGCGTCATATCTTTGTACTACATCATTGTTGTATAGACGTTTCACCCTCTTTGCCGTATAATGTGGCAATGTCAGTAATGTTTCTACTAATAGTTTGAGTGCCCAGCGAAGAGGTTCATAAAATTTTGCTTTCCTGATTTCGTGTATCACGAGTGGTGTAATGAAGACAAAACGGGAAAATCCTATATTGTAGATTTTACGTAATTCATTAATAAATTAAATAGTTATGAATACTATGCCTTAATAGAAGTAGTGTAATATGTATTAGCATTAAGGAAATAGTGGCTTTTAACATTAACTTAATTAACAATATATTCTGATAAGAATCTAAGATCACAATTCATAAATGGAAAATAATTATTCATTCGATCATACAGGGTATTACAAACCATGAATAAAGCAATAAAAAATCAGTTATAATATTAACATTTATTTTATTGCTTGAGGAGCCAACTGGTACCAAGGTGAACTGGTACTATTACTCATGCAGCGTAACTGTTGCAATCATTATCTAACGTTATAATATTAATTAATTAAAACATAAATCAAGATCAAGGTATAGATATGGTTGCTTCATCTTGCACAAAGTTCGTGTAATTAATTATCTGTAAGTTTTTCGAACTGTTGACATTGCAACTAAGGCTAATAATAACACATGACAGTAAAACAATTAGAGTGGGTTCAGACGCTAATCTTTTCTTTGTCATCCTATTTTATCGAATTAATTTACAGTTATTACAATGCATATATGAGCCGTTTATTTTGAAAGTGGCCTAGCTCCATTTATCTTCAAATATTTAAGGGTTTGCGTTTCGATGAATTTAAAAATATACGTATAGGATACTGTACATATACAATATACGTATAGGAGTCATACTGCTTAAGTGTATCTAAGGCTGTTAAATTTATGGTTCCAATTAAACTGTTAACAATTGTTAAGTGAATAATGTATGTTTTCTTATCAAGAATGGAGTTAGGCAAAAATTTTAAAAACGGAGTTAGGTCACTTTCAAAATAAACGGCTCATATATTGTACATATGTTTGTGGGCTCTTATGTTTTTACACACCAACCAATGATACACTGCCTTGTTACCTCCTAGTCCTGGAGTAGTGGAAATGCTAGATATCTATGTTTATTAAAATGTTATTAGGGTAATAGTAAAACATCATAATTGTGGAGTTATAGGAAACATAGCAGGGAAAACATATAGCTGTTGAGCAAAGTGACTTGATTACTTTTCTGTCATGTGAGTTTATCCCTCACTAAGTAGGTCCATAACTATCGATATCCGAGGCTGATTTTGGTTTCTGGTAAATATTAACTTCTGGAAGGGGGTTCCAACCAACAGCGATGGGCTGGTCATAAGGCCATAGAGTGGAAGATGAGGCCATTCCTAAAAAATATTTGGCAAAACCTCTCTACTGCACGGGAAGAAGGAGAGGCCGAAGCAGAGGTGGTCCGCTAGTGTGGACAGAGACGCAAGGGATATCCTGGAAGGGAGGAGCTGGATGACGTCTGCAAAAACTTGAGAAGACTGGAGGAGGATGGTAGAAAAGGCCAGGACTCGTCAACGAGTTCAAGTGCCGTAGAGTGGTAGTAATAAGTAGGTCAATAAATAGGCATGTAATTGACCTTAATGAGTTTATGGTTTATGTCTGAATACATTACTGCAACAATGAATTCTGATTTCACCCTGATAGTACACTACATTTATATAACCTCCTTCTTTTAAAAAACTATGTTTGTAGAAGTTATCTTGAGATGAAGTAATCCACTTTATTAAATTATTCGCAGAAAATGGAGGTGAGATAGAAAGACTAGGACAAACAAATTCTTTAGGTTTCTAAAGTTCTTTTTCTTTTCTTCCAGCCTCAACATATAATCAAAACTTTTCTAGAGTTGATTCATTGTGGAAAGATAATTAATTTTTTTGAAAATGTATTATTTATAAGATTGTGAAGGCAGTGCAGTGAAGGTTGCTAACACGCCTGGGTGGAAAAAAGAAGTAGAGTGAAATGAATCTGCCACTGCCTCAATTATTTGTAATATTTTTTTAAATATATTAATTTTTACGCGTTCAGAAATATTTATTTTCTAGTTTATTATGTTGCAGTTCTCCGATATCTATATTTCAGTGTAAATCCATTGGTACCTCTCCGCATTTCGGGTTTCTGGCAGAGAACAGAATGCATGTGTAAGTGAAGGGTGCTTTTTAAATTGCTTTAAAATTGTTTAACTGATCTGCACTGTGTAATAAGCTACTATAACCCTCTTAACGATCTGGTAAATAAATAAGCCGACAGTCAGAGTGTTAATTTTTAACTAAAGCATATCGCCTTTAAGTTCAAATCTTCAACGTATCAGTTGATATGCAGCGAAAAGTATAATGTAAGGTCACATCATATTTTTACTCTTATCAAGAAAATAAAAATTGCTTCATGAATTACTCGCGGGTGTTAATAAGGGATTTAGTGCACCCCTTTGCAGCCTATCTTAATGCTGTCAAATATAAAACATTTTCTAAGCAACTTTTAAACACTCTTGCAACATAGATTGCACACAAAGATCGATAAATATCACGGGATATTTATAAGAAACTGATCACATGCAGAAAAAACCAATAGTTTAAAAATTGTATTAACATATTATTTAGAACTAGAACTAGGTTGATAGAGAAACCGTTGTTAAGTACTTAAAATAATATCAGGTGGATCAAAATACTATACATTTAATCAAGCTCACATTAACCAACACGTTGTCTAAGATCAACTTTCCATGTAAGGTCAACGAACGTTTCCAAGTGGAGGTGAGGCTGAGACAGGGTGATGATATTTTAACCATTTTAAATATCTTGAAGAAATAATTAGACTGACAAAAATTATTTAGTATACTTAAAAGAAAAATTATATTATGTTTAATTTTGGATGAAAAAAATATACGTCTATGATATTTTAATATTTTTGTTTTTCTTTCATCAATATTTGATTTTATTATATCATCATGGAAATTGATAATTTAAATATTAAAACATTTTTTATCCTCATACAAGTCTGAAAAGACAACCTACTTAAAAATTACTGGACAAACGATCTAAGCTCCCAATTAATTACAAAAGACTCAATTACATGACAGTTTTTTGGACCTATTTGGACATAAAGAGTTGAGCTTTGGGGCTTTACTAAACCATCCAATTCTTCTCGTATCCAATCTTAACAATCCAAAATAGTTATCTGAGTATAGTTAAAATACTATCTGAGTTTCAAGTGTTTTTTCAGGTGTCATTTGCCACATTAGCAGATTTAATTGTAATATTATTATAGTTGTAAATTTCAATAAATTGATCTATTAAAAAAAAAACATTTTATTTTCCTTTTAACTGATGCATATACATTTTTGCAGTGGGAATTCACTCTAAATTATATTGGAAACTTCTGCCAATATAATTTTGGCTGATTTACAAAACAAAAAATTGATTTTTCAATATACCGTGTTAACTGTCACCATTCATCAATAAATATCACTATTTTATTATTTATAAAGCGAATAAGTGTTGGTAATTTTATACAGGGTAATTTCAAACTCAATTTTATAAGAAGGCACAAATAAAGGACACTTACTCCTCTCTCGCTCTAAACTATATCTTATACATAAATAATATAAATATATGTATCCATATATCATCTTCTGATATATCTCCTCATATTACTAGCTGTAAAGCGAGTACAATCCTGCCTCCCAGTCTTGATATCCGTTTTATATCAGATCTACAATTTCTCATTACAAAACTCCGTATTTCCCTCAGCTTGGAAAACCGCCTTAGTGTGTCCGTTAAATAAAATTGAAAAACCCTCCTCTCCAAACGACTTCCGCCCTATATCCCTCCTCTCTGACCCCTCAAAACCAATAGAACGCCTAGTTCAAAACAAAATTTCAAATTTTCTTGAAGAACGTTCCCTCGTTAACTCTCTCCAATCCGGCTTTCGACCGGGTTACTCAATCCAATCCGCTCTCCTCAAAGTAACCCATGATCTCCATACAGCCATTGAACACCAAAAATTTACAATTCTTATCCTTTTAGATGTTTCCAAAGCATTCGACGCAGAATAACACAATATCCTCCTCGCCAAGCTTCGTAACGTACCTCTATCCAACAGTAATCTGAAGTGGTTCAAGTCTTTCCTCTCAGATCGCTCCCAATATGTTCTGGTCCCAGGTCAACCTCCTTCCATAGCCCTTCCTCTGTTCGGTGGTGTCCCGCAGGGTTCATCACTATCTCCCACCCTATTTGCCATTTACATAAACGACCTTCCACCTCTCATCCAACACTCCCAGTACCATGTCTACGCTGATGATCTTCAAATATACTTGTCATTTTCCCCTTCCGACATATCGCTAGGCACGGAAAAACTACAAGGTGATTTGAATCGAATAAATCAGTGGGCCATAAATAATAAGTTAAAGTTGAATGTGGAGAAAAACAAGGCAATAATAATAGGATCGAACTACTTCCTTAAAACTATTTCCCATAATCCAATTCTCCTTCTAAATAATAATCCCTTCAATTTCTGCCCAACCCTCAAAAACCTTGGAATTATTTTTGACCAAACCCTCTCATAGAAAAATCATATTTCTGAAATCCCTCGTCTTACCTTTTCCACCTAAAAGCGCCTGAATCATCTTCGTCACCTATTACAATTTGAAACCCGTAGACTTCTAGTTACTTCCTTAATTTTCCCTCATTTGGACTATTGCTGTACAGTATATGCAGGTGTCACTGAAGATTTCGATGCAAAACTAAAACGATTGATCAATTGCTTCGTTCATTTCATCTTTGGGATCCCGAGAGACGCCCGTATCACCCGATATTACGAAGATCTGAAGTGGCTTTACCCTTCCTGTCGCCGAAAGTATTTCCTAGCTTCCTTTCTGTACCAAATTATCCAATTCCGCCGACCATAATGCATCTCCGATCTCCTTAAAATCAAAACCTCGTTCCACTCCCGTAACACCCGTTCTCGGTTCTCAGACCTTTATACAGCATCCCACCGAACATCTGATTTTGGCAGAGCTTTCCTTATCCAATCCTCGTCCCTCTTGAACTCTATACCTTCTTACATTCGTCGTTCCCATAATCTTCCAGCCTTCAAATCCCGTATATTCCATCACCTATTATCCTTACAATCCCCGAAAAATCTATAATAATAGGGGATCAGTTTTGACTTAATGTTCTCCTTATTCGATGAATGAATGATGTTTTTTGATGTACATTTATGTGTGTTATTATGTATTTATATTTATGAGTGTGTGGAATTTAAACCACGTACATATGTATTATTAATATCATATTAATCATATATATTAAAAAAGAAAAAAAGGACGAAAAGTGATGAAATGTAAATCTCTGATAATATTGTTTAATTTTTCTTCAATTTTTTTGTTTTTTTCGTGGCTTTGATATATTTGTAACCATAAATTTTTTCTCTTATATAATTATTGTTAGCTTATTTTAATTTTGTATTCTTTCTTTTCTTCTAATCTGTTCTTAAAATATGGTTATTGTACGTAATTCAAAATTTTTTTGGTTCATTTATTTTATTCTTTCTCACTTACTAAATTACTTGTAATAATTAATTAAATGTAATTATTTAACACTCTAGCACATAATAGCTGTATTGTTATTCTATAGGGAGTTGTCCCAGAATAAATAAAGACATTATTATTATTATTTTATATTTTTGAGGAGTCGAACAAAATACATTTAATGGTGATTATTAATGATGGATTAATGAAAATTAATAAGCAAAAATATATTTACATTTGGCTATTCATTAAATAATTAAAGTATTGTCAATTGAAAGACTTGCATTGAAGGCATGTGGTTATGGTAAGGAGCCGCGAATGACTCCAGCATACTAACCCACAATGCAAAGCTGATGTACGTTAAAACCATTTAGTAGGTTGTTGACTGAAAGGCGTATTCTTAAATATATATATACATTTGATATATAGTTAGATAATAAATTAATTACAAACTTGGCTCGATAAATGGCATAAAAAATAAGCATAAAAATCTAACCAACTTACATTTACAACTAGACATTCAGACTACCCTCACTAACACTTTACAAAACATATTGCCCAGGGAAACCTAGACAAAATTGTGCCTTAAAACGGAAAGAAGAGTGACTTGGAACAAGTAACTAATTTGAAGAAAAAAATGAATCACCGACTCTCACCCCTACGATGACTTCTTCACAAAAATTAACTTTCACTAACAAAGTAAATTATAGCATACAACATGCTACTTAATGCAAGTGTGGGGCTCATGCGAAAAATCCCACTTGTAGAGCATTTAAATAATTCAAAGAATACATAACGAACGAAATTCAAAGAACACATATTCCTTTTACATTACTAATAAATCGTTACACAAATATCTGAACATACCACTCGTGACCGACACAAACAAGAAAAACTACAAAACATTTCATGACTTCACTGGACATCACAATTTACTGGTACAATCATTACTCACACAGACATTACCACAGAATCCGACAAGGAGACTGAAACGTCTCTGGTGCAGGGAGCTACTACCAAGAGATGAATCACGCCAGGAGTGATTTCAATTTCTCTGTACGGCTTCTCCATAGACGTTTCCACGAGAATCCCTTAGGGGAGATTTTCAAAAGAAGATCGAAAATACAATATGTGGCAAATGGCATTTGTATAAGTTCTGAAATAGATATTTTTATTATTATTATTAGTAGTAGTATAATAGTGTTACGGTCACAGAGAGAAAGACGGGCGGAAGGGATTAACGTCTTAAACTCTTTGGCGGGAGAGATTAAGAAGATTGTTCTCGAAGGTCTCAGGACCCCCCCCCACCTCCATGTGTCTAGAATGTTCGGCCTTGCCTATTTAAATACCCTCTCGGCGCGAGTCAGTCAGAGAATAAACCAGGCGGAAGTGAATCAGTAATAAGTGAGTGTCAGTGTGATAAACTAGTCAGTGGTAAACCGGCTAGTGTTATAAGTGTATCAGTGAACTGTGACAGTCTTTTGAGTGTACTAAACCGTTTCTGTTTATTACTTTGTGTCAGTTTGTGATATTTGGAGAATCTTACGGTCGGCAAACTTTAATTAGTGAACTGTAAGTGTTAATTTGTAGTCATAAACTCTAGCGTAATTTTATTATATTTGTACAACTTTATGTAAATAGTTAAGCTATTTCGTAGTAGTAATATCTTATATTGTTTTAGTAATTAAATAGGCCTAGGTTATGATAAATATTTAGAATATTGTTATCGTAAATTTATATTAGTTTAATAATTTAATTGTTTGTAACTTCATGTTATTCTTTTTGTTACTTTGATAATAAATATTAGTATCTTGAATTTAGGAGTAGTTTAATTCATTTTAACACCCAGTAGTCCGTAACAATAGTTATATCTGAAATGATGGTAACGAAAAGTTGCGGATCTGCTAATTTTGTTTTTTATAAGTTTTTTGAGATGTTTTTTCCAATATCTTATTTCCATCTCTAAAAAAATACTCGACTGATTAGGAATATGAATACAATACTATGATTGAGTGGCGAGTAGCAAATGCAATTAATAATTAATTTAATAAAGAAAAGAATCATGCTATATATGCTAGTTAATTTTAAATTCAAATCAAAACTACCATTGCGCAAACATATGTATATAATACAATGCAGTAACAATGTATATTCAACCTTAGGAGGTTGCATTACAAAACATAATTTCCATCAAATTTATATTAAAATAATGTAACTTATTATACTTATTTAACTTATATATTATAACATATATTTTTGTTATTTATGTAACAACGCATATTTAGCCTTAGGAGGTTACATTGCAAACTATGATTTCCATTATGTTTGTATTAAAATAAATACAACTTATATTATATATGACAATGTATACATAAATACAAGGCTTGAGGTCGATTATAAATATTTGTTATTTATATAAATAATTGTTTGGTGATTTCTTTTGCCAATATAAATAAACTTTTTGATGTTTTGTGTTTTGAAATGTTTTGAATATTTGAAAACTTTTTGAAGAATGTTTCTGGGTTGAAACAGAATTTATAAAAATAAAAAAAAGTTTCTACTTCAGTCTTTGTGCGAACAGAATGTATCATAGAAGAAAAAGAAACTGTTTCTTTCTGTCAAAATAATAAAATCTTCATATTATATATCCAATTGGATTACTACGAGTATGTGACATATTTCTGTAACATTAACTATATAATATGATATCTGTTACAGCTATATTAAAGTCTACTGTCGATCATAATGTATCGCTATTATTATACTGTAAGATTGTTAGTATATATCAGTTTAATTATTGATATTACTTTAGAGTTGCCAATTAAAGTTCATAATAATTTATTGACATGAGTTTATGGCTTAACTATATATAGCATCATTCTGGCCTTGCTGACCGACATCTAGGAAAGTAATATTTCCTTTTTATAGGAAGGCATTTCAAAATAAATGATCTTACATAATGAATGATGGATTTATTTCTGCTTGTTAAATTTTATTGACGTTGCCAATTAAGAAATATAACTTCATTATCGGGAAGAACACAGGTTCGTGATTTTTCTGTGTAAACATATTCAACGGTACTCTACAAAACGAGAGGGAGTCATTGTGGAGTGGTGGTCAGTATAACAAACTTCTATACCCCAAGGCCTTTAAAGGAGTTAAAAATCATTAGTTTTGCCGTCTTTCGGAAGTGTTGTTTGGAAAATAGCGGTCCCGATGATTTGAAAACGAATACCTGGCATTAGTTAAAGATCTATTACTCTTAGTTAAATTTAGGAATCCCGCAGTAGCACCGACTGATTATTTATAACAGCATAAAGTGACGTAAAACAATTCAAACAAGAAAAACACGAGGGATTAGATGACATTATGAGTCGTAAAATTCAAACTCAGTATTTTTAAGCACTGTACTTTACAGATTGTTAAAAAGTTATTAACAAAAATTCTTCAGGATTCAAATTTAAGATTTTGCCACAGTAATGTGTAACTGGTTGTGAATATCTACTTTTCAACACGTGTTAAAGTTTAGGTACTTAATGCATGTTTTTTCTTAATTTTTGAAGTAAGAGATAACTTGGGAAATTTATGACAATACTTTGTAATTTAAATGTTTCCTTAACGTTTCTTTCTAATTTTTAATTGATTTTCAATATAATCTCGAAGATCAGCTACGTAGTTTTGAAGATTTGAGTAGCATGATTTGTAAAATGTATCCTTTATTTGTAACGATCATTTGCCAATGGAACATAAAAGTAATTGTTGTTAATTATGTATTACAATTTTGAGCATTATAGAAAATATAAGTGGCGTACAATGGTGGTCAGCATTATTAGGGAGTAAATCATTAACGATTATGCATTCCTTCGGAAGGGATGTTACAAGGGGTCCCGTGCCTGAACGATGTCCCCTAAAAATCCCTATCCTAATTAAACCTGGGTAGGCAAAAATTAGAGCTCCCACTGTAGCGTCGTCCGTTTAGCTATAGTAATGACGATAACTAGACAAACAATTTTAAATATAAAATAATATAATCCAGTAGTAATTACTGTCATTAGTGATTCATTCGAAGAATACAATTTTACATTCTTAGAAAGCCTTTTCAAACATTCTAGGAATTATTTGAATTTAGATAAGTGGTTCTCAAACTGGCTCCCTGAAGGATGTAACAAAATTTTCAAATAATTGAAAATATTTAATTATAAACATCACGTTTAAAATTTA
Organism: Arma custos; assembly: GCA_037127475.1. Taxonomy (NCBI): domain Eukaryota; kingdom Metazoa; phylum Arthropoda; class Insecta; order Hemiptera; family Pentatomidae; genus Arma; species Arma custos. The sequence goes on from CM073762.1 coordinate 62,154,362, forward strand.
TTTAAAACTTTTGTGAAGCAATGTTCATTTTATGTTTTACTATTCTCTGATGTTATATATCCGTTTCAATTAGTTATATCATTCATCAGCTCTTCCCTTCACAAAGTTATGCCTGGGTTTGTTAAATAATTTCAATCTAGAGTCAGACAAAAAAGTTTTAGAAATCTTCTGATTAAGATAATGAAAACTAACACCAACATGTTTCGACGGTTAAACTTTCTCATCTGATAAGTTGATTCAATGTTTCACTGACACCGGAAAAGAACTCTCCAAAATTCAAAACTCCCTTCAAAAGCCACTATCTCTATTTGTACTGAAATTCGTAGATAGTAGAATATATAGAACCATACATCGTTCCTTGAAAAGAACAATGCCAAAACTAAAAAAAAAAATTTTAACAGATGCATTCGAAAGTTCCATGTGTTGTCAAAATCAATCCAGATCTGTCAAAAAAACCCAAAAATGGGTATAGATAAAGCAAAGCATAAATATTGTTTTAGGTTTTTTGATACTATAATACCTAGAGTTTCTAGCGATATATCTACTGTTGTTTAATATTAATTATTAATTATTTATTTTTAAAATATTGTAATAATGCGCCACTGTTTTTTTTTCTAACTCTATTATATTTAACTTATGGGCGGCAAATCGACTCAAACATGACCTTACACTTAACGCATCTACGCTTCTTGGCATTTCAGGCTAGGCAGTATTTTATTATGACAGCCTTAGCCAAGAATCGAATAATAAATAAATAAAAATAAGACCAGTTTTGATTTCATTTTTCCTCATAAATTATTATGATTTAAAACTGAAGTAAAACGATCTCATGTACGGCCCATTTGACTTCAATGATATTTTTGCGGATACATTCAAAGGTTAATTAAAATTACATTAAGATATTTCACATGATTATAACAATTATTATCTTTTGCTTGAGGGGCAGACCGAGGCGTAGTTGGAAAGATTTCTTCAAAAGTGATTCGAAGGATTTGGGTTTGGGTTACGGTCCATGGGCAGAAGCTTGTGAGCAGAGATTGATGGCATCGGATTCGAGCCTTAGGTTAGCTAAGCCTTATTATTATATTTTTGTTAATATATTAATGATTCTGATATTTGGTATGAATAACTATATATATATATATATATATATAATCTACATTTAACGATAATCTGAGGTTTTTTATATAAAATATGGGAGCAGAGAAGCGCAGTAACTCACAGAGATGGGCAGTTTAAGCTAAAAAATCGAGTCTATTTCTCCTTCAATTCTCGTTAGAAAGTGGAAGAGAAAATAAAAGGTATGCCAGAGAGCCCGCGTGGAGGTTCGAAGCCTTTGAAAACAAAAAGAACCTTGGGTCGATTTTAATATAACTTGGCAGACCAATGAAGGGTTTCCTTTCTTAGGTTCCTGGGAATGGTGTACCACAATGGCGATTGTAGGAGGTACCATTAGGACTTTCCATCGTCCTAATTCTCTCTCCAATTAAGGTCATTGTCCTTAAAGGTTTAAAGGTTAAACCATTGGTATAATGGTTTTCTTCAAATGAATAAAATAATACTTTTTGAATGATTGACTTTAAAATATTGATTAATTTAAATGAAGCTTCCTTGTTCATGATCAAATGTGGATAAATACAAATTTCAAAAACTGAATTTTTCACTTTTTTCGCTAGTGTAGTCAAGCAATGCTTTATAATCCCTAAACTTCAGAAACAGAGATGGACTAAAACCATGAGTAATAAGACGACAAAGTGCCCTGTACCAACAAGCGCTAGAAAAAAAATAGTGAAGAATGTGAAAAAGTCAATTCATCAAATTGAATTGATATATTTCTATTTTCCAACATCTAGCATCATATAGATATTTAGATTCTTCACTGACGATTTAGCAATAAACTACAGCAATAATAATAAAATAAAAAGCAACGGGCGACAAAAGAAGCAGTGAGCGAAGAGGCAAATGATGGTAGATGAGAAATAATTTTTCGTGGCAAAGAAGGCTGAGTGAACCCAAGGAAGAAAAGATTAGCTAGGTACTGTTTATATGCTTCCTATTTTGGTTACCATCATAAGATTAACTTTGAATTAAGAAAAACAAAAAATATAACATAGTTTTTTTCCATTGAGCTACCACGCTCCCAATATTTATATGTAAATATATATATTTTAACACATTAATTATAGTATAATAATATTCTTTTCTACCCTAGGTGGTTACGGATATGGAGCTCTACCTTACTCTGGCTACCACGGCTACCCCTATGGACTTGGATACGGACATGGTTATCATGGATACGCTGAATATGGTGCTTACCCATACAACTATGGGGGATACGGTGTACATGCCGGTGACCCATACGCAGGTATCAGCTATATTCATCACTAAACCATAGACTTTGACCTCAACCTCGAATTGGATTTCAACTTACACAAACATTTTCAAACACAAATATTCAGTTATAAACTACCAATTTTCACAATTCCATGTAACGTGCCATAAATTTATTAATAAAAAGATTATTTTCACAGTGATTAAATATTTTTTCTTTATATGCCTTTTTACATTCCTACGTATTTCGGAGAAGAATGTAAACATTATTATGTGATGAATGTTAATTACTGATCATTGGATCAACAATAGTCATCCAATCTTTATGATTCGGAATAATAATTTAATTTCCAATTTCTTCTTTAGGTTTAAATTTAATTAACTTTGAAATCTAACAACTGACAAAAAATTATGGATGCTCACAAAAAAGATACTGAAATTCAAAAATTTTAATCACCCAATCCTTATTGAATCCAATGTCCAGTCAAGAACTGACGAAGAAAAAGCTCAGTTATTTGGCCAACATATCTCTAAAACTTTTATCCACATCCCGATATTACAAATTCACACAAGAGTTAAATATTCCCCTCTAAATGATCCTACCTCCCAAAGCATTCCACCTTTCAGAAATATCTAATATTATTCATAGTTTACCTTCTCACAAAGCTCCTGGACACGACCTCATCACGATCCTCATCTTAAAACATCTTACATGATACCTAAACCTCAAGGTAGTATCCTCGGCCCAATCCTCAACACAGTTTATACAGCTGACATCGCAACTCTTCCTAATAATATCCTTGCCACGTATGCAGATGACACAGGTCTATTATCAGTCAACACAGACCCAATTATAGCATACCAACTGGTTATGAAAGAGCTTTCCTTATCCGATCCTCGTCCCTTTGGAACTCTATTCTTCCATTCGTCGTTCCCATAATCATCCAGCCTTCAAATCCCGTTTATTCCATGACCTATTATCCCAACAATTCCCAAAAAATTTAAAATTGTAGGGGATCAGTTTTGACTTAATGTTCTGTTTATTCGATGAATGAATGATGTTTTTTTTATGTACATTTGTGTGTGTTGTTATGTATTTATATATATATATATATATATATATATATATATATATATATATATATATATATGAGTGTGTGGAATTTAAACCACATATATGTATTATTAATATCATATAGGTAGATATTAAAAAAGAAAAATGGGATGAAATGTAAATCTCTGATAATATTGTTTAATTTTTCTACATTTTTTTTCCTGGCATAAATTTGATATATATGTAACCATAAATTGTTTCTTTCATATAATTATTGTGAACTTATTTTAATTTTTTTTTCTTTCTTTTCCTCTAATCTGTTTTTAAAATATTTTTATTGTAGGTAATTCACATTTTTTTTTGTTCATTGTTTTTATTCTTTTTCACTTACTAAATTACTTGTATTAATTAATTAAATAAAATTATTTTACACTCAAAGACATAATACCTTACAGTACCTATATTGTTATTCTCTAGTGACTTGTCCCTGAATAAATAAAGACATTATGATTATTATTATTATCAAAAGAAATGGTACGATAACGAACTCTAATGGTTAGAAGAATTATTGATACATTATTTATAATTGCTAATATGCAAAAGCCTGTTAAATGTTGTTAATCTAATTTTCGTGGTTCATAACTACTGTAATCCCAGGAGACTACACGTTTCAGCACCAGACCAAGCAAACAGAAACATCCAGATTGATTGATGTCTCGTGAAACTATTTTCTATTTTTCCAAAAATATTAACTATCGTTTCGGGTTTTTTAAGAGGTATAAGTTTTTGCTTTATTTAGAAGTATAAGGTTGAATAGGAAGTTTGAATTCGAAATAACGCTAACATAAAAACACACAAAGGACTTCATGAATAAATATATGTATAAATACTTAAAATGCGCTGTATATTTTATTAAAGCAAAATGATGTATATTTTATTTTATATAAGTATATTGTGACGTATTGTAATTATTTATGAATAAAATCTTGAAGCATGAGTGAAAAAATAATGTTTGTGTTAGGATGCGGCTGATCCTAGCACAGTAGAGACTTGTAAATGACAGAATGTTATATAAATTCCCTACTTAAAACTATTCCGATAATAATGAGAACAACTAAGAACTATTCTGATAATAATGGGAATAACTTAAAACTATTCTGATAATAATAGGAATGACTTAAAACTTAGTTGATTAGTTAGATGACATTAGTTGATAATATCCGCAAAAGTTTCAAAACTTTATTAGGCAATTTTTAATTGTATTTTTATTCATTTAACACCACTTTATTCTGCAATCGCCAATCGAGTGGTAATCCTAAAAGTCTTCTATCCAGGTATGACTGGGACACGGATCTTTAGTGAATACCTGACACCGTACAGGCTCAATACAGCTATTTTACGATTCCTCCAAAGGGCAGTATATCCAAGGTTTTTTTTACTTCCTTAAAGAAATCCTACTGGACTGCTCTTCATCTTCGTGTATAAGCTCTGTGATAACCTCGTTTTTCATCACTTGGATAACGTCATCCGGCCTTTCTTTTTATTTACTATTATCTCCCTATCCAATTATAAACTCATTAGTACCTTCCTTATTTGGAAATTTCATTAAAAAAATATCGAAATATAAAAAATAATAAGCAAAAAATCAATAAGAAAATATTACAAAAAATAAATAATTAGTAGATATCCTCTTTCACAGCAAAATATTGCTGAGTATACTTTTTTTTGTTATTATTTATTGATATTTACAACTGTAATACAATAAGTAAATATGATAAGTGATACTGAACCTTATATATACAGATTAGTAAAAAATAAAATAAAATAAAATAAGTTGTGCGAAATAAAAAGAATGTAGAATTGTTTTTCAGGGATATTTTGAAAATTTTAAATTAGTTTCATGAAGCCTAGTAATAATAACATGCAATAATAATAATAATAATAATATGCAATACTTGAAGGTGTTACACATTTTATTTTATTTTACTGACAGCTATTCATCAAATAAACCATAAGAAAGTTCTGACGTTTTTAACACTAAGAGTAACCAGTAAATACGCAGCTTTGGGTGTACTCTACTTCTATAATGCATTAAAAAGGAAACAAAAAACTACCAATTATAAAAAAAGGATGAAGTAGACGTAGATAGTATTCTTCTCGGAAATACGTGTTAACATCAGTAAGGCAGTTGAAAAAACAAAACAAATATTGTTAACAACAATTAAAATAAATGTCAACATTCTTCGAAATACGTAGGAATGTTAAAAGGCGCGTGATTAATAAAATATATAATCACTGTGAAAATAATGTTTTTAATGAAAAATCTATGTCACTTTACATAGGCTTGTGAAAATTAGTAGTTGATTTCTGACGATTTGTGTTTGGAAATGAATGTTGAAGTTGAATTCCAATTTGAGTTGAGGTCTGCGGTCAAAACCTTTGCTTTAGTGATGAATGTAGCTGACACCTGCGTATGGGTAACCGGCATGAAGACCATATCCACCATAGGTGTATGGGTAGGCACCATTTGCTGCGTATCCATGGTAACCATGTCCGTATCCAAGTCCATAGGGGTAGCCGTGGTAGCCAGAGTAAGGTAGGGCACTGTATCCATAACCACCTAAGAGAGAAAAAATATTAATATGTTAGCCAGAATAATAATGATTTTATTAGTGTTTTAAATAAACAAATATTCAACAAAATGTTTAAATGGTTTTAAGTTAAACTCTTACATTGAGATAGACTTTTGTTACTTATCGATTATAGGAACAGAAACAACAATTTAAAAAAAAATAGTTTAATTAGTGATTTAAAATTCGGTCTTTATTGTTGCGTGAAATTATTAAATTTATTGAAAAATAAATATTTTTCTATTAATTACTATATGCCAGTCCTCTCTTATCACGAGCTTCTTCAACGGCAAAGACCAGTGCGAAGAGAGCCACGCAGAATACAACCTGTAAAAAGTATTACATATCATTACATTTGATAATTATTATATTCAATAATAATATATAAAATATTAAATATTATAAGAGTATATAAAACATATTTAATCTAAAATGTCGGTATATTACAATTGATATTAAAACTTTCTGATTTCTAATTCTCTTGTGGATGAGGTATTTATACTTATTTTCAGTATTTTAGGGCATGTTTTTATAACTTATGTATTTATTGGTTTATTCTTTTTATTTAGTTTAATAATGTACAAATTTATGAGTTTAAATTAAATAAAAATAGACTTATAAGAAAAGAAAATTGAAAATGACATAATAAGTCGAAACCTATTTTTAAATAAAGAAAAAAAAATTTGACTGGAAAAAGATTTTTTACTCACTTGAATGAATGATTCAAAAACTTTCTGATGTTTGAATAACGACTTTCAAGAAGTTGTTCAGATGATGTAGCAATTATTTATAATGCTTCTTTTTAATTTAATATGTGTTTTTATTTCATATAACACAATGATTTTATATATCATAAATACAGTTACAGTAATCAATTCGATCATCATTATGTACTTAAAAGTTATCCTATCACTAATACATACAATTTACATTCTGTAATGTATACTTACCAAAGCCTTGTAAGATGCCATTGCTGGTGTTGTGAGAGAGTGTGAGATTCCCAATGCTGTGACTGGAGAAGACATCCCCTTATATACTACTCGGGCCAGCGTGGCTCACCTTGTGGACACCTAGGGAGAGCAGCGGATATGTCAGTTGGAATTCTTTGTTTCATCTCCCCCTATATCTTTAAAAATGCTTGTTAAGGATAGATTTGGTTTTTCAAAATTTACTATGTTTAAAGATGTCTTTATTTAAAGTAATACATTGATTCATTGTTTTTAATACCGCATCTAACAATGCAATGCCAGGGAAATCAGGATGAAGACATTATTTCATCGGATCCTTAATAATTTTGTTTCTTAAAAATATCATACCATTTTCCTAGTTAATAATATTAATAACAATAATTGGGATGTGGTACGCCTGTATTCCTAACGGAGTAGCAATCCCCATTTCATATTTTATATAATTTTTTATTTAATTCAACTACTCGTTACTCAAATTATATAAATTTATTCAGAGATTGATTTATTTTTTTACGTTGGTTGATTTTGGTTTGGTGACGAAGGATGATGGTTTTTTTTTTTGGTTTTTTTGTCTTAGTTGATGTCGTGACTAAGGGGTACTCCGTACCTCGTTTTTTTTATGTTATTGTCAAAAATGAATGAAAGCAAAGGGGTTAAGGAAAAAAATATATTTTTTTAAAACACTGTAAGCCGGAGTCTTTATCACAGCATTTTACTTTATAATTTATTTTAGCACCTCGTCAAAAGAAATATTCGTAATCTCTTTATCTTCTAAATTGTACTGAATTTTTATTTTATGTAAATTGAACTGAATTTAAGTTTTCAATTCGCTTTTATATAAGAAGATATTCTGTCTTTCATACAACCCACTAATTTTTTTCTTCTTCTAATTTTTGACGGTCCATGGATATATCCCTGCTCCAGTCTCGTTTCAGTCTCCTTGTCGGATTCTGTATGTACTTGTAAGATTGGTTGTCCAGCAAATGAGTCTTGATTTTTTTGTAGTTTTTTATAGTGTCAGTCACGAGTGTTATGTTCAGGTCTTCGTGTAATGCTTTATTAGTAACATAAAAGTGGCAATGAGTAATATAACGAAGGATTGTTTGTTTGTTTGTTCATTTAACGTCACTTTATGCAGCTATGGCTAATCGGACGATGCTACAGTGGGAGCTCTAAATTTTGCCTATCCAGGTTTAATTAGGATAGGGATTTTTAACGAGTACCTGACATCGTACAGGCTCGGGACCCCCGTTTAACGTCCCTTCCGAAGGACGGCGTAACCTAAGGATTTTTTACTCCCTTAAAAAAATCCTAGGGCCACCTGCCGGGCTACGAAATATAACGAAGGATTTTTTACTGAAAGATTTGAATGGTCTATAGGTGAGCCCCACAGTTGCGTGGCATAAGTCCATATCGGTGAAATTCGGTGAATTAGTTTTTTTCTTCAAGTTAATTACATAAAATTTCCCTGCCAGTCCATTTATTTTATTATTATTAATTATTTTTATACTTTTTAAATATGTACAAATTATCGTATGATGACTATTGTTATATTTTCAATGTATACAAATATTCTATGAAATAATCAGACAAATGAAGTCAAATAGATATATGCTCTAATTTGGTAGACATTTCATTACTTAACAATCAATAAATTTTTATAGTGAAAATATTAGGAGGATACAATTTTAGGGTTATGTCTCTGAATTTTCAATAAGTGATTTTTTAAAAATACTTGTAATAATATTCCCATTTTATTTTGAAAGAAAAATAAAAGGAAATTACATATCCACTCTAAATATTTTTCAATCAGAGTTTACCTCCCATTTTTTATAATGAACCATTATAATCAACGGAGAAAAATAAATTCAAAATAATTTATTGTCTTACATTTGAAAATCTTTAATATCTGTAATTGAAAATTCCAGTAAATATTGCCCTATGTCCTTGGATATATCTGGATATATTGAGGCGTTTTTTTTTTATATTTTACTTTAAAGACGCAAATCATCCTAGTATTCGACTTCAAGATAATAGGTAAGGGGTTTCTTCGAACCATAAAACAGCTACTTGAAAGTAACCTCATGACACTATCTAATTCTGAATCACTATGTATTTATTATTACAATATTGAAAATTTAATTTAGACTGATTAGTAAATTTTTAAGCACCACTTTAAAAATAACACAATCTAGAACATTTTGGGATATTGAATTAAATTCTTAATTGAGAAAGAAAATAGTCCGAGCAGAGGTCGAAAAAATTCTCTTAAACAGGGAGAACTTTTTATTGTAAAGCTTTTTATTTGCGCTTCGACCCGCCTTGCAGGTCTTATTTAGGGCTTATCATGGGGTTGACACTTTGATCCAATTATAAGCTCTGAAGAAGACCTGCAATATGTGTCGAAACGTTGGCTTTACAATAAAAAGTGCTCCTTAAGGCCGCTACACACGGTCATTTCGGTGTGTCAGTTCGATGTGATCATTTCTAACTGACACACCGAACTGATTTTGATTATTTTCTAGAATAGTTAATGCATAGCATCCATATATCAATAAAACGGTATAGTCCCTCTGAAAGACAAAACAATAGCTGTGACTCGTGTGATTACGATATTAATTTACAGAAAAATATTAATATTAATTTAGTAGTGCTGCATGCAGGTTTAGGGCATTCAGTGTTGTTTTAAAAATATGAAAATAGCTTCACGAAGTCAAAATAAATCTGGAAGTATATGATTGTCTTAAACTGTTGCTGAAACGTCAGCCTCGTGAGGTTACCATAATGGTTCACGAAAATAAGATTAACAACAATGAACAAGCTCTTGAATATTGCATTCAATTATGCTTCGAACAATTTTGAGTACGATTACAGAGTTCACTGTCTTAATTTTCTGTGTTGATATGTCTTTAGTAAATCAATTAAGTTTATTCTAATAATGGTTGCGGAACGATTAGATAAAACGTTTTCTAAAACTCCAATAGCAGATATATCTTTTATTTTATTAATGTTAAAATATAAGTAGAAATATTCCATCCTCTCCCAGTAGAAAACTCCTATTCCACAATATTTCACAATAGATTTGTTTTGTGTTTCTACTTTTTGAAGTTTGGTAAGTGTATTTTGCATTTTCTATTTATCTCATAATCTATTTATTATTGTATCAGCTGTTCCTATCTAACCTTTTTAAGTTGTTGTCTGGTAACCTTCCTTCTGATTTGTGCCTTGGATGCTTTAGAATGTTTCCTCTGGTTGGTGCCTTGCTGCATTTTGAAGTTAGGGTTTTCTTTATTGATTTTTTCTTTTGCTATTATTCTCATTCTGTCCTGAAGATGACTGAATTGACGAAATAGGGAGTATTTTTGATTCTCGGTTTAATTAAGAGACTTAAAACTTTTTGGTTAGAATTTTTCTACTTGTAAGGTATTTACATGTTTTTTATGTCTTGTGAGCTTACGCTCTTCTTTGTCAAATTATCTATTATGTTATCAGACGTGGTTCTATCATGTGGGATCAAGAGATCTTCTTGTTACTAAACCAGAAATGGAAGAAATCATGGCAATTTTCTTTGGCATCAGCCAGACCACTAACCTTTAAAACCCTTAGCCTAGAAACAACAGAGTTCTGACCCATTTCTGAATTTAACACACTTTATTTTGTTGGTTAAACTTGTAGATTGAGGTGCTACAAGATTTTTATTTTTGCAGTTTCTTTTTAAAAAGCCTTTTAATCTATCACATAAACGACAATAATCAGCGAGATCATTATTCTTTGAATCGTAAAAATATAATGGTCAGAATGGAATAAATATTTTGCCTACTAAGGATATCCAGTAAACTCCGCACCGTTTAGTTTACATTTATTCTATAATTTTGTAGTCCTTCGCACCCTACAAACTAAAAGCTCTAATTCTACAATCTACTAAGACCTAAGGGAAGTATAAAAGGAAAAGGAAATTAATCTTAATTAGAAAGACTGGATAAACACTGTTGATCCAATGAATGTTAATATTTTTCATGTAAATACGTAGGAATGTAAAAATGTATATCGAGAAAACAAATATATAATACTGTGAAAATATTCTTTTTATTGAAAAATCTATGTCACGTTACATGGAATCGCAAAAGTTTGGCAATTGTATCTAAAACTTTGTGAGTTTGAAAATGTTTGTAGAAGTTGAAATCCAATTCAAGTTTATGATTTAGTGATGAATGTAGCTGACGCCAGTGTAGGGGTAACCGCCATGTACACCATATCCACCATAGTTGTATGGGTAGGCACCATATCCAGCGTATCCATGGTAACCATGTCCGTATCCAAGTCCATAGGGGTAGCCGTGGTAGCCAGAGTAAGGTAGAGCTCCATATCCGTAACCACCTGGGGAGAAAAAAAGGTTATTATCATTGATAAGTAGAACAGAATGTACCCTTTTGGGGCTCACCCAGCCTGTTTAGAGTGGGTGGGTACTTTTATTTGGGCAAAAATCTAGTGGTTAAGCATGATCTCAGACATATCACCTTCTAACATAATATTGATTGCATTTTTTAAAATCAATAAGTAAATAATCAAATATTTTACAAAAATTAGATAACCATATTTATAAGCACAAAGATTATATATAACATAAATTTTAGCTTTGAAGTATAGTTTTTTACTAATGTATTACATTTAAACTGAAACATCAAAGATCAAACCTTAATTTATTTTTAGTCTCCTTTGTTGTATTAAAAAATAAATCTTTATATTTATTTACCATAGGCAAGTCCTCTCTTATCACGAGCTTCTTCAGCGGCGAAAACCACAGCGAAGAGAGCTACGCAGAATACAATCTGGAAAAGGATTAAAATTATTCTGTTGATTATTATAATCGATGATAATATATATATTATCAATATATACAAAATTTTTAAACGATATAAAACAAATAATTTATCTTACAAATATTGGTAGTTAATATAAACACTGCTTGATTCTTTAATAACAAATTTCAAAGACCAAGTACCATTAATTTATTTACATGGTTTAACTCTAGATTTCTATGCAATATAAAATGTGCAGTTTAATTAACTGTACATATATAAATACATATACCACTGAATAAATAAATATTTAAAACTAAATATAGTTAAAATATTTATTATATATATATTTACCAAAGTCTTGTAAGATGCCATTGCTAGTGCTTTGAGAGAGTGTAAGGTTCCCAATGCTGTGACTGGAGAAGACATCCCCTTATATACTACTCGGGCCAGCGTGGCTCACCTTGTGGACACCTAGGGAGAGCAGGGGAGATGTCATTATAGATGAGATAATCATTTATTTTATCTTCCCCTGCATATTTAAAAAGTAAAAGAAGATATTGAATCGTAGAGTACGAAATCATAAATAATTGTAACTTGTGGAAAATAAAGTTTATTTTGTCCTATTTCGCGCATTGATTCTTTTTGTATTCCAAACCCAATAAGGCGATATGCAGGGTGATCAGAATACAGCTACAATTTCACATGGTTCTAAATATTTGTATTGGTTATTAATATGTACCTATTCATACCAGTAGTTGATTGAAATTTAACAAATTAAGGAAATAATTTCATGTAAGATTAATGATAAAACTGTGTCCTCCATTAGATCTTATCGTACATGACTAGGAGGTTTACTATTTTTCTGGATACTAATAGTAATAATAAAAATAAATAATAATAATAATTGTAATTTAATATTTTTTTTTTATTTATTCTGGGATAGATCCTAGTAGAAACAAATTATAGTAAATCAATTATGATGTTCAGTGTATTAGAGTAAAATAAAAATAATAGTAAAATTTAGATATATCATTTTTAACAACAGTTCAATAACTTATAATAGATTAATTGTTAGATTAAATTCAAATACGATTTGATTTATTTATTAAATGAAAACAAATGACGAGATAATTCCTAATAAAAAATTAAAATAAGGATATGTGCTGCAATAGCCTTAAAAAGCGAACATAACTCCTTTAATTAGATATTATAAGTACGAAATATTTATTTACGACTATTACAACTGTAATGAAAACTAAAAAATCATTAAGATGCTTCTTCCATCAATCTATGGTATTTAAAAATATATATCGTAAAGCTAAACATCTATTTACTTTTTTTTTTGGAGAAAGTGATTGAACATACAGGAAAGGTCAGAAAGTTTTTGAGGCGATGAATAGGTGATATACAGTTTCACAGGGATTCGGATCGGATAAGGAAAGATCTATCAGAGGCACCTGTTGGATGGAGTTTGAATAAGATAATAATAATAATCCTTAAGATAGGTTCATAGGTTAATCGTTCTAATATTTTAATTACCATATCGGTATAATTTATTACGTCGGAATTTATATGTTTATATTATCTACTACTATGAAGTATTATATTAAGAATGAATTGTATTCTTGTATATAATGAAATGAAACGTAAACTTTTGTAAATGATTAAATCCATTAGCTCAATTTGCTTCTTTGATAAGTCTTCTTCGGTGTAATTAGTAATTACAGGTTTAGAAATGAGGTAAATGAAGTGGTTGCAGAGTATTTATTGTTTTCCCAATTTAGTTACCGGCTTTAAATGATCATTTATGGAAGGAGAATGTTCTATATAAGCACAATTATATAGAACTATATATAGATTATTTCAGTGGGATCATATTGTGCGCTTATGTGATCGTTCATGATCTAAGTGGTTTGAGTTCATGAGGAAATAGCTGCACGTTTCTTCCTACGGCAAAAGCAGGTAGAAATAGGCTTGTAGGTCCTTAATTGATGTAGGTTAACCAAGGATGTTCTTTGTTGTTTTTTGTATCCTTGTTGGTTTCGGATTTGTCCCCTTTGGTGATAACAAGTGATGCGGAATGTTGGCATTTCTTTATCGCATTTCAAGAATAGACGCTTCTTGTACATTTTCTTTGTTATTATATTTAATCAATCGATGCAAAATAAAAAAAAGGATTGTCTAAAATATACTGCGAGTTTATGTCCCTAACATAAAAACTGTAACATATTGGATATTACAATGCGAAATTACTATGCATGCATTCGAAGAAAATAAGCATTCTTTCTTTCTTTCTGTCTTTTAATTTCTCTTTATGCTTCGGTGTGAGTCTTAAATTTTGGCTATCCAGGTAAAATTAGGATGACGCATATGACATCGAATAGGCTCGAGACCACTATTTTATATCCAGAGTTGGGTGAATAATAATTCGCGAATACGAATACGAATATCACCCAAAGCACCCTCAACCTGCGAATACGAATACGCATATTCGCATATAGGAATACGAATATATTTGTATTCGCAAATGTAAATACGAATATTTGTATATTCGGACGTATAAATACGAATTTTCGTGTATTCGCAGAAAAATATGCGAAGATTCGTGTACTCGCAGAAATCCAGAAATACTGAAATCCACAAATACGTTCATATTTACTTCAAACAAATACAAATACACTCGTATTAGCTACCAAAATATTTAATTACTAAATTACTTCAGTTTATTAATTAGTAGCTAATTAATAAAAGACTCTGTTGTAAATGTAATAATAACAAATACTTAACAGGAAATTCAGGTTCTTCGAGTTTTTTTCATAATTGTCGTTTTATACGTTATTGTAGTTTAGCTACATATATAACAATTTTATATATGTATTCATCTTTTAAATATTAAAATTTGTAATAATCATTCAGTTTACCTTCTGAAAAATCAATTCAATTGTCAAGGGTAACTTAGTGGTTTGCGTATAGTGGTTTTTATACTATATACACATATTATGCCCAGTATCACTCTTTTACAGTCCGTCAGGTGTCCTTAGAATTTTCTATAGGAGTAAAAAATTAATTTAAGTACTTAGTAAGTACTTGAGCCTACTCTTTCAGCCACTCTTTAAAGATGCCTATCCTAATAATATCTGGATAAGTAAATGTAAGTACTCCCGCTGTTGCTCGTTTGATTAGCCATATCAGCATAAGGTGATGTTAAATAACTAAAAACAAAAATCAGAAAATGCTTCCTGGTGACCAATGCTCGAATAAAGGTCACGACATTTCATCTGTTCACATCAGATAACGGCTTTCCTACTTTATTTTTTTACACACGACTCGTCACAAACGATTTCTTTCGATGTTGAATGGTCAAATAAGTTTAAGCGTTAGTAATAAATAAACTACTTACGCCTAGTAAGGTCTAATGAGATAGTAAATTGCGAATGGAATTGAAGTGACAAAGTATATGCTGATAAGAAAAGAACCGTCTCAAGAGGTATCTTTGGTAAGTTATGCTATTAGTGACATTCATCATGTTGATTCATAGTTAAGTCTATCGTCCACTTACTTTTTTTTATTTTATTCATAGTTAATTAAAGGGAGATGGCAACATTGTAACAAGTGAGAATTCCACTACTTATATTTCGCCTATGAAATACTGATTTTTTTAAAAATATTTTTTTTACTATTATGATTGATCTTCTAATTCATTAGCAACTATTGGACATTTGTCTAGAAGTGGTATAAATTAATATAAATATTAAAGATATAGGATTTGTCAAGACGTGGATCAGTCAAAGATCATTGAAAAAACTAAATGAACTATTAGTTTTATCTACGAACAAATCATACTGTGACCAGGTTGTGGAATTTTCGGTTCAAGCTCAAAATTAATTAAATAAAAAAGTCCCAAGAAACTAGGTTGTATTCATAATATAAGATTGTAACATAACCATAACATAAAACGGTACCACTAACTAAAAATCATAAATAAATAATTAATTTACAAAACAAATGTTATATACAATACTATTTATCGCTTATCTTAGGATATTTACCACTGAGCCGACAAGATAAGTTAAGGAAATAAAAAAATGGCAATTACTTGGCCAAATAAGAATAAATAACGCATTTGACGATAGCTCACTGCAGAATGAGCTCACAGGTAGGTAGAGACACCAGACTGACAAATTTAGCGATAAAGAAAAGAAAAAAAAACAAAAGAAACTCGTTACAATACCATTAAAATTATTATCACAAACAACTAATTAAAACATCCACGAAAAATAAATAATGTCAGAGTCAGTACTGTTTCTTGGAACCAATTTAAATAGGTTTGGTGAGCCTCAGAAGAGTCCTAGACCCTATAAATTTCATCTACGGCTGCTAACAGATTAAATAAATGTCTTGGCAGCAGGAGGATTTCAACGCAGAATCTTCGGCATTGTAACGAAGCACTCTACCACTCCGCTCCCTAATAAATAAATATTTATATAAAATATTTGTTAGAACAAATCTAACAAGTAGTTTTTCTCATTCCTTACAATTGACCTATAAACACTATGCTTTGTAATTATTTTAATCCTGAATAAAATATCAGAAATCTAGAAATAACAGGCAAGTGCTTAAAGTATAAATCTCAATGGAATATAGTTAGTTAGTTAGTTAGTTCATTTAACGTCACTTTATGCTGCTATGGCTAATCGGACGATGCTACAGTGGGAGCTCTAAATTTTGCCTATCCAGGTTTAATTAGGATAGGGATTTTAACGAGTACCTGACATCGTACAGGCTCGGGACCCCCGTTTAACGTCCCTTCCGAAGGACGGCGTAACTAACGATTTTTTACTCCCTTAAAAAAATCCTAGGGCCACCTGGCGGGCTACGAACCCGCGATCTTGGGCTTAGTAGTTTGTTACGCTAACCACTAGACCACAGGTGACCTCAGTGGAATATATAAATACCAACTAGTATTAATAACTATGGGTTAAAAAACCTAAGAAACGTATTCCGTTTCCAACTTATTACCTTATAACATAAAGTAATTATTATATTCCTTGACTATTGTGTATATTATTTATAAATTAATATACCACAAACTTATCATCATGTTGCCTACTTATGATCATTATTTGCATTCTTTAGAACTGTAAATTATTTTATTCATAAGTCAGGATGAGTATACTTCGAAGAACAGATATTGTATGAGCTTCACTTGTTTAGGTAATTTATGATCATTGAAGGAATTTGAATTATAATAGAAATTGGTTTCCAGCAAGAAGTAAATACCTAGCATTTTTTTTCTTATTTCAATAATGAACCATTATAGTTGATGGAGATGACGAAATCCAAAACAATTAATAATAACAATAAAGTTAATGTTTATTTCGAAGGAGAAACTAAAATTCCAAGTCTTCTCATTATAATAATCAAAACTGAACATTAGTACAGTAGGCTAATTAATGTTTCTCTTTATCAAATAGTTTATAAATCAGGTATTTGAATAAAATGATGCGTTACCATTTTCTAAAATTCGACAGAATGTATACATACTGTATATTTAAGTTCTTCCTCACGTATTCACTCTGAAATGGGAACATCTTTAGCTCTTCCAAAATCTTGAAAACCCTGATGGATACGTTGATGCAGATGAATGTTTGCTCTGGGTGCAATTAGTGCGTGTTGAGGCAACGATCAATCCTCACTAACATTATCAGCGGCCTTGTCATTAGTGTTCAACAGCTAATTAACGCTTCATTTGTATGGTAATTAAGCTGCTACTGGCTATAAAATATTGTAATTACCCTAATATAGGAGAGATTCCTGTAACTAAGATCATAATATAATTGTCTAAATATAACAATCGAAAGAGAATCCCGTGTTAGTACTATAATTCCCACATGAAAAATGATTTTAGATCATTTAAATAAATAGGGCTGTGTAAATAAATATATATTATTGATAAGGCTACTACTTATTTCGGTATGTGATTTATGTTAATACTTGGCCGCTTTGATGGAACAACGCCTTAAGATTAATGTCACGAGCAGGTCGGTGACGCCAGCCCATAAGTTTTTTTTTCCAATCAAAAGTCACTAAACGCGGCTAATGGATGATCCGCGGCATATTACAGTCTGCCGTGTAACTATTAAGTACAGAACTTATTTATGACTGTTGAGGAACTAGTTGGAGAAGAGTTAGGTAGGGATAAGGTCGACACTAAAGTATAATTGAGACATTCCATTTACATGTAACTTGACTTAAACTTATACGGCACTGAGTTGACGGAGAGTTGGCTTTGTGTCGGCATGAGTTACAACCGCCTAAAACATTTACCAGTAAAGATAATTGTGTTACATTCTCAGTTGTTTAGGAAATTTAATTGCTTAAAACTACCGAAAGTTCATTCATTTACCTAGAATTCAGCTAAGATGTTTGGCTCAGAACGGTCTCTGGTAAAAGGGTAACTATTTCCTTAATACTAATGGATTTTTAACACGTTTCATTGAGATATCAATATAATCGCTTTTTCTTGACCACTTCAAGTACACAAATAACTTAAGGTAAAACATTATCTTGCACTTCTGTTTAACAACAATTGCAATTTAAAGAATACATGGTGAACGGGTAGCCAAAGTTGTCAACAAGACAAGAGTGAAAGGAATAATAAGAACAAAAGGAAGGAAATAGAATGGAAGAAGAAGTCAGGTCAATGTATAAGAGGATTGGAGCAGGTGGAGTCAGAAGGTTCAGGACCAATATACATAGACCAGGCTCTACTTACAGGATCTTTAACGCTGATGAGAGGATAAAAGAGTAAACAAGATAATTGGTAGGAAAAAAAGGATTTCAAAGAATCTGGCTGCTGCGATTTGGGGTTTTAATTCGAGATTCAGATGATTGCGATAAAATCGGAAGCAAAACTGACTTGAAAACCTATGTTAATTTGCTTTGTTACCTCTCATAGTTTTAGGACACTTCACCGGATCGAGTAGAATATCCTCCTTGCAGTCTTTATTATGAGCGGAGTGGCTCAATTGAAGTACCAAAAGTCCTGGGCTCGAATCCTGCAGCTGGCAGAACTTTTATTTGATCTGTTCGCAGCCGGAGAAAGAATCTATAGGATCTAGGACTCTCCTTGGGCTCACCCAATCTCTTTAAATTGGTTTCCCTAAATAAGGGTGAAATCTAGCGGTTGAACGTAATTTAGGACAAATCACCTCCCTTTACATCTGTCCAAGAAACAGTACTGTCTCTGCCCAAACCCATCACGGATTGTAGTGGTACAGCTTTTTTTTCTTAATATTTACTTAAATCGAACATAGTATTTCAATGCTTTGCACTATTTGACTTGAACAAGACAAATACTACTACTGAAAATACTAATAAAATAACTATTGATTTAGGAGCCGATTCCTATAAATAAAGTGAAATAAGTTGAATAATTTTAGTTGACCTTGTATATATGAGGAAGAAAGTGTTCCGGGTAGCGTTCAAGAAAATTCTCTTATATAGGGAGAACTTTTTATTGGTTAGCCAACGTTTCGACCCCCATTGCAGGTCTTCTTTAGGGTTAGTTGATGGGCGGAGGGTTGGCACTAGACTGGAGTCGGTCTTATCAGTAAAAAGAAAGCTACCCTGGCTTATCAATAAAAAGTTCTCCTTATATAAGAGAATTTTCTTGACCTCTATCCAGACTATTTTCTTCCTCTTAAGCAAATTATGTTCTATATTAATATTTTTCAAGAGATGGCTACGCGCAGACTTTTAATTTGACCAAAAAATACCATGAAAGCTAAAATAAGGAAAATAATTTGTGTTGATTTGAAACGAAAACAGGAATATCAGCGTATTTTAGACGATTTGAAAAGTCTGTTGGTATATTGATCAAAATCAATTATCTCTGGATATCCAACATTCGTATTCCAGACTTACGATGTTATTTCTAACTCGGTGAAACGGAATCAGAAGTTATGTAACTGCCTTGTTTAGCAATTCCATACCTACAGTTCACAAATTTGGTGTAAGTGAATTCCTGACGGATAAAAGGCGACTAGTCAATTTTACGAAAGAGAGAAAAACTAGGATAAAACAGAACTAAACCTAATTAATGTATTATATAGCTAATAGTTATTGTATCAAAGAATTTTATTTTCATTGTACCAGTATAATTACTTATTACATGCTTAGAACAGATTTACATGTCGTATCAGAAAATGGTGAGGTGCTTTTTTTTTACTTCGGTATGTTTCTTTTCTGCAGTTAAGATTTTTAACGGGTCTTTTTGATATATAAATGTCCACAATTAATAAATTAAGGTTGTATTTAATAAAACGTATTTTTCATGGTTTTGTTTAATCCACCAATTATTAAAAAAAAATACTGTACACAAAGCGGAAAACAATTTTTTCAGTCAGCGTTTTCATCAAAACAGCCTCTGTTTATTGGTCATGAAGTGATTGGATTCCAAAACCATTTTGTCTTCAGGTTGCCTTTTCATATAAGCCATCATTTGTCCATTATTGGTAGTACAATGGCATATGCTTTTTGGGCAGGAAGTTCTAATAGTTTTATTGCATTTCTTAGTCTGAAAGTGTCGTAGGTTAACCCTGAATTGTTCGTGCTGCTCTGAAAACCATTAGGAGCCTTAAAAGGAGCACAAACATCGTAAATTATGAGAATTATGAATTATGAATAATTATTAATTATAAATTAATAAGTTTTTTTATTAATAATAACAACAATAAATATTTATTTTACACATGCCGTTTGACAAATGTTGTATTAAATTATGAAGTGACAGAATAATCTCTAAATTCATGATTGCAGGATATTATGCAAAATGTGTCCTCGATTTTCAATTTAAATTTTGAATCTCTATTTTAGTTATTCAATCTTCATTCAGAAGTTATGTTAGCGTAAGCGCCAACAGTTCCTTTGACGATTTTGTCATGGAAGATAGTTTAGTAATGCAACCGTTAAAGTGAAATTTACATCAACCACTTAAATGACGTTTAAGTCGAATTATGTAATATTCAATCAGTTTTTGTTCATTTATTCTTCACGGTTTTCTCTTTAAACGTTATAATTCTGGTTATTAAACACAATATTAAACATAAAATCCTGTTTTTCGTTTGTAACCCCTTACTCCAAAAAACATTGGAACAATATGCATTGTAATTCAAACGTACTATCACCATGTTCTTCAGAAGGTTTAGCGGTAATGATTGTTCTCAGGTTGTAGCTTCGAGTTGAGTTACAACAAGTTTTAACTGTTTATTCTTTTTCATTTTTAATATTTTCATAAAATAAAAGTTATCGTGAGCTTTAGTAAGGAAAAGAGAATGTCATTAAGAGTAATGTGTAGATTTCGGTAATCATTTCATCTTGAAATAAAGGTTTCGAAGTATAGATGATATATCTCTGTTTAAACCTTAATGGAAGAACAGATACCCATTTTAGAAATATTTATGTTCAATAATTCTCGATTAAAGTGCAACCTGAAAAAGATATTAATATTTGGGTTTCATCATACCGACCCATCAGCCTGCTTCCTATTCATTCCAAAATTTAAAGAAAAAATCCTCCTGAAACGAATCCTACCTAATCGAATCCAATGATATTCCTTCACATCAGTTTGGATTCCGTACCAGGCACTCGACGGTCCAGCAGGGTCTCCGAGTTTTCGATTATTATACATTATTAAATATACATATCCTCTGCTCTTAAAACCAAACAGTACTGCACAGGCGCATTTCTGGACATAGCACAAGCTTCCGAACGGGTATGGCATGCCGGTTTGCTGTTCAAGCTCAAATCCCATTTACCTCAATCCTTATTCCTAGTCCTTCGCTCCTACCTCTCTGATCGCTACTTCCAAGTGCGTTGTTGTTACTAATACTCTAATCTTTACCCAATTCAAGCTGGAGTCCCCCAGGGGAGCGTCTTGGGTCCTATCCTATACATATTGTACACAGCTGACATCCCAAATACTCCTGAAGCCTTCATTGCAACATTTGCAGACGAAACAGCCATCCTATAATCACATTCAGATCCTGAAATGGCTTCCTCGAACCTCCAAAGTAACCTTTCACTCATTGAAATTTGGTGTAACCAATGGCGGATCAAAGTCAACGAGGAAAAATGTACACGTGACTTTTACACTTCACCGGGGAACATGTTCTTCTGTCCAATTCAATGAAACCGTCCTTTTTCCGACACAATACGATACCTTGGCTTCTTCCTAGACAAAAGACTTAAATGGAATCCTCATACCAGACTAAAAAGGCAAGAACTTAACAGACGATTCAGCCAACTATACAGATTGCTATGTAGGGCCTCCCATCTTTCAATAAACAATAAACTACTAATATACAAAACCATCATCAAACCTATTTGGACCTATGGACTGGAACTGTGGTAGACCGCAAAAAAATCGAATATCAGACGCATTCAATCCTTTCAATCCAAAGTCCTGAGAACTATTGTCAACGCTCCTTATGTCTCCAACAAAACCCTCCATAATGATCTCAAAATTCCTTTCGTCCTCGACCTGTGTCGAAGCGCCCTTAACCAGCTTCCATTGGAGTTTAATTCCTGTGACGCGACTGGAAAAGGGGGCAGGGGTCTCCCGAACTCCTGCTTTGCCCTCATTCCTGGGAAGGAAGCTTAGTTCGTGGACCCAAGCAAATTGTAAATAGGGCTTGAATGTGTACATTATTTTATTTATTGATTTTTTAATTATTTTTTTATCTATACTTTATTTTATTATCATTTTGCATGAATTTCCTTTTATTACCGCGTGGATATATTTTTTTCCACATGTATAGATTTTAATACATTCACTTATTTTATTTTGTTTACATCATTTGTTTGTTGTTTTGGAATGGTTATAGCTACATAGCACCACGTATTGCCCACAAGTGGCAGATTGTAATGTTTCAATAAAGTGTTAAAAAAAAAATTGGGTTATCGGCTGCAGAACTTCATTCCCTCTAAACCGCATTGACCAGAAAAATATTTTATAAGTTTAATATCATTAGATATTTTCATTCGATACCGAAAGGTTTATATATAGCAGCATTGCATCTACTTATTATGTTTGTGATTTTTATATATTGTAAACAAATCTTGGAGGAAAACAAAATAGGTATTTAATCAAGAAATCTATGATATAATATTAATTACTTTATTTCTAAGCATAACCAGTGTTGATATTATAGATATCCTTCTTCGAGAATTTTTAAGAATAATGTACAATTTATTCACGGACTCTATAAAGCTTTATACTGGATTACAAATGAAATTGACCTTTTAATGGCAGAATCAATGGAAGAATTTCATATTCAAATCTCGCCCAGAGTCGCCACAATTCTTCATTTCTGGTCGAAGATCGTGCACTGCCTCTTAAATATTTTTTATAGACTCCCATCTCTCCAGGCATCAGAAGGTTTTTTGCACATTCATGGTACTCTGGATGGCTACTTTTTTATTATTTTATGAGATGGATATAACATCAGGAGATACGTTTGTACAACACCTAGGATCACTATTTAGTTTTACATATTTGAAAGAATTTTTAGGAAAAAAAAATAATAATATCTGATACTATATATCTTTTTATTTTTTAAAGACATTTCGACCTCGTTTCTGTACATAATCATGATTTTCACAAGCAAGTAATTCATTTCTAAATCGCGAAAAGTATGATTATTATTACTTACAGTTTTTTTTTTAAATTTATATATTCGATAAAAATTCAATAAAAGGACTAAGAAACGTTTAAAAAAAACATTAAAAAAAGTTAGATGGTTCGTATTAATATTTCAGAAACTGGTATATTTGTCTTCCATGGAAAAAGATTAAGTAAAATAAAAAATAATATTTTCTTAACTATTGTTAAACTATAATGTATCGTCCACCATGGCCTGATGTACGTATGTTGTAATAATCAGTTATTTATTATATATTAACTACAACGTTTTTATTTACTACTATTTTTAATATTTGAGTACAAGCCAGACGCTGCATATTCGTGGTTTCCGATTGGGTAAACTATATTTTACAACATCAAATATTACTTTTGATTCTTTGATTAGGTACCGATTCGTTGGTAGGATGAGTTATATTTATTTAAAAATTGGCCAATATATATATAGTTATATATATTTAACAATTGGCCGAATCTAGTTGTTAAGATTAATCTTCTGAAATAAAAATATAACCAAGCAGAAAATATAAAACATTTTTCACGAAATCGGTAAAGATAGAAAAAATGTCTAAAATCTAATGTTTCGAAATTTAACATTTATTTTCTCTTGTGATGCTAGTTTGCCACAATATATCCCGCTGTAAGTTCAAAGTATGCCTTCAGATTCTTTTATAAATTTTATTTCTTACGTAGAGCATAGAATCGTATTCATAAACAAGCGATTAAAGTGATATAAACAATCATAAATATAAATAAACTTATGTAAAAACCAAAATTGGTTAGTTATGAGTTGATTTATTAAATTTTTTACTCGAAAATAATAGCACATGAGGAAACATAGCTCAGCTCTTACTCGCAAGATTGGTCTTAATACAAATATGGTAGCATAGATAACGTTCTTTGTCAAAAAATTAAAATATAACCAAGTATCAATAATGACCCATATTTTCTGCCACCAGGTATGCGAAAAATCATATTTTTAATACTCCTTAGTTTTATTAATCTATGATAAATAATTAATATTTTCAGAATAAAAGATCATAGACAAAATTACATTTCTATGAATTCAAGGAGAATATCCGGAATGGGGAAATTGAAACTTTTTTAAAAACTTAAAAAACTTACAACTGAATGATAATTTTACATCAAGTAAGTAGAACGAAAGATATTTTATTTTCAATTTCCTTCGCAGACTCAGCCTCGGAAGATTATTGGAAATTAATGTGATAGCTAAGCTTGAAACTATTAGTTTTGAGCTGCAATAAAGTTTGCCATGAAATTGGGTTGATATCGGCCAATCAGGGTTCGGGACAAATGAGTAACAAATCGAACATTTCAGTTCGTAACAAAGTGACCATCATTGAGGATTTTGGATTGTTAGAGAGGGATTCGAAGGCTCAGTAGAGCCTTAAAGCTCTACTCCGCAAGTCCGAATAGGTCTTATAATAGTCTTGTATAACAGTATTTTCTAATTAATTGAGAGCCCATAGCGTCTAGTAAGTGTTGAATTAGCCAGAAAAGATCAGCAATTTCTTGTTGTTTCAATCTAGTAGAATTTAAATGTAAATCGTTAAGTTATTTTTCAATCTCTTCGATGTAGTAACACTTAAACGTTTTGGTGATTTATCCCTAAGAACATTTCTCAGAATAAAATCTGTATTTAATATTGAAAGACAATTATCAGTTCAGAATTTTAAATATTATTCAAATATTCATAATATTATTATTTAATTCATAACAGTGGTTCAAGATGTAACTGGTAAGATGAACCTTGACAATGCTGCCTTCTGGAAGGTGAGCAATGACAAGGCCACAGTCGCTTGAAAAGAACAACAAAACTGTTCTTTTTAAACACAAATGTTCTTTTTCATTGAAATAAATTACATACAAATAAACGTTTCAAACGACTAACAAAAATGGAACGAAGACAACGAGAGATTTATACAGGCCTGGCCTAGCACAGAAATTGTATTACAGGAAGCGGTTCTGTGACAAACAGAATAATTAATTTTGTATGGGAACTGTAAAACTCTGCAAATATGTTTCTATAAAGTAGAACTTTTCCTAGACATATTTTGGAATTATATTTATATTTTTAGAAAATTATTCAAACTTATATTCTTTATATGCTGGAGTCATTATTGTGTAGTCCGACCTAATTTAAATAATTTATGCACGATATGAATATCTCATCTTCTTATGAATGTAAGGTGTTTTCTATATTTTGTTGCTTCGAACTACATGAAACATGAGAATAGCCAATTAGACCCTTCTTTATATTTTTTCTTTCCTTTAATTTTTTATCAGGAGGTAACTCATAATTATATTCAATTACTTATTTAATTGAGTTATAATTGTAATTTACTTTAGAGATATTACTGCTCAGCTTTAATTTTTGTATTTTTATTCTAATTAATGATTTTCTTGAAAAGAAATCTTTCTTGGCCGTGCTTAACGATTTTCGGTAGGAGAAAAACTTATGGGTTCGCGTCACCGACATGCTCGTGATATATTGCCCGAGACTGGCGACGCGTGGTAGCCTGTGTACGATTTATACAATTTGTTTTAATCATATTTATTTTCGATGTTAGAATTCGATTTATATAAGATTAATAATTTTTTAACAAAAAGTCGTTTAATAATTGTGCAATGATCTAATGAACAAGTGCAAATTTCAAATATCGATCCAACGCCTCAATTACGCTGGCAACACTTAATTTTTTATAACCAAAAGAATCATCATCATATTCATCTGCGGCTTCTATTGCCCACATTGAGGGACTGTGTGAAATTAAAACCAGACACAAACAAATATTAGGAGTAACTTTGTCGGTAGACATGGAAATGTGAACAATAACTTAATTTGAAATAATGTCTCATGTATGATTGTTCATTATTTATTCATATCAAAAACTCATTATGAAACAGTGAGAGTATCAACGAATAAAAAGTGAGAAATAACCCAATTTTTATTAATAGATAGACGTCAAATCAAGTATTTGGCGTAATATAAGGAACTTAACGAACCCAAAGGCTCGATTGCGAACCAACAATATCGATTACAAGCCTCCATCCGCGGACTACTGCCCAAACTCAAATCTGTTAGATCATTCTTAGCGCAATCCTCTCATTAAACCCGCCTCAGACATTTTTCAATATGCATTGCGCCTATCAACTTTTTAGGAATTCGTTTGATTCTCGGCCCAAAAACTTTATAAGCCTGATCTTAATTTTCGTGCCTATTATTTAAATTATATTAATCTGGTGCGATTCCGCAATTTACGTTGTATCATAAATTCTCTAGGAGTCTCATCGTTATTCGGACCGAATATGCTACACCTTTTTGAGTACTTTGAGACATGGAGACATCCTTCAGAATTAAGAGCCACGTTTCCGTAAAGAACAGTTCGAAGAATGATAATTTTATAAATTTTGATTATTAGATTTTAAAGACATAGGCTTAATAAGGTTGAGACCAAAAAATACCACCGATTCCCCTGCCTATTTGCGAAAATATTTTATTATTATATTTATCACATATAATTTTATTCTTCTAGACAATCTTTGAAATCTGATTTATTTTTACTATATAAACTTACCTAAAGTATTATTATGAGAATTAACAGTCGACTGTCATCAGAATTTTCTCAACAATAAATAATAAAATAAATTACACTTTATGGCTTAATATTCGATAAGATATTCCGCCGAATCAGTAATAAATCAAATGAGGAATTCAGAGAGGAATTAAACGCTTTATTGGTCCGTTCGTTGAAGTGATCTATGGCCGATGTAATTTTCACAGGCATTTCTGGTCAGACGCATTTATTGGACGCCCTAGTTTTCTCACTTTTCCCAAAGAGAAAATTCTGTTCGGAAGAAAAGATAAAATACCGAAAATACCTTGAAAGAAGAGGTTATGTACATGATGGATATGGAAGGATGCACTTGAATAAAAATATGTAAAAGAGCTCATAAAATATGTTAATGAATAAACAGAAGTTAAATGTACTTTTTAGTACAGTAATATTATTCACGCCTAGTATCCAAAGAATAAACAAACTTTCGAGATAAAAAATTATAAATTACATATCTATACATATTATAAAACAAAGTCCTCGGCCGCGTTTGTTCGCGATAAACTCCTGTAACTACTGTACGGATTTTCATGCGTTTTCACTAATAGATAGAGTGATTCACCAGGAAGGTTTAGGTATATAATTTGTTGAGGTTTTGTGTAAATGGGTTGGAATATAGATGGGTTTTACCGAAGACGCTGCCTAATCCCGTGCAATATACTAAATTCGTACATTAACAAAAACAATTTTTTTCTTTCTTAGCCCTATGTCTTTTTTTAATTGTTGATAATAGCATATTAATATGACACATGGCACATCCATATTCCTCTCTTTTACTGCACCAGGTGCATTTTAAGAGAGGAATATGGATAGGATAATATGGATTAATGGACAATTGAGTGATACTAGTGATGTCTAGTGATGTCTAGTGATGGGACTTACTAGATCTTTCTGATTGGAGTTAGTAGTTTACTCAGTCCATGTTGAAATTTCGTACATGCGTTTGCCAGCGCTAAGGTCGGCAAGTCGGTGTAAATTTGTTGAATAGCGGGTTCGTGAAGTATTGGAAGCTATCAAAGAACTTGATATGCCTCCGTGTGATGATGTCCGTTACTGTCAGGAGTCCGAGAGTCTCGTGTATTATGTCTGATTTCTTCCTTTGTAAAGAAGTGTGCCTTACTATACGCCTCAGTATACGGTTTTGAAATTGTTGAAGCCTTTTTGAAGTTGTTGATGAAAAGTTATTCAACATAGGCGCTCCATAAAGGAGTGCCGGTCGAATAACTGCTTTATAGATCATTACTTTGAGGCGGAGTTTAGAAGGTGATTAAGTGTATAATATTCTTGGTTCTAACCAACCTGAACTTTTTGTTTTTATTTGTATAATTTCTATATAATAAATTACATTAGCTGAGATGGGAAGAAAGAAAATCAAGACTCCCAGAAAAGCCTAACCAATGTTATTCGCGTGATCCTTAGTGGTCGGTACGTAATAAAAAAAAATACATTACACAGACAACTTATGTAGGCATAATATGCCTTATTACCCCAGCAAAGCTGGGGTGAGTAGCTAGCAGCTTTCAATTGGAAGTTAGGAAACCAATTCAGTGAAGAAACTATTTTAAAGAATAATTTTATGTGAAATATAATTTTAAAATATGGAAGAAAATATAGAGGTGCAGATAAACGTTAATTCCTTAAATATTGAAACTGGTTTACTTTGCAGGTATTTTCAGGGATTAGTGGTTACATGTAGGACAGTAATTTAAATTTAAATATAAAATAAAAAAAAAAAGATATAATTATACAATAATTATTATAATATTTTCTAAAGTTTATTACATATTAATAATTGAGAGACATATTGCATTAAAGAATGTATCGAAAACTTAACCTGTAGTCAGGGAAGTGAAATATTTTTGTTACTCATAAAAAATGTTTAACGTTCGTAGAGCTTTTATTCTTACTAAATAGAATTAATTGGATTACTTTTTACGTTATTGGGGGAGAATTAATCAGATAAAGTTTACTATTTCTTAAGTAAACAAACTATAGAGTAGAATTTTTTCTAGATAGGTACCAGAGTTATTAAAATTCATACCATATGGCATCGACAAATTATATAGATTATGAGAAAGATTTTGGTCCAAAATTAACTAAAGAAGGATGCAATAAAAAAAAAAAAAAACAATAAAAAATTTCTCGAACTTAGCAGAAGATGTAAGAAAATAAAGAGTGAAGGTTTTTATATTTACTTGACTTCCACGAAGAAGAACCACTAATAGAATTCTTGCTTACATACAGATCAATTCAACCACACAATGGAATGTCAAAATAGATTTACAAAAGGAGGAAAAAGAACCAAGTGGCATTTAAGACAGTAAAATGTTTGGAAAAAAGACAGAATGGAAGTAATGAAGAATTCAGGAACAAAATTGACAGAAGAGGGAATACGGTGATGGGAATATGGAAAAAACGACGTTAAAATGCTTTGCTATATATATATATAAAGCATTTTACGAAAACATATTGTAACTACTTATGAATATTGTCAGCTTTTATAATTATATTCAACATATTATCATCAAGATGCATAAGATTAACCCTATTTATGCGACATTGTGATTTCAGATTGATAACAGGTAAGGCTCCTAAGGACGTTCGTATATAAGAGAGTGTGTGTGTGACAGGGGAAACACAAACAGGCCCGCAGCCTTTCAGCTCTACAATGGCTTCTCTCAAGACACTGGTATGTGTACTAATTAATTATAATTATTGTAAAAAATTATTTATATGTCTAATAAATAAATAGATGGTTGTTAAGGATAATTTCAATACAAAAACTATTGTATAATAAAACTAAGATCGCATTAATTTATATCTTTATTAAAATTAACTGTATGGTAATAGCATATTATTACATTGCCAGTGTGAAGTGGTTAAATAAAATGTAAAAACATATGATTTAATATTTAAAAAAATATAAAACTATATTAAAAATCTCTTGTTTTAGAATAAATTGTATTATTATGTTTTTAAAATTAAATATTTAATTTATTTAATGTTTATGTTAGCGCCTGCTGTTGAATATTGTCTAATTTTGTAATAAAAAACAATTATCTAACTATTACTATTATTACTATCAGTTTGTAGCAGGAGGGTTATATATAAATCAGTCAATATCTTTTTTTTTAATCAATGCTATTCTGAAACAGTCTTTCGACCCTTCTTAATTTCAACTATCGGAGTTGTGCTATAATAGTTACATAAAAAATAACTGATTTTTAATTTATTTTTTAATAATGGAATTATATTTTATCAATGTGTAATATTTGTCTCAGGAAAATATCTTCTGCCTTTATTATTTTCATTATATGTCTGCTAGATATAATACCAACTAGTTCTTGAACATCCAAAATATGTTTCAAGAAATAATATAAAAAATACGAGTTACAAAGACAGCAATAAAAAATTATTTGTTGTGAGTATTTTATTTTAAACTATATTAATTCAATAACAAGTTCATAATTAATTTTTATACCGAATGAGAGTACAATTACACGCATAAGTGAATTCTCCTACTTTTTAAATATTCATGTTCTTCAGTTTTCGATCGATTATTTCTTTTCAAAACCTGTTATGTAGAGTTCCAGAAAAAAAAAATATAGGATATGAAAAAAACATTTAGCTTTTTTAATTTAATTTTTTTCCCACTATATAATTTAAGGAATAAGATTTTAACGAGTAGTGCTTTTTATTCGTTTAATTTTATGTTCTAGAAAAACATACATAGAACAGTTAAAGCTTATTTTTATTTATTAAATTATTTTAATTCTACCCCCACAACCAACGGAGAATCTTGGGTTTCCAACGGTTTCGTAGGGGAGTAACCTGCCCGAGATCATTCTCAACGCCAGCTTTTCCTGCAATTAAGTGTGCCCACTCTAGAGATAACCTAGGTGAGCACTAAGAGTGATTTGAACTGAACCTAAATCTTAACTCTTGGCTGTTGTGTAACTGCTACTAACGCAAACTTATCAATATACATGACGGATTTCATTTATTTTTTATTCTTATTTTCATTAAAGTTGTTTATTATTAGCTTATTGTTTGTTTTGTTGTTTTGCTTTAGGTAGTCATTTTCATAGCTCTCTTGGCTGTGTCCATAGCTGCAGAAGAAACTCGTGGAAGGAGGGGAATCGACTATGGTAAAGATAAAATTATGATTTATCAATATTTCGAATTTATACCATAAATTATTTAAAAGAACAACTCCAGTTTTGTGTATCCTCATCAGCTATTTTTAAAAACTTACTTTTTTTTGTAACTTGAATGTTATTTTTTATGAATGAGTGTTTTTAGGAGCTTCGTCAGTAAAAATATAAATATATTAAAGTCCAAAAAGAAAAATGAAAAATAAACAACAATTAATAATTGATACTTTACTGATAACAGCAATGCACATGGTATTCAAAATTTTAATGAAAAATGTATATAAGTAACATATAAAGTGCTAAAATACCGATTGAAACTGTATATTATCTATTATCTATATTGATTTAAACGGCATAAATATTTTTTTTTAATTTAAAACACATAGAAACAAATTTTAAAAACATATAAATATAAAGTACCCATAAATCACAAATAAATAAGCAAATCAGTACATCAAGATTCTTGTTTTAATCAAATGCACATTATTTGAAGCTGAATATTAAAAATACAAATAAAACCAAAAAGACTTTTTTAATAAGGGACACTAAGGAATTTATGACTTAAAGGAAAAAAAGGTTGTGGATTATTTGTAATTTATTACCGATTTACTGATAATTTGTACCTTAAAAAAAATCCTACAATCTCTTTTCTCTTGAATGTCCTATAAAAACGTATTATTTAATATATTATAAATTGCATTGAATCACTTCACAAAATACTATTTTACAAAGTTTCAAAATCAGTTTTTCTAACTTGGTATATTTTTTTATTATCATGTACCTTTGTGTACATTATTGATATAAAAATTAAACCACGATCCTAAATCGTTTTAGAACAAAATCAACAATGGTTCAGCTACTATATTACAATATTCATTTTCGCATAATCCATAAAGGAATACCTAATAATTATAATTTTTTGCTGCACTTTCCCACAGAAAATTTCCCAGGAATCCTGGTCAAGGAATCTATTTTATTAAATGCTCCTTATTATGAAATTAACCTGATTAACTCTTTATTATAATGGATATAATATTATTTCTAATTTATAAACACAAATGCAAACTATGTGTAGTTATATAAGCAAATGGTTTTTTTTCTTAATTCTGATTTAATGAATATTATTTTCATACCTTGTACTAACATTTAATTTTTTCTCTATTTATTTGAGGCTACCCATACGTTTCACCATACTCAGGATATGTTGGCTACGGTGGATATGGGCTAAGTCATGGGTATGGGCATGGTTACTACGGGAATGTTGGATATGGAAGCTACCCATTTGGATATAGTGGATATGGTTCATATCCTGGCTACTAACATGGAAGCTATTATAGCTAATTCTATATCTTGATCCTATAGACAAAAAATGATTACTATATTTATATATATTTTTATGTTTTTTATAATGCAATGGAATTAAAATGCAAAGGAATAATTTGTAATAAAATTGATTTTTAAGTGTCATTTTGTTATTCATTTTACACAAGCGTTAAACTAGAACCTTAATTCTTAATTTTCGCTGACATGAATACTTTTAAACTGTCTAAAACTAATTAGTAACTCCTGATTTTTACAGTTGTTTCCTTAGAAATGATTTATATTCAGTTTTCTATGGAAAGCATATGTGCCTATTCTGGTTCTTGAAGTACCAGAAAATGTATTTATTATAGCTAATAGTTTTAACATACAAGTAAAACATTTATTTAGGATCAATAGCAAGGTGATGCTATTTTACCACTTTTCAATCTATAAAATCCATTCTTTTTAACCGCAATAACGAATATTTATCACAATTATTCTTTAATATTATTATTATTTTATGACTTAAAATAAACATTAAATTGGCATGAAAATCTGATCATAAACAACGATTTATTTTTTACATGGCTGCAATTCGAATTGCGTTACTTGCATTGGAGGGATATTTACAGTCATATCAATCATAAATATAATAAAAAGCACCAGAGAGATTCAAGCACATTTATTTGTACGGGGGACATTTTAACCCATTTGACTTTTAGGTGCTACCTAACTCGAAATTTTTACTGAATATTAAATTTACAAATAAAACCTGAAATATATTTTTAATCGAGAAAACAAGAAAAAATGATAGCAGACTTATAATTTTCACTGATATTTTGTTAATAAAAATGTATTACGATTGACTTTTGTCATTCCATTTATCCGATGGATTTTATAATTTTATAAAACTTTATAATAATCTATAGAGGAAACAATTTTTAAAGTATATGTTTTTATAAAGTGTATAAGAACAAGTACAGTAAACATTTTCATGGTTTTAAAATTATTTTTTCCATGTTTGTAACTATTATTTTGTTTTTATTATTATTTATATATTTTAATGTACAAATATTATTTAGTGTAAAACCTAGACCATTTTTATAAAACAAATTTCTTAATGAGATCTTCATATTTTTTTATTTGATTTGTTTAACATTATAATTATAGCTCACAATAATTATAAATTCATATTCCCATATTCCATACTCCAGGTCCAATTGACAATTATAATTGTTTTTCTACGCTTGAGAATTTTTCCCTTGAGTTCTGGTCAAGGAAACTGTTTTAACGTATGTTCCTTATCATAAAATTAACCCAAATAATACATAATTATAATCTATATTGTACGTATATTAGCAAGGGCATTTTCACTATATAATTTTTTAAAAAATACCAAATGAATAAATATTTGATTATTTTTCATATTTGATTATCATTCATACTTATGATGTGATTGTTTTCTGTTTTCATTAAAGGGTACGGATACGGAGTCTCACCATACACAGGCTACATTGGTGAATATGGGCGAGGTCACTACGGTTATGGTCTTGGATACTACGGTTATGGTGGTTATGGTGGATATAGTGGATATGGTGGATATCCTGGCTACTACCATGGAGGCTATTAACCTCCAACAGAAACATGTCGGCCCATACAAACATGTGGCATCCTATTAACAAATAAAAATAAGTAATTTTAAGATTTTTTAAAATATTTTAGAAACAATGTAAATAATGTGCTCATAAATCATTTGTAATAAACATTTTTTAATATTATTTTGGCACTTATTTAAAATAATATAGATATAGAATTTTATCTATCCATTTCGCTTACATTAACAGGTTTAAACAATTAAAAATTAATTGTTAATATTGTTTTTATTTAGTTTTTATCATCATGCTTATAATATAAATGATTTGTGCTGAAAAGCACACAGCCTTTAGATATTCCATAAAATATTATCTGCTTTAACTAATACTTTAAAAATCAAGAGACACCGGTAGGACGTCAAAGCTAGAAGATGAAAATCTCGACACGTAAAATTATGTCAATTGTTAATTTGTAAAAAAAAAGTTTAAAAATCAAAGCAGAAAATTAGTATAGGTCTTATGGCTGGATGACGAGTTTTCATTATTTATCTTATCCATATAGTTTGTCCGTTATATCTTAAATCATAGGCCGTACAGAAATTTCATTAATTAGTATAATAATAATTATAAAAACGTAAAATTAAAATGTAAAATGATTTCGAAATGACACAAAAGGAAAAAAAAAACCGTCATGCGAGATTGATCATTGAATAATAAATTCACATAACGCAAAGAGAAACATTTGAATCTCAATAATAAATATAACGCTTAAAATAAATTAAAAATAAGAGAAATTATAATTTTTCCAAAAAGCAGTGCGTGTATGGAGCATGCTTGAACGTTTGACCTTTAGGAGGGAAAAATTTTGGTTTTCCAAAAAAAAATGTTTTATTTGAGACCAAACCTTATTGACTTATTGAAAATGAACAAAACTTTATCAGTTTTTTTTTTTGCATGCTTTAAGACAATCCCTACGATGTTGTCCAAGATTATATAATACCAACATTTCTGAAAAAGGAATTTGAAAAATTTAATTTTCAAGAGTAAGGAAGCAGGGAAGTAAAATTCCTCAGTAATTAGCAAGATTCCTTAGAACCTTACAAAATTCTGCGAAGAAGTTCATAAAGACTCTTTGAAAAAAATTTAAAATGAATCCTCTATCATTTATTTGTTGAAAAGAAACTGAAAACAATTCGATGTTGTTTGAGCCATTATTTTGAAAAAAAGGACATAAATCGAAATTAATTTTTCCTCTTTTCCTCAGCCCATATAATTACATTATAAACTATATACTTACATAGATTAAAATTGATCGCCATTAATTGTTGTGATATAAAATAATAAAATATTATTAAACAATGGATAATGATGAATCATAAAACAATTATTAGATTCGAGAAAGGAAAATAGGACACACTTTAAAATAAATCAATCTAGCTTTAAACAATTTTAATGGTTGAACACCGTTAGTAATGGTTAAGTATATTTACAGAGCAACGTTGTAGGCTTAATAACAAAACCCAAGTTTCAATTATGTCTTGTTAACTATGTGCGATCAGCAGACCTTCCTAGGGCAAAATCACAATCACTTCAAAATCACTTCACCGCACAACAGTTGTCCCAGAATCAATACAGTCTCTGCCAAGTACTGAACCCAGCATCCTTCATGTATTGTAGTGGTAGATATTCCAATCTTAAAATTGCTTACAGCTACAATGAATTTATTCCTAAAAAAATCTGTTTTAGTTGAATGATTGTTAATATGGTTACTATTTTTTTCAATGTATATTTTTCCTGCAATTGGTTACTTTTTTTTTTTTAGTTAAACATTTTTTTTTCGTTTATCATTGGAAAGCAAAAACATACGTCAATTATATAGTTCCTTCCTGGGTAGTAAAGTGTTACACATCAGAGGAACTGGCGATGAAGTAATTCATGCGTGTAACCGCCTGGCATTATTGATATGCCTGTTTCCAGCAAGTCGTCCATCTAATTTTTTTTTTATCGAATGTTACTTCTCTATTATATTTCATGGAAATGGCTGCCCTGAGTTAATTATTTGATTACTGGTCATGGGAGAAATCTGTTGATTCATAATGGAACTATTTACGTACCGTCATCCGTATAAAATATTGTAATTGTTTATTAAAACATTTAATATTTCGTGAAATAAATTGGCTCATCTTCCAAGAAATCTTTGAAGTTCCGATAATTGGTTAAGTAAAGCCCAGTTAATTATTTATGACACTTGCTGTCATTCAACTTTTTTATCTCATGAACGGGCTGTCAATTAGTAATTTTAATTTTATATCCCATAAATCTGGAACGATCGATTCGAGCTGATTTTCTATCGGAGGAAATGATTACAATAATAAAACATGACATTTTATTTTACTGCTAAATCGTAGATTAACTGAAACATATATAAGTACTAGCTGACCCGGCCACGTGTTGCTGTGACTGTTGTAATAGTTTTAAAAATATATTACGTTAAAATTTGATTTTTAAAGAAACTACGATTGAACGGAAAAATGAATTAAATAGATTTTACATTTTATTCATCTAACATTAGATTAATGAATGAGGTATGTCATAGTTGATTTTATATTATGGCTAATAACATATTTTTAAAGCATAACTATTTATTTCAATTTAATTGAGCGCTAATCGATGAACAATTTTATTTTTTAATCTATCCTTTGCTAACACAACTAGATTAGATGGTTTCATAACACGTGAGCATGCAACATATAATTGTCATGTGAAAAATCTCATCTGGGAAAAATCTCATCGCACAGCTGATCGTTTTCTAGCAATGAATGTCTCCTGGTTGCGAAACAATTTTGTTGTTGGATTTGAATGCAATGCAGACACTCCTATTGCAGAACTACGATTGACATCGAGGTAAGAAATAGGTTACAAAAAAAAATTAACTAAATAAAAATTACTAAAATTATTAAAATTATATATATTTGTAATTATTAAAATTATACTGTTGTTATATAATTCTTGATAAATCTCAATTATTGTCTTAGTTTGACCACTTAAATATAAAAAAAAATTATTAAACACTCATTCTGAGGACGCTTAGTATTTTTGTCCTCCTGGATTGGCAAAATTATACACTGTGCAGTGTAAAGATCGGGAGAGCTAGATCTTTTTGCCTGAGATCAGACTGAGAATATAATTGTAGGATTTTAGATGTATAAGCAATGTTGAGAGTTGATGTATTGGTGTAAGAATAAACCGAAAAAGTAACTACCAATAATATTTCATATCCATAGGATGTTTTTATTAACACTTGTTAATTTTTATCGGTAAAAGAGGAAATATATTATTTAAAATTTTATTTGAAAATTTCGTAAATAATAATTTATATTCTTTGGATTACTCCATACGGTCTTTAATTATTTCCTGAGTATCGAGAAAAACATTTTAATAATTAGTCCGTAGCCTTAAGCTAGAAAGAGCTCGTTCACATATTTTTTTTCTTTAAATATGTAGATTACCTTTTAATTTTGGATATCTTTCCTGATTAACGCGTTTCCTAGGTCGAATCGGATTATGAACATACATTTTAAATTATTAATAATCACTTTATAAAAATTGGCAATGATCCAAATAGAAGTAATTAAATATACAGTCTAAGCTTAGCATTTTTAAAATTAAATTAAACTTTTCGTTCAATAGAAAATAGAACATTTGACGGAAATTCTAAAAACAAAACCTACATTGTGAATGATAACAATTGAATGTAATTCTGAGCTCCATTCCTTTATTAGAAATTTAATGTTTCATAGTTGCTTCTTCTAACAGTTTGAATTAACATTAACATTGTTAGAATGCCTCCATTCACTCTTCTCTTTTCATTAAAAAAATATTTCCTCCGTTATTGGAATGATTACATTCTGAAAATCTAAAATTGTAATGAGAACAATTTAGCTGTTCAGCTTATCAGGAAAACTCATATTTGTTTCTTTATACATCACTACTTTAGGCTGGATATGTCTAATCGGTCGATGCTACTGCGGAAGTCTTAAATTTTACATGTCCAGGGATTGCATAATTAGGGATTGCAAATAATAATAATTGCATAATTATGCATTGCAAAACATGAAACGGGGACTGGAATTTTACATCTCCTCTGAAGGACGGCATACCCAAGGATTTTTTCACTCTCTCAAATCGTAAGGCAAACTGCAAGTGTACGAACCCGCGATATTGGGCATAGAAGGCTCTTACGCTAACCACAACACAACAAGCCAAATTACTATGCTCTTTGAGTTCTAATAATGCATTTTCAGGATCCCAACGTTCTTTAATGCTATCGTATACGAAAAAATGAAATAATTAAAATATATTGTTATGAAACGAATGTGTATGCAGTTATTCTCAGACCAAAAAACGAAAGACGTCATGATGATTAACAAAACCTTTACAATGCAACCCATGAGGACTAAAATGGTACAGTAAGCGGTAAAGACTATTGAGTTTAACGGTCGAGCAAGGAGGTGCCTTGTCCGAGGTCATGCTTAGTCACCAGGTTTTCTCAATCAAGGGTACCAACAGGACAGGTGAGCTCCAGGATGGTCCAAGATCACGAGGGTCCTTGTATTGCTGGCTTCTGTTACTAACCACAGATCGTATCTTCAGTAGTAATGTCACAGGACACCTTATCCAATTATTTACACATATCTTATTGGTATATTTTTGGTATCTCTATTTTTGGCGTTATTAATGCATTGTCTATTTCCATAATCTAAGAAACTTTTTCTTTTCTTTGGAATGCTTCTGTCCCAAATCAAAAAAAAAAAAATCTGCACCGTATGTAAACTGTATTCCTAACGAAGGAAGCTTGCAAATATTTTTTTCTTTTTTAATTTAAAAAATTTTTCTCAGATAAAATATTTATTCAAGCTTAGTATGCAAATCTAACCAGTAAATTTATCATCTATCAGGGAGGAATATATATTTCCATTCAAATTCAAAACATGACGTAGCAGGGAGATAATTTTATACCAGGAGTGGGATATTGGGACGAACGTGGGCTTGCGGATCAAGGCTCTGTACCCGAATGCTGATTTGCATATTCAATGTCAGTGTTAAATGCTCTATAAGTCCTCGTTAGCTTCCTGTTAGTACTGTTAGCATAAATAATAAGTTTGTTTTACCTAACTTAACGCAAGTTCAGTGCATAATAACTCATTTCATTTATCCTTAATATTTTTATTATTATTAGGAGTGGGGTATACAAATCCGGCTGGCCCGAACAACCACATATGGAACAAGGTATCTGCAAACCTTTCCAGAGATTTCCAAGCCTCAATAAAGTTGAAACCCTAGATTATGTAAAATGCATAATTAGAACTCAAAGAGCATAGTAATATGGATTGCTGTGTTGTGGTTAGTGTAAGAGTTTTCTATACCCAAGATCGTGAGTTCGCATACTTGCAGTTTGCCTTACGACTTAATGAGAGTAAAAAAATCCTTGGGTATGCCGTCCTTCAGAGGGGATGTAAAATTCCAGTCCCCATTTCATGTTTTCCAATCCCTAATTATACCTGGGCATGTAAACTTTAAGACTTCACAGCAGCATCCACCGTTCAGTTGAATGTGTACCAAATCACCTTCCTGCACAACCATGGGCTAAGAAACCGTATAGCCTCTACAATACATTGGTGTGCTGTCCTAAGCTGAACTAAACAATGTTCTTAGGGAAAATAAAAGATTTATTAATATTATTATTATTTTTAGTTCAATTATTTATTTTATAACGGTATTATAATAATACAACAAGTATATAGAATAATATGGTAATGTCATGAGATAAAGGCAAGTAGAGATACTTTTCACTGTTATTCAAATAACAAATTCCACGTAGAAGGTAGTCTTCACTTGCGATTTTGTATTAGGTTATAAGGATCTTAACACTGCGTGCCCATAAAAAATATAATACTTGGTCAATAAAAATATACAAAGTCGATCTGAATTAAGAAAAATAATACTATACAAAAAATGAAATTCAATGTCTTTACTTGGACAATGTGTCCTGGGACGTCACTACTGAACATAAGATCCGTGGTTAGTGACAGTTGTCAGTGATAACACGGCAGCTGCAACCTCTTTGAAGACGGTTAGCCTTAGTGACTAAAAGGACACCATATAATTAACATAAGACGGTTAGTTTATATGACTCACCTTGCTGTGTTCAATCATGATAGTGCCCACTCTCTTAAAGAATGTCACTGGCACACGCCACGGTTCACTCGCAGCACTGACAAAAATTAGTGGACACAACTGTCGAAAATCTATCAACCAAAAGTGTATAGGATGATGGTGTAGCATTTGATTTAGTGATACACTAAATCGGTAGATGATATAGTTCGATCGGTCGAAGTAGCTAAAGTTGGTTATGAAAGGATTGTTATCAGTTTGAGGATAAATGAGCTACCAATCCACATTAAAGACATTATGGTAAGTAACTGAGTAAGGTCCATTCAGGGTTTTACGAACGATTTTGGAATTTTGGTTTTATAGTAGTCATGTATGTAGGTGTTTTGTTATCAATTTGGAGCTAAGAGCGTTTGTGTTTTGAAGTAGCCTCTAAAAACAAGCAGTTTCTTGTCGTTCTAGTCTGGTATGAGGATTCCAAACTAAACGTTTGTCAAGTCCTAAGAATCGGAACTGCTGTACAGGAATCATTGTGATATTGTTAAGGGATATTGGAGGACAGCAAGACTCAATATAATCCATTTTCATAATAGAAACATGGGGCGCAACCCTGATATCATGAAAACTGAGGAATAGGGCGTTACTCCGGGAAGGTAGCAATTTTAGGCTACTACAATTCTTAAAATAGGCTGTACTTTAGTTAAGCGTTCATCATAGTTACATACTGCATAATAAGAAAACATACTTATTATACAAAAGCTCTATACTCCCAATAAATCGCAACAAACTCACACACATAACAATTATATGACCTATTCAAGCTGACGGAGCGGTTCTTTAGGGGTTGACCTAAGCCATCAAATTCCTCTCGTATTCCATCCAAAGTCCTTATTTAAATCCTCAACACTCGTTACTTTATTACGAAGAATGTCATCCGTAATGACCTCAATGTCCTATTGCTGCTGACTTGGCCTTAGCCCGATATAAATTCTTTTGTGGCAAACTTTATTCCCATTCAAACTCACTAGTTTTAAACCTAGCAATCTAAAAAGAAGATGCCATCGTTACCTTCTAGAACTTAAATTTAATATTTGCATATTACCAGTGAGTTGTTTATCTATATGTCTTAATCACATGCCATTATAGCAATTCATAATAATATTTATAAACCAATTAAATGTATTAATTCCCCTCTTTTCCATAAGTGTTAACTAACGGGGAGTTGTTTCATAAATTAATATCGTTTTATCTATATAGGTATATATAAAAATCTCATATCACGTTGTTTGTCCGGGCTAACATCCGAAACTACTGGACCTGTTTTAGTGAAATTTCGCACAGATATGTAATATTGCCCAACTTAAAATTTAGGCTATATTTTATTTTGATTAAAGACAGCGATATTTTTATTGCAAAATTATATGTTTTTCTAGACATAATGCTGCATTTTTTATATGATGCAAGGGCATGTCTGAGTAGTTTAAATTCAAGTTTGCAACCGAAAACAAACGGATGGGAAAACTTTTGGTGGCCGAAGTCTCATAATCGGTGCTTTTTTTAAAAAAAAAACCTAGGTAACCAATTTTAAGTAGATTAAATTGTCTACACTATGAGCCAAACCGGAGCTCTGTATTTCTAATATATTCTGAATCCAGTCCCTATCATATAACAAATAACTGGAATCTTATCCTACACATGTTCATATACGTTCATTTATACATGTTATACATATATTCGTCATAAATGCGTTTATTTACTTCTTTTAAATTTAATAGTATTTTTTTCATAGTGCTGTGTAATTAATAATTATTAATTAAGTAATTAAACTAGAACTGTGAAGGATTTGAACAACGACAAGCTATTCGGTGGTGCTGTTCTATAACTATCTGGTAATTTCCGACAGACAATGCCAATCATTCCTCGCTCTACTTTTGCCGATGAGATTAACGCATCCTTAGAACAATCGTTTTCATGGTGAAATAGAACTGCATCCAAATGAATTAATTAGGAGTGTCTTCCCGGATGTACTTAAATGTGGATTACGTGTAAATGCTGATGTTGACGAAATTAACTACCAAATACAACAGTTGTTACCAGGTGATCTAATGTCTTTTAAATCAATCGATAGTATTGTTGATGAAAACCAAGCTGTAAATTATCCAACTGAATTTTTAAATTCTCTCGATATACCAGGAATGCCACCACATAATCTTCGGTTGAATATCGGTTCACTTATTATTCTTCCGCGTAATTTGCATCCACATAAATTATGCAGAGGTACACGTTTGGTCATCAAAAATAATACCGGAAATGTTATTGAAGAAGCCATGCTGACTGGAATCGTTAAAGAAGAATTCGTCCTGTTGCCACGTATTCCAATGATACCATCAGACCCATAATATCGTTCAAAAGATTTCAATTTGAGATGCGCTTGGCTTTTGCTATGACCATCAACAAGTCTCAAGGCCAGACAATGTCCATTTGCGGTTTATACTTAGAAAATCCATGTTCTTCCATGGGCAATTATATGACGCTTGCTCACGTATTAGTAAACCAATTATTAGCGCTCAATTAAATTGAAATAAATATTTATAATTTAAAATAATATTACTAGGCATAAAATCAACCATTATATACGTATACCTCATTCATTAAACTAATGTTTATATTTCATCAGTTATGAAGTTTGTATATTATTTATTTATTATATGCTATAGTCAGATATAAGATGAATAAAATGTAAAATCAAAAACTATTTAATTAATTTTTTTATTCATTCATTATTTCTTTAAAATTAAAATTTTAACTAATATTTTTAAAATATTACAACAGCCACAGCAACGCATCAGCTAGTATGATATAAAAATAGGCTGTACTTCAGTTAAGCGTTCATCATCATAATTACATTAAACATATATGTAGATACATGCTGCCATTTGTTATCGATATCATACACGTGGAAAGATGTCTCATACACTTCTGAAGATGTCTCAGCATTCTTGATCTTCGTTATCCTCACTCTTGGTTAAAACTGTCCTTTTTCTTCACTTTCCACCTTCGACAGGTAGAGGCCTATGGAAATCCGACGAGGGTTCACTCTATCAGTCCCTTCTCCCTTCTCAGGACATTTCAATATTTTCCCTACATAATATGGAATTGCATACTGCGTCCACATATAACATAACGGAATCCAAGACATGTGTTGAATTATTACAGGCTACATTTATTTATTTATGTTCATTTATATATTTAAATCTCTAGAGACTTTATAAATGCACGATGACGTCTAATATATAAAATTGTCGTGTCACAGTGTTTGTTACAGGACTCCTCCGAAACGACTTGACCAATTCTTATGAAATTTTGTGTCCGTATTCAGTAGGTCTGAGAATAGGATGTAAACTATTTTTCATGACCCTAAGTGATACGTGTCGGCCATTATTATCGATTAAGCGCCAATCGTAGCAGTGACACTTGATGATGCTGCATTTTTGATATGTTGTAATGGCAGGGCTGAATAGTGTAAATCCTAGTTCGCTACCGAAAAAACGGACGGGAATACGTTTGGTGGCCAAAAAACTTCGAAATTTTTGGAATGTATCTCCTGATCGGTGCGTTTTATTTAAAACACACAAATAACATTTTTTAAAGAAGATTGAATTTTCTACAGTTTGAGCCCAAACAGAGCTCTGTAGGTTAAACAAATCGTGAGTTAACTTGCAATCACATAATGAGTAAGCGGAATCTTAGCTCTATCTAATATATAAAATTGCCGTTTCATAGTGTTTGTAACAGAACTCCTCCGAAACGAATCTTTAAAGAAGTCGTCCTGTAGCCACATATTCCCATGATACTATCAGACCCCATAATACCGTTCAAAAGACTTAAATTTGATATAAGCTTGAATTTTGCTATGAACATCAAGTCTCAAGGCCAGACAATGTCCATTTCCGGTTTGGATCCATGTTTCTCCATTATAATTGCCACTCCAATCTGTACAGTACTGACTTCAGGCGAGCTCTAATTTTTCAATTTTTTCCTCATGCAATCCTCCTCAGCATTTCTTCTCAATCAAAAAACTAAGAGCATTGTCAAATCTTGCATCCTTTTCACTCTCTCTCCATATCTTATACAGCTTTTCGTGACTAATTCTTCCATTCTAAAATACAGTAAGTAACATTTTTTAAGATTTAGACAAAACGGGCAAGTATGGTCAAACTTTTCTTGTCATGTTCCCTTCTCTAGCTTCCTAAGTTTACGTTAATACATATAGCAAGACGTGAATCGACGTAATAAAGACGTTATATTCCTCCAAAATTCAATAAGTGTATGATTTCTTTGAATTTTATTCGTTTAACTTGAACAAAATGTTTAAGCCCTTTAAATTACATGTATTCTAATAAAACCATGTCAATACTTACCTCAAATGATGTATAAACAGAGAAAAATTCACAAGTTGAAATAATTGGAAAACAGAACCATGCAGACTGATGAAAAAAGAACGAATGAGTGAAGGTTTGCAAAAAAAAAAAAGAAACTTTATTTACAGTTTTACATATA
The DNA here is from genome assembly GCA_037127475.1 of Arma custos. Classification (NCBI taxonomy): domain Eukaryota; kingdom Metazoa; phylum Arthropoda; class Insecta; order Hemiptera; family Pentatomidae; genus Arma; species Arma custos. Next base: position 62,199,265 of record CM073762.1, read on the forward strand.
CAAGCAGCAATAGGTGTAAATACTTGTTCCGGACTTCCTTTACATGTTTAAAGAACAGTGATTTTAATTAATTAAAGTTGTCTCTTATAAATAAAATGTAGAAAAAACCCGCTTAAAAAAAAATAAAAAGAAATATGAACCATAATAATAATTGTAATTTATAAATTCCTTGTATGTAAACATTCAACTGGCAAGTTTGAGTGTAAAGTACGACGCTTTAAGTGGCTTAAACATTTTATTTACTTCGATTCCAATACCCTCAGACATTGTATCTGTCATACGTAGTATTAAAAATCCTTAAAAAAATAGTTCATTTTTTCAATTTTTGTCCTCCTAGATTGGCGAAATTTTACATTGTGCACTGGTTCCAACAGAACCAATACAAGCCAGCGTTCCTTTCTCTCCCGCTCCTAATTTCGTGCGGAACTCATTCCCTCCTAATATCTGCCATACATCTTTCCTATCCTCATTCAATCCCATGCTTTTCCACTTCTAAATTCACAAAAAAATACTCTCTAATATTATATCACAGATTCATTGTTAGTAATTATTGAATTTTATTAATAATTTTCTTCTCTTGTAACTTTTTTTTCACGAAACGGCCTTTTAAGACATTACTTTTCTTTCCTCATTTTCGTGCTTCTTTTCTCCCAGTATTTCTCATTATTTCTACGAGTATTTTATTTCCGTCTTCGAACTAGCAGTAGCCTTTCGTTTACCTTTATTTTCCACTAGAACCTTGATTTCTGTTAATTTTTTACATATTGTTCTCTATCCAGGCAGTTCTTGTCTTTTATTTTTAAACCCTTCTAAGCTCTAGTATTCACGGGTTTTGTCAAAGAATTTTAACACAAAGCTTATAACTTTATTATATTTTTTATTTTATTTTATTGCGAGAACACGGGGATATAGGATCGGTGATGAGAATGGACTTATCTGACTTGGATGCGAGCCTTGGTAGCTCAGTGGTTAGAGCACCACGCTAGAGCCGCGGGCGACCCTTTTTCGAATCCCGGCCAAGACAAATTTTTTTTCTCTTCAAAATAGAAATATTTTTTTTTTCTTGTCATTTTCCTATTGTTATTTTATGGGTTTATTCGTGAAATTTATGGTTTTTATTTACGTTTATATTTCTTATGTATATGCTATATTTTTTTTTAAGTCGCATCATTGCTAGTTTTATGCTTTATCCTTGTTTTACACATTTGTTTTTCTAAAAAAAATTAACATAAGTATAATGGATAAAACTTGTTTTATAAAATTGGAATGTTTCCAATTGTAATTGTATTAATTGTAAAACTTCATTAGGTTAATGAATTTAAGATTCAGAAAAATATGCTTAGACATACACATATATAATCCACATTAATACATATGAGAACGATCAACTCAACAAAGTATCCTTCCATGCATACTTTGGTGGTTGTGAGCTTTATGCTTTTAAATAAAGATATCTAATAAGTTGATACTGAGATTAAATATAAATAATATAAAAAGATATAACGGGAAAATATTTTTATTGCAAACTGTAAATAAGACATGTAGTTTTCATTATAGAATAGAAAATAAAAGGTTTTTGGAACTATGAATTGATCTTAAGGAATGGTAAGGGAGAAAATCCTTAGGATTTAGTGGATGTAGCTGACAGCACCATATGGGTACGCGTGGGATCCAGCAGAGTAGGCATATGGGTGGTATCCAGCAGAGTATCCGGAGTATCCAGTGTATCCAAGTCCGTATCCAGCAGTGTAGGCGGTTGGGTATGAAGCGTATCCAGCGGAGTAAGGGATGGCGCCGTTGTAACCGTATCCTCCTAGAATAACCAAATAATTTATTAATAAATAATTGTTAATTATCAAATATTATCTAATATTTATATAATATCAAATATTATCTAAAGTTTGGTCGTGTAACAACAAAACCTGCTACTTGTGGGGGCATAGAAATTATTGTCGACCTTTTATTTTTATATTTACATCTGATAGCTCAACCAGGAAAGGTAATACAAATATTCAACTTTCTTTGCTCTAAAAGGCTAATATTTTAAAAATATTTGACTTGAACATTTTATCTGTCCCTATTTTCATTTACAGAGAAAAAGTATATTTAGACACTTAAATTTAATTGGGAAGAGTTTCTTGATATACAATTGTTTCCAAGTAATTTTACAAAAATGTTAAAAGTACTTTTAGATAAGAATTAAGCCTTAAGATGGATCTAAATTTTTTTTTAATCTCCAATTGACATTAAGAGGTCCGTTATGCTTTCTGTTTAATTATCTCAGAGCAATTTCTTAAAACCTTCAATTGACCTGGGTCATTACCTAGTGAATATTTTTAACTGCAATGTAAATTAAATTGAAAACATATAAAAATTTACTAGGAATTCGGTTTTGGCGCCATAGTTAAGCTTTCATTAACTTGATTGAAATTGACGAAATAATGATTTGTGTACAATTTCAGAATTTTATTGAATTATTAAATCCGGTTAAGAGTCTGAGCTTAATAATAATGAGCAATTAATAAAAACTGAAAATGTAACTGAACGTGGTGTATCCAGAGATTGAACACCTCTTTACTGGAGTAAGAATATTGACAACATCGAAAGGAATACTTAACAATGAGAGCAATCGGCAACTGAATCAATGGTTTATAAGTATTTAATAAGTGGCAGGATGCATTTTAAATGAAAGTCGTAATGACTTTTAAATAGTCATAAATGACAGTACGCGTAAAAAGAGTTCGTTAAATAAAATGAACGTGTGACTGTAGCCTATCACTAATAATTATAATTATTTTGTAATAATACTTCTTTAGCTAAACTTAAAGTTCCACAGTCCCCAAAACATAATTTAGAATATACTATAAGTACTAAGATTTATAAAATAGAAAACTCTGAAAGATTAAGGTATAAGACAAAAAATTATAGGACTAATTCAGAGAAGTTTATAGATATATATCAGCAAATAATTTATTTTATTATAATTTGAAGAAATTGTATTTTAAAATGAATTAAGCTGTTATTTTTAATGATGGGACCATTTTTATCTAACATAATATTTTTATTCATCGAAATAAATTTAATAATAAAATTTAAAGGTGTAAAGTGTACAATTATTTAAAATATAAACCATATTTTTAAATTATATCAAATGCAAACCCTTAAATATCTCAATGCGTGAGAAATGAACTTATATCGCAGTAGTTGAAAAAGTATAGCAGAACAAATTTGTTTTAAGAGAAAGAGAGGGAGAGAGAGATTTTATTGAAATATTACAATCTGCCACTTGAGGGCAATAACTAATAGTGCTAAATAGCTTACAATCATTCAATAAAACATAATTCAAATAAAAAATGAAATAAAAGAAAATACACTAATAACATACACTATTTACAATTGCCTGGGGTTCAGAACAAATTAATTAAAATTAAATTATTAAAAAATATCGAAGATGCTCACCATAGAAGACTCCTCTCTTGTCACGAGCTTCTTCGGCGGCGAAAGCCACAGCGAAGATAGCGACGAAGAGGAAGATCTGAAAAGAAAAGGAAAATCACTAATTTTTTATTTTTAAAACAAATACATACACACTCCCCGTCAAAAGTATCACACTTTGAAAATTTGAATTTTACAAAACCGTCTGTCTTTTTATAATAAAGATAGGTTCTGAAGTCTGTAATAAGCATTTTTAAACTGTACATAAACAAGTAATATTAAAATAAATTATAATATCTCTTCCAATAAAAAAAAAAAAAAAAAAAAGAAAATCTCAAGAGCTATGGGTGTTGCAGTACTTTTGACGGGGAGTTTATATGTTAAAAATAAACTATAATTTATTTTAAGCATATATATGTATATAAAATATAGTTTAAATATTTTGAAGCTTTAAGAATAATTTTCTTAATATCAAGACAAGTATTTTATATGTTCCAAACTGTCTATCTATACCCATAGCTATGGATTTTATATATATATATATACTTACCAAAGCCTTGTAAGATGCCATTGCTGGTGTTGTGAGAGAGTGTAAGATTCCCAATGCTGTGACTGGAGAAGACATCCCCTTATATACTACTCGGGCTAGGGTGGCTCACCTTGTCCAAGCTGGTCCACGACTCACCAATTCGTCCGTTGGAACACTTTTTTTTTATTTTTTGGACCACACCCTCCGGTCTTCCATTAGTGTTCCCAGTGGTTTTTCAAGCGTCAAGCGTACGTTTGGATGGTCAGTACGGTCAGTATACGACATATCCCTGTAAGTAAAATTTTATGTCATGAGAAAAATTGGTTTCGGTAAGTATTGGTACCTATGTCTATATCATGTAAGTTCATGTCAAGTTCGTCTCTTAGATACAGGGATCCATTTGAATTCCATAGAAGGAGTTTTAGAGATTGGTTTGAAATGGAATTACGGATTGACATTAGGAATGAATTTAGTAACAAGCGTGGATGACTAGTGATGAGGGGATTTATCATCGATTTAAAATCATTTGTTTGTTTGTTCATTTAACGTCACTTTATGCTGCTATGGCTAATCGGACGATGCTACAGTGGGAGCTCTAAATTTTGCCTATCCAGGTTTAATTAGGATAGGGATTTTTAACGAGTACCTGACATCGTACAGGCTCGGGACCCCCGTTTAAGGTCCCTTCCGAAGGACGGCGTAACTAAGGATTCTTTACTCCCTTAAAAAATCCTAGAGCCACCTGCCGGGCTACGAACCCGCGATCTTGGGTTTAGTAGTTTGTTACGCTAACCACTAGACCAGAGGTGACCGTATTTAAAATCATTTAAGAATGGATTCAGGTATAATGATGTGTCTGGAATACTAGATTGTGGATGAGGCATTGAGTATTTAGGAACTGCGTTCGAAAGTGGAGTGTAATGATATTGTGAGCAAAGTGGTATTGAATGATGAGGTGTTATATTCATAACTTGTGGTGTATTTTGATGTGTTCTATATTGGGGCGTTGTATATTGAGGTGCTGTGTTTTGAGGATTTGTGTGTTGAGGTTTTGTGTATTGAGATGCTGTGTGTTGTGGTGTTTTGTACTCAAATATTGTGTTAGCGAATTTGCCTGTGGTTGAGTTGGGTTAATAAGTCGGTCACGGTCCGTCTCAAGGGGCAGGGATCTGTTTAATCTCTGGAGTTACCTTTCTTCGGCTATGCAGTCTTCTTCTTTGAAGTTCGAGATGAACTTAGCATCCTCTATAATTCGCTAGATGATCTTCCCCGCACAGCGCACAGGTAGGTGGCTCTTGATATGGGTTCTAGCATTTTTAACTAGGACGATCTTGGCTACACTTCACGTATCTTGGTTGGTTGGGCAGAATGCTCTGGTATGTCCATATTCTTGTCACCTCAGACATTGAACGATTTCCCTTCTTTTATGAGGTTCCTCAATTTTAACTTTAGTGTTAGCTAGATGGCTTATATTGAAGACTTCAGCATTTTTGGAGCTGGCTCAATATCCACAAAGAAAAGTGGGAGGGGTTCTTTCGACCTTAGATGTATTACATTATTGATAAGGCGAACAGTGAATCCTTTTCTCTCTAGATCTTATTATAGGCTCTGTATGCATCACTGGTTTTAGTTTTTAATGTAATCGCTTCTTTATTGAGAAAACATTGAAAATTATTCTCTCCTAAAAGAGCTAATAAGTCTGTGCACAGGTTTTGAAAGTTTTTGATTCCATTTATTTTTATTGTTGATGCAAACATATTATTAACAGGGACATTGTTAGGAAGATTGTTTAGTGTAGGAATATTCATAGCATTATGAGTAGTAGATTGAGTTACTGGTTGTGGTATAAATTGTGATAGTCGATCCTCTATTTCAACCTTTTCAACAAGTAACCACGTGATTTTGGTAGGTTAGGTTTTTTAATTAATGTTTTCACTTTAATTTCTATCATTTGAAACAAACCACCTTCCAGTCATAAAATGTTTTATTCTTTTAACATGACTTTTCGGCAACAAGAATTAAAATGTTTTCACTTTTGAATCTTTGCAATTCATCCTTTTTTTGTCAATTTGGCAGTTAAAGAAATATTGGAGTTAATCCTTACTTTTCTTTTCAAAATAGTAGAAATGACGACTTCATCGTCTTTCCTATTCCTGCCGGCAATTTTACTGTCTTTCATCAGAAAAGTGTCTTTTCAATTAATTACACTAGTAGTCACTTTAAGAAACCATAATTCACTGTAACACACACCAAAATACATTAATTCAAAAACTCAAAGATAACTTAAGCAACTGTACAGCACGAGGCCTAAGGGTTTTAAGAGAAAATTAAAAGGTAATCTACATATTTAAAAAAAAATGTGAACGAGCTCTTTCTAGCTTAAGGCGAAATTGTACACGATCTTTTCATACTAACTAAATATTATGGACTAACTATTAAAATGTTTTTCTCGATATTCAGAAAATAATTACAGTCCGTAAGGAGTAATCCAAAGAATATTAATTATTATTTACGCAATTATAATTAATATATTTCCTCTTTGACTGATACAAATTAATTAATAAATAAAATATCCTACACCTATAAAATATTATTGGTAGACATTTCATTAGTTCATTCTTACACCAATACATTAATCCCTCCTCTCCAAATGACTTCCGCCCTATCTCCCTTCTCTCTAACCTCTCATAACCATTAGAACGCCTAGTTCAAAACCAAATGTCAAATTTTCTAGAAGAACGTTCCCTCATTAACCCTCTCCAATCCAGAGTTACTCTACCCAATCCGCTCTCCTCAAAATAACCCATGATTTCCATTCCACCATAGAACAACAAAAATTAACAATTCTTATCCTTCTAGATTTTTCCAAAACCTTGGACACAGTAGACAAAAATATCCTCCTCGCCAAGCTTTGTAACTTATCTCTATCTAACAGTACTCTGAAGTGGTTCAAGTCTTTCCTCTCAGATCGCTCCTAATATGTTGTGGTCCGAACCTGCTTCCATAACCCTTCCTCTGTCCATGGTGTCCCACAGAGTTCATCACTATCCCCCACCCTATTAGCCATTTACATAAACGACCTTCCACCTCTCATCCAACACTCCCAGTACCAAGTCTATGCTGATGATCTTCAAATATTCTTGTCATTTTCCCCTTCCAACCTATCACTGGCCACGGAAAAACTCCAAGGTGATTTGCTATACAGTATATGGAGGTGTTACTGAAGATCTCGATGCAAAACTAAAACGGTTGATTAATTGCTTCGTTCGTTTCATCTTTGGGATTCCGAGAGACGCCCGTATCACCCGGTATAACGAAGAGTTGAAGTGGTTTTACCCGTCCTATCGCCTTAAGTATTTCCTAGCTTCCTTTTCTTTACCAAGTTATCCAATCCCGCCGACCATCATACATCTCCGATCTATCCTTAAATTCAAACCTTAAATCCACTCCCGTAACACCCGTCCTCGGCTCTCAGACCTATATACAGCATTCCACGGAAAAACTGCTTTTGATAGAACTTTCCTTATCCGATCATTGCCCCTTTAGCCTATACCTCTATACCTTCATACATTCGTCGTTCCATTAATCTTTCAACTTCAAATTCCGAACATTCAATCACCTTATATCCTTACAATTCCCAAAAAATAAGATAACGGAAATAACATACCCAGTTTCCAGATTAAAATTTTCTTACTGACAAATGAATGATGTGTTTTTATTTATATAAAATTATATTCATATCATTATTTATATATATTTACATTATTGACGCTTCACTCATCCAGTTAGATATTTATAAAAACAAGTTATATTAGTTGATATTGTTCATATTTTTGTTTCATTTTCTTTCTTTCCTAATTTGTACTTAACATTGTAATTTGCATACATATGTAATTATCTATTGTTTCTCCTTATATAATTATCGTAATCTTATTTCTGTTATTTATTTTTTGTTTTCTTTTTTAAATGTTATCACTGTAATTAATTAGCAACTTTTTTTTCTCAGTTAATAAGACATAATAATACCCTGTATTAATACACTCTAAGACATAATAATGGCCTGTATAGAAACATTCATTGTTATTCTAAAGAGACTTGTCCCAGAGTAAATAAAGAATTTATTATTATTATTATTAAATCAACTCTCAACATTCCTTACACATCTGCAGTCCTAACATTAATATCCTTAGTCCGATCCCAGGAAACCAGATCTCGCTCATTCGATCTTTAGGCTGGTTCCCACAGAACCAAAAAATCGAGAGTTCCTCCCTCTCCCGCCCCTAACATATTAGGAACACATTCTCTCTTAATATCTGCCATGCTTCATCCCTAACTTCATTCAATCCCATGCTTTTCCACTTCTGATTTCCCAAGCAGATACTCTCTAATATCTCAGATTCATTGTAATTAACTATTGAATTTTATTATTAATATTCTTCTCTTGCAAATTTTTGTTCCCCATGAAACGGCCTTTTAAGACAACTTGAATATCATTACTTTTCTTTTCTTCCAGTATTTCTCATCATGTCAGCGTGCCTTTGCTTCCTTTCATCCGACCACGCATCACCCCTCCGTTTTACATTATTTTCCACAATAATTATATTAATTATTATTTATTAATTATTGTTTTATTGTTTTTGTAGCTTCTTTGCTAGATTTATGTTTTACTATTGTTTTACCCATTTGATATTCAAAAAAACTTTATCAAATAAGAGGTGTGGATAAAACTTTTTTTGTTGGAATGTTTCCAATTGTAATTTTAATAATACGCACATGTACATAATCCGCATTAATGAATATGAGTACGATCAACTCAACAAATTATCGTTCCATACATACTTTAGTAATATATAAATAAATATAAATAATACACAAGATATAACGGGAAAATATTTTTATTGCAAACTGTAAAGACGTATTTTTTATTTTGGAAAAGGAAATAACAGGTTTTTGGAATTCTGCATTGATTTTAAGGAATGTAGGGGAGAAAATTCTTAGGATTTAGTGGATGTAGCTGACAGCACCATATGGGTACGCGTGGGATCCAGCAGAGTAAGCATATGGGTGGTATCCAGCAGCGTATCCGGAGTATCCAGTGTATCCAAGTCCGTATCCAGCGGTGTAGGCGGTTGGGTATGAAGCGTATCCGGCGGAGTATGGGATAGCGCCGTTGTAACCGTATCCTCCTAGGATAACCAAATAAATTATTAATAAATAATTATTAATTATCAAATATTAACTAACACCCCTAAAGTCTGGTCGTGTAGCTACACAATCTGCTGCTTGGGCGAGTTTAGAAATTATTTTAACCTTTATATGCATTTTCTTGTAACTGACATATTCAACTTATTTTTAAAAGACTTAATAATCTAAAAATTAATCGAATTTAACAGTTTATCTGTCCCAATTTTTATTTATTAATATTTACCGAGAAATATTATAGTTGAAGACTTAATAAATTTAAGTCTCCAAATAATCTTCCAATTAAAATTGGGAAGAGTATCTTGGAATACTAATGTTGCTCAATTAATTTTCCAAAGATGTTAAAGGTACTTTTAAATAAGCATTAAGCTATAAGATGGATCTAAAGAGTTTTTTTAATCTCCAATTGACATTAAGACGTCCGATGCTTTCCGTTTAATTACCTCAGAGCAATTTCTTAAAGTCCGGCATTTTACCTAGCTCATTACCTAATACAATCTTTTAACTGCGATGAAAATTAAATTTAAAAATTGTAAAAATTTACTAGAAATTCTGTTTTCCCTTTTAGTTGATGTAGATAATCCGCAGATGACGAACATAAAATTACAATACAATCGCTGATTATTAGTGAATTATTAATTCAGGTTAACTCAGTCTCTTAAGGACAATGAACCATTACTAAAAACTGAATGAGTATCTCAACGCGGTTTATCGAGATACTAGAATCCTCTATACTGGATAAAGGCTATTGACAAATTCGAAAGGAATACTAGACTATGACAGCAATTGGTAACTTATTTATTATCAATGATTCATTAATAATAAATAAGTAACATGTTACGTTTCAAATGAAAGTTCATCAAGCATTTATAAATTAGAGTATTCGTAAAGCGAGTTCGTTAAATGAAATAAGCGTGTGACATTTGTCAATCACTATAAGTAATAATTCTATTGCTACTTCCTTAGCTAAACTTAAACACAGTTCAACACTTTCCAAAACATGATTTAGTATAAATTATAAAAATATAATATCAAATTTATAGAATAGAAAACCCTAAATTACATTTGTATAAAATATTTTTTTAAATGAATTGAGCTCTTATTTTTGAAAGTGGTATATGTCCATTTGTATATAAATAAATTTATTATTAAACTTTAAAAGGTGTGTAGCTTAAAAAGGTGTGTAGTTTGCCCTTAAAACTAATTCAAATGTAATCCCTTAAATAGATGAAAAATGGACTTATATCATCTTTATAAAAGCTGAATTGTTGAAACAATATAGAAGAACAAATTAGATAATTAAAAATATCGAAATGATGCTCACCATAGAAGACTCCTCTCTTGTCACGGGCTTCTTCGGCGGCGAAAGCCACAGCGAAGATAGCGACGAAGAGGAAGATCTGAAAATAATTGGACAATATTAAATTTTATCTTTAAAACAAATGTATTGGAATATATTGTTATGATATATATAAAGCTTTGATAAAATATCTAAATATCAAGTATTTTTTGAGTTACAAACTCTCGAGATGCTTATATATATATATATATATATATATATATATATATATATATATATATATATATATATATATATATTTTCCAAAGTAGATATAATAATATAGTATGTACTCACTATATTATATTAATAATATAGTGTACACTCACCAAAGCCTTGTAAGATGCCATTGCTGGTGTTGTGAGAGAGTGTGAGATTCCCAATGCTGTGACTGGAGAAGACATCCCCTTATATACTACTCGGGCTAGGGCGGCTCACCTTGTCCAAGCTGGTCCACGACCCGCCAATTCGTCCGTTGGAACACTTCTTTTATTTTTTGGACCACACCCTCCGGTTTTTCATTCGTGTTCCCAGCGGTTTTTCAAACCTCTATGCTAATTTTTTATAGTGGGCTCTAATTAATCGTCTCTAAGCTCTTTGAATGAGGACCGCTTTGACGATTGGAAAATCATAGGAATATACTCCGCATTCCTATGATTTTCAAATCGTCTAAGATATCTCTTACCTAATTTTTATAACAAAATTCAAAGATATAGCTAAATTCTCCCAAATTTTCTATTGTTGTATAATATATAAAAACCTAATAGTAAAAGTATTTTTATTTTTTGATAGCTTTAGTACAGCTATGATTGTTATTGAGATGAACACACACACACACACATTATATATATATATATGATAAAGTTTTAAATAATATCCGAAATTGACACAAGATGGGTTCTAAATTAAATAAATCTTTATTCGTTCATCATTCTTTAATTCATAATAAATCTTCATTATATAACAATGATGATAATAATATATTTTGTTGCATCAACTTCTCAAACAAACAGGAAATTAAAAAAAAAATAATTATAATTAAATATCATAATCAATCAACAAACAACTTATTATTTTAAATGCTTAATTAGTAGATAAATATTAACCATATACTCAGTATACGTAAAGTTTTCGTAATATTAATTATTACGCTCTTTTTAACATGAATATTATTAAATAAAACTTTGTGATTACTGTAATAGAGGATGAAACCTCACATTAATAACAACATATATTTTTAGAAAATATATTTATATATGTCAACTATTGCAATTACTATGACTGATAGATCTTAAAATTAATTTTATTCAACGATTGTTTTATTTTTATTATTCTTTTCATTGAGTACACTGTTACATAGTTTTCCAACCTGGCTTGGAACTTGGGAAAAGTACTTCTAAAATATTACTGCGCTCCTGGAAAATTTAAAGTTTTGGCTGAGGATGAATCGCTGTAGATTAAAATACATCTGCTGTTTATTCAGCTGATCGAAATTATGGATGAATGAATGACAAAAAGCTTCGGAATAGGTTGAAGAAAGACTGCACCGGATTATTTTCACGAATAGAACAAGCATTTAAATATTAACGATTAACCAAAATGTGTTTTTTTTTTAACCTTTAAGATAAAGGGTGTTTAGATATACAGAATAGTCGAAAAACGTCGCGTAGCCTTTTTGATCTTAAAATGAATTTATTGAGAAATATGATCATGATAAATCGGAATATTAACTTGCACTTGTTCGGCAGAAGTTGAATTATTCAAGAAAGACAGAAGCAGTTTCAGGTTGTTTTATTTCGTCAGAAGTTAGTCTTGATTCAGAAGCTAGGCAAATTCTATTCAAAGGTAGCTGATGAAATACAAAAGGAATAATATTAAAGGATGTCCCAATGAAGAGTCCAGATTTACGACAAAGAATAATGGAGATTTGATGGGTTTGGTAAGAATTAACTCCATGGTTTTTAGCACGGTATCTAGTTCTTTTATCTTTTTAACAGAGGAACTTTATATGATTTATATATTATTGAACTATATAGAAGTGACTACATAATACGTTTTATTAAGCTTTAAATATTTTCGTACGTGAATTTTTTTAGTAGGACGAAATAAAATAGGAGAATATATCGTAACTATGTGCATACTACCGATGTTAATAAGTAAACAAATATAAGTTTTAGAATTAAAAAAACAAAACAAAGAGAGATTTTCTAAAAGAAGAGATACAATACGTACGAAACGGTACACGTATAATGTTCTGAAATAAATGTTTATTATTTTTTAATATACTTAGAGAAATTCTCAGGTTGAAACAATTGGTCCAATTCAAATATTTACAATGGATTGGCTACAGTTGGTTATTGATTTCGTAGATTTACATTTAATTTTATATGAAAGAAAAATTTGTTAGTGATTTCTTTTATTATATTCTTTATTCAAAACCTTTTTGAACACTGTAGAGTTGATTTACACTCTGCAGAGTCTACAGAACAATATAAGCTTTTCGTTTTTCCATTTAACGTCATTTGAAGCTAAGAATGCAACAGTGGAACTCCTAAATTAGGCTTATCCACATATAACAAGGACAGGGCTCCTTGACTAGTGCCTGACATTACACAGGCCCAGGACCACTATTTTATGTCCCCTCCAAAGTATTGCATAACAAAGGACTTTTTCGTCCATTTAAAAAATTTTAAGGCCACTTGCCGGGCTGCGATATTAAGATTTTGGTCAGAGTATGTTGTTATGCTTACGTCTTCACCATAGGTGCCAACGTTTTTATGATAACTAATGAATATTAGCATTTCTCCGCTTACAATGCAAAGATTATTATTAGTAATAACGAGACAATATTATTATTAGATATGTATGGTACAATAAGCACATCACTGACTTTTTTGATAAAATTAATATGATTGTTTTAATATTTTTATGAAAATATTTTTATCCAATAGCTTATAGGTTCAGGAATTTATAGAAATCTATATTGAGTTTCTTTAGTAGCTTTGTAATATTAATTAATTTTTAAGATAAAAGAACTGTTGGAAGAGAAGTTATTATTTTTTTAAATATAAATTTCAGCATAAACAAGTGAGTAACTATATTATATTGTAAAGACAAAAATATTTAAGATGGAATTTTATATACCTGTTTGTTAATTAGCATCTGCTTGTTAATATTAGCAGGTGCTTCTAACTTAAAATACCAACAGGAAATTGTAGAAACACCTGCGTGTAACAGCTATTTTCTTGAAAAAATGAGGTAATTTTTTTATATAATTTAAATTGCCATATAATTTATTGAATTTAATTATTGCTATTATTATTGCTCATTAATTTTTTTTTATTTTAGTGTTGGCCTGCTCAGGACCACTTTATTTGATCTTTCTACTCTGAGCTTTGATCTTTACTGCTTAATACATTACTGGTGTTGCTATCTTTTTTGTTACATCCATTTATGTCATCGTAAGCTTTCGTTTAGTCCTGATAACCTTGGTGGCCATTTAGTTTCATACGGTTCCGTTCTTACATATATTCAATGGCCATCTCCAATTTCTATTTGCCACTTTCAAATTCTTTTGGCTTGGTCTTCTACTGTTTGAAATATATAAAGATCCGATTCTTCAATCGTATGGGTTTTATTTCTAATAAATGACTTTTTCTGCATTGTAATAAGAGAATGTTGTTCATTAAAATGTATTCATTAAATTATTTTTAATTGTTGCTACCGTGTAATAACTATGTTGAAGGTCTAACGTTCAAATCCGGCTGTGATAGATAAATTATTTATTCTGTTAAAGCTACATATGTGGGAATTAGCGGGGAATAAACCCTGATTAGGGGAAATCTAGCGGTTGAGCGTGATCTCGAATAAATCACCCCGCTGCACAACCGTTATCCTAGAAACAGTACAGTATCTTCAATGTACTGATTCTAAAGCTCTTTATAATTTGTAGAGGCACTAATTTTATTTTATTCTGTAATCATAACAATTGAAAAAATTGTATGTTTTTCACTTCTGCAGATCTTTTTTTTTCATTTGTTCCAGAGAAATCTCAAACTTAACCACTCGGCTAGAGACTGTCCTATTAACCATATAGCCTAAATTATATAAAAGTATATTTGTTTACGGTTTAAAGTGGATAGACAGTCTGAAGAGAACAAGATCACAGGACTTATGGAGTATTAAAAAATTCTTAGACAAGAAGGTAAAAATGTGTTGTTCTGAACTGGTTCTTTAGTTATCATCAGACCAAAGAAAACTTTTCTTGAAAAAAGTTTTAATGTTTACAAAAATGTGAAAACTTTATCAGCTTTCTCGGTATTTCGTTCTCGGCTTTCAAAGATATCTGTCACAACGAAAGTTAAGATTTGAAACTTGATATAAAATTCACATTGGACATTTTTTAATATTTTTTCTTGAATTTTTATTGACATGTTACATTTGACATTATATAAAAGTCAAAAGGAATTGTTTCTTTTATAAATAATCTAAGTCGGAAAGATCAAAAGATCAGAAAAGCAGTAGATTCCTCGAAGGGGAATGGTCAAAGAGGGAACCTGAATTTACAGTCATTGTCTTATGTTTTTATTTTCTGAAGTTCCCCCTCGGCCTCGAACTCCCGCCTTGAAGAAATGTACCTAAAGTAGCTATTTAATTTTACGAGACACGCAATTAATAATACTCTAATGATGTAATAAATAATAAGGTGATGATTGACCTAGATGAAAAATGGTTGAAAATTATATATATTTTTTAAGTTGACTGTAAAGTAAATGTATAAATGGATGTTGTACCTATTATCTTAATAGGTAATTGAGCGTTCAGAATTTTTTTGAAAATAGATTATTAAAAATAATTATATTGAAGAGTACATTACATATTTGAAGTTTTTAATGTTTGATGTTTTATGAGAATTATGACAAAAATAAAAAGTTTCATGCTTTTAAAAACTGCCTAATGGTTAATATAATTAATACTATCATTAAACTAGGAATACTTGGCTTTACCAATACCCAAATTATTATTATTTTAAATCACATGGAACTTTCAAATGCCCCTATTGAAAAGTTAGTTTTTTTATTTATGATGTTTTTTTGATGGTGCTATATATCATTGAATTAGTAATTGTTATATTAAATGAGAAAAGCTAATCGTTTTTGAGACAGTTTAGCTGCATCACGCAAGCAGACAAATTGTTCAATAACGTATAAATCTGGTCTAGGTACAGTGTAATGGTCATAGCAGTAACTGAAGCATACCAACCGTAAATCTCATATAGCAAATATAGTATTATAGTTGTATTGTACAGTCGTTGGTATTACAAGTGTTATTGCAATGCCATCGCTCCAGAGCGAATTGTGTACGAGGTTAATGTACGTTTATGATATAGTGTTATGTCTGTGGTATTTAAAGTTATAGTTCCCTAATGTTTAAATAAAAATAAATGTTTAATTAAAAGATCAACTATTTCAAACGTATTAAGTGAGTATGCGTGAGAAGAATTATAAATTGTACGGAAAAAAATTGAGTAGCTAAGAGAACGAGATCTCTGAACCATCTCAATGAATTAATAAGTAATTAAAAGCTGACAATCCACTTGTGAAAAAAACTGCCTCTTCATGAATGTTTATACAGAGTACACAAAACTTTTCTTAACTCATTGTTCTAAGTAATGTATCTAAAATAATTCCATATTCATATATTGTTTTATTATAATTATTATTTTCATAACGGTTATAAAAATATTTTGTTATAGAAATATCTTTATTTCTAACTTAGTTTTTAAATCTTTCTAAGCAATTTCAAACAAAAGGTGGTAGTGACTCATTACTGCGAGTAAGGACATCAGTTCTGATCTCATTCTTATTTTCATTATTTTATTTAACCAACTGTATTATTTTAAAGTTATGATAAATTTGTTTATGAAATAAATTAACTTTTTAATCCTTAATGTGATGTTTCCAAAAACATACCACAGAGACTGTACGTAACAAATATCATTCGTATAATCTATCACATAAATTGACTATTCTACTAATATTATAAATGAGAAAGTTAGTGAGGATGTATGTTTGTTACTCTCTCACAGAAAAACTACTGAACGGATTTGGAATTAACTTTACAGTAATATAGGTTATACATCAGAATAACACCTTGGCTACAATTTATAATGATTTTGTGTAATTTGGACATGATATAACGATAAATATTATTAAAAAGTACTTGGATGTCACGCATTCTCAATTTTACCTCCAACATATGGGTCAGTACGTAATCGAGTTATTTAATTCAATTGTTAAATATTGTTAGCATCGCTACAGGCCTCCCCCCCTGAGTAGCTATCTCACGTGTTTCTTACTCGCAAAATCTACATATTTTCGCTGAACGAAACAAATCAAGTAACATAGTTTACAGGATAAGAACCCGCGATCGATTTTTTTTTTTTTTTTTTTTCTTAGCCCCTATAAGTTTGAAGATTTCTAATCTGGATTAGGATTAGGTTGGAGAGGAATCTCTTTTACTGTACTGCGCACATTTTAAGAGGAGGATGAGAAAACTGAAGGTTCTAATTTCTTTCTTTATTTCTTAACTTTGGATTTTTCCAGCCCCATCACCGGAAAAATCCAAAGTTAAGAAATAAAGAAAGAAATTAGAACCTTCAGTTTTCTCATCCTCCTCTTAAAATGTGCGCAGTGCAGTAAAAGAGATTCCTCTCCAACCTAATCCTAATCCAGATTAGAAATCTTCAAACTTATAGGGGCTAAGAAAAAAAAAAAAAAAAGTTTACAGGATATTGTATAAATATATTATAAATAAAATCTAAGAGGACGTGAAAAAAAAGTTTACAGGATTATATTTCAGTAGGTAAGTAGGACCGCAAAATCTAAAAACACATCGATAAATTACCTAAACATGTTCATTATTCTAATCCTTTCAGTTTCAATTTCTGGCCGCTGCCGTACGGCAAGTGAAACCGTTATAGTAAGTAATCCCTTTCAATAAATTCAATAACATAACATTCTAATCATTTACTGACACGAACAATAGTAAACGAAAGTAACTTCTGTCCTTCCTAATTGTTGTTCCTAATTGTGTTCCTAATTGTTAATCAATGTCAATGTATGTTTCACGGCTGTGCTGATCCGTTTGTGATGAAATTTGATATGCATAATCTCAATCCTGCGGAAGGATATAGGCTATATTTTATCAACACACCACACAGGCGAAGATTATATAAAACTGTAACCTGATTGACTAACACGCACAGCGGTCAACGCACACTGTCTGAAACCACTGAACTTTAAATGAGCACTAAGAAAGGAATTTGGATAATTCAACCCCCAAGGGTTTCCCCCTTAATATAATAGGGGTTCAAAGATTGTAAGGAATCCGTCAGTTTTGAAGTTAGGCATATGAAATTTTGGATGTACGAGTAACTTATAGTTAAAAAAAATTAAATTATTTATTTAAAATGATCTATCACGAAACTTTATATGGCAGACCAAATTCCACACGAGCGAAGCCGTGGGCAAAATCTTGTTATTATATAATTTAAGAAAATGATTTTAACATTTTAATTACATCCGACTATATATGTAGAAATAATTTACTGTTATATTGAGAAAATATAACATTACGTATAACTTAACGTATTTTATTCAGTCAACCAGAAAAAACCTTCAGAATTCAGTCAATGTCAATGTCAAAAACTAATTTTATACAGTTCAAGCTTCAAAATTATTACGAATCCCGATTTTTAGCTTTATGAATCTCTTAGATTAAAACAAAACAAAATTGTGTTGTGTTATCTTATCTTAAAATCGCCGAAATATTTATATGGAATCGCTGAAGGGTCAGGCATAAAAATTTTTCTTTGGAATCACCGATGGATCAGGGATAAAGATATTTCCTAGTTCATATCTGAAATAACTGATGTAAATCTACTTTTATAAAGTAGATAAGTAATATAAAATAAGTAAATCTAAATAATATAAAAATGAATAACAAAAGAAGTTGACGTCAAAATATTGAACACTATATTTAAATAATTATTGGTTGAATCATTTTCCCCTCTAGGTTAATAGTTTATATGGACACATGGTGAAGATAAAGCACCAGTTTTGGTGAGCTGGTTTATCTATTACATTTTTTTTAAAGTAGTTAAGTCGAAATAAGCATTTAAAACAAAAATTAAACTCCATTTCATGAACATTCCTTTTCATTATTAATTATCCATTTCGAGGTGGTGACACTCCTTTACATTATTAATTATCCATATCTAAATTCTATGCTTGAAGGTAGAAGATGGATTTTTTAAACTGTTAACAGACATGGATGAACCTTGTGAAATTTACAGAATCTCCAGGGACTCATGGACTCACCCATCTAGAAAGTAGGCACCTTTAACCGGGAGAAACCTGGACGTTGATCATGATCTTGGACTAATCACCTCTCAGCACAACTGTTGTAATAGAAACAGTACTGTCTCTACATTGTGCTGAACCCAAGACCCTTCATCGGAAATAATTCTTTAGGTTTTTTTTTTATAGATTTTAGTAATACAGGTTTTATGTTCTATTAGACTTAATTTTCAGGGCAAAATTAGACAAAATTTTAACACGCAATAAATCTTATTTTTATTAATAGTTTATAATTTATGCAGTATTTAAACAAATAAAATTTGAAAAATCTATACTTACTTTTTTGTAAATAAGTAAGTAAAAAGTAAGAAAAACGTATGCGAGGTGAAATGTATGTTTTTGGGACATGTTCATATTTATAAGAAAGGTACTTGTAAGAAAAAAAAAACGTGTATGACTTTCCTGCCAGACAGAATGTCAAGGGAAACCCCTATTGGGAGTTTAGGAAGAAAAAGGCTTATAAATGTGACTATTGAAAGGCTTGAACAGGGATTGGGGACATCTGTAGGTCAAGAAAGATATTGTGGCACTGATCAAATTAAGAAAACTCGAATAAAAAATGAAGCACATCTTTTTTTGCACCAAAATTATGAAAAAAGATTTAAATCTAATAAAAGAATTTCTTATTCGAAGCAGGTAGTGTTCGGAGAAGGTTTATTAAAATATAGACCTACGTTGAAACAGATAAGACAGCAATCCTCTGTCTCATGTATTATACACTACTAACGTTGGGACAACACAACCGGTTTTGCCAAATCCGGTTGTCTTGGATAGATCTAGATTAGAACATTATTTATTCCCACTGTAAATATTTATACACTTCTATCTTCAATTTATTTACAAGCCAACTTATAAATGATAGAGGTAAGACTATTAGTGCCTCTTATAAACACGATAGAAAAAAATATATGTATAATGCATTTTCTTCATTAACTACATTAACATTTTAGTTGGTTAGTAATATATATTGTTAGTTACTTTATTTTACAGATTATATACCGATAAATTATTCTATCTGTTAAATGGACACAGTGGGATTTCCGCATCCTTCTGGGGCTCAACCAGCCTTTGTAAAGTGACTACCCTCAATGGGGAGAAAACCTGGCAACTGAATGAGATCTCGGACTAACCTCTCCCTACATAAACGTTGTCCTAGAAACATTGCATTCTCTACCATGTACTGAAAACAAGAATTTTCATCTATTTTAGTAGCGCGGATTTATTAAAATTGTACAATATTTGCGAAGAATGTATCAGCAGTTCACACAAAATGAAATAAGGTATTGAAAATTTAAAAAAGACGTATTTTTCTAAAATAACTTCCTTTCGGTTTTATTCACATCTTTGCTTTTTGAAAAACTCAAACAGTACAAAATTTCATTGGTTATCGCAGCTGACAACTCTGCGAAGTATAAAAAATAAACAAAGAAAATAAATGCTGTCCAAATAAGTACAGTGGTTCGAACATTATTTATTTGTTTTGTTACATGAATAATTTTATTTTCAGAGATTCACAACATATATATTTATATATATATATATATATATATTTTTTTTATTAATTAAAAACTCAAATATTTTTAGAATTTTTTTTTCTGCCTAGAGCTACTAAAATTCAAATAGATATATTTAACATATTAGTTTAATTCAGTATCAATTTGTTGTAATGTTTTTTGAGTGATATTTAGAAAAAAGTTCGGCTGTGAATTCGTTTTTATTAATCAGACGAAATATAAAACTAATAAGAAAAAATATTGAAGCGAAAAAGTAATAACGATGCCTCTCATTTCTTAATTCTTGCAACAACTGCCAAAAAAAAAAAAAAAAATTATATTTCTTCGGAACTTTTAAAAGTTTATCCTTTGCAATATCCACTTTTCAGTTACCATACACCACCAACACTTTTCAGTTATCCTTTCATGGAACAAGCTACACCTGTCATCACTGCTTGTCAAATGTAGTCATTACGACATGTCAAATAGTAACATGAATGAATAGGAATTCCTATTGAATATGTCATAAAAAATTCGGATACTTTACTGTATAATTATACAAAAAAACATCATAACGATTTTTTTTGGGGGGATGGAAGGATATTGAAGTTAAACTACTAATAAGATCTAGAATGTGTTGTAGTATGTTGAATTACTTAATTTGTTGAGTTCTCACAGATTTTTTTTTATTACAACTGGAGTTGTACTATCAAATTCTACGTGAACGATTAAAAAAATGGTCTTTTCTACGCTTCTTAGTGTCAAAGCCAATTATAACGGTATGATTTCCCTACAATCCGGCTTAGCATAAATTTCTAACTTCGGCTAAATTATGACAACTAAGGAATTAAATAGAATAAAAACTCGGGTCTGAACTATTATTCTGCCTTCTTGGATCCTCTGGCCATTTTTTCTTCAGTAACTTTCTCTCGTTGACTATGCAAATATAAAAGTTTACTAGAGCTAATTATTTCGCACCACGGATTAATGCTAAACAGACCGAATATTTTCATTATATAAAGAAATAAGAACTAAAATTAATATATTTATATATCTAATATATAAAATTAGTCGTGTCAACATGTTTGTAACAAAGCTCCTCCGAAACGACTTGATCAATGCTTATGAAATTTTGTGTCTATATTCAGTAGGTCTGAAAATAGGATGTAAACTATTTTTCATAACCCTAAGTGATATGTGTCAGCCATTATTATTGAGTATGTGTCATTTGAATCCACTAATTATGGAATCTAACACGTTTGGTCATCAAAAATATCACCGGTAGTGTTATTGAAGCAGCATTGTTGACAGGAATCTTTAAAGGACAAGTCGTCCTGTAGCCACGTATTCCAAAGGCCAGATAAAGTCCATTTGCGGTTTGGACCTAGAACATCCATGTTTCTCCCATGGATAATTATATTTTGCATGCTCACGTGTTAGTAAAGCATCTAATCTATTTGTATTAGCAAAGGATAGATTAAAAAAAATATTGTGCATCGATTATCGCTCAATTAATTTGAAATAAATAGTTATAATTTAAAAAAAATTATTAGGCATAATTAAAAATCAACCATGATATACCTCATTCACTAATCTAATGTTTATATTTTATTAGTTAAGAATTTTGTATATTATTTATTTCTTATATACTGTACTTAGATAGATGAATAAAATGTAAAATAAAAAATCTATTTAATTCATTTATTAAATACTACAGCCACGCGTGGCCGGGTCAGCATGTGTATAAGTATATACCCTATCCAGGTATAATTAGGAAAGAGATGCATAACGAGTGACTGACGCGCATGTCCAGGAATCCCCCTTACGTCCACTCCGAAAGACGGCATAAACTGTATTTTTTACTACCTTTAAAACATCCTGAGGCCACCGTAAATCTTATCAACACTGTCAAAATATTCTAGGCAAAACAAAATAAAGTTCTCTAGTATAATAACCTTTTTATTGATAGATATTTTTAAATTTATGATACGTCGGTCGTCAAACTGCAGTCTAAGACAAAGATGTTTTCCTTGATACAAGCTGATTATATTTAATATAATTCGGTTATGAAGGTTCGGTTTTCAACCTTTAAAACTCCGAAGAAGCGTGAAAAATTACTTAAAGACCGTTTTATATAAATTGGACACAAGACATTATATCTGGTAGAAATTATTGTTTGTAAAAGTTCCCACCACTACCATAACTGCAACTATTAAAATATAAACACCCGTGACCATCTCCGAGATCGCGGAAGAGTTTCTTCACTGCCGACCGCAGAGATGATTTTGGATTTCCCGCAGCTCAACTCAGTTTTCACGCTCCAATTCTCTCTGCCCCTGCAGGCTAAGTGACGTAGTAAGAAGCTTTCAAAACAAACAGGGAAAATCATAATATCAGAAGCTTTGAAATGATATGTGTTTTCGAGTTTGTTTAATATTTACCATCTGAAAGTTAAGTATACACAAGAATACAAAATGTGTTGCTTCAGGGCTGAAAGTGGTAAAAAGGAAACGATCAGATATTGAAACATTTTAACAAATATTTATTTTCGAATATTTACAAAAATAACAAACAAATCAATCAAACTGAATTAAATCATTCGTAAATATAAATTAACCGTAAGAATAAACCTAAAAAGGATTTAACTTTCGTATCCATTTCTATGTACAACTTATACAATGAAACAATTTTCAAATATATAAAGGTAACATATACAATATGAATAAGCACAGGTATAATAATTTCCTGAATGTTGGATATACAAATAATTTATCATTTTCTAACAATTGTTTAACTAAATTTACAGTAATAGGAAAATAGTTTACTTTAAGAGATCCAGTGCTAACCTTTGCCATGAAATACTTTACAGTATCTTCATCTCGTGTAAGACTGGGTGGACACAAAATCTTTTAAAAATTAGTTGACTCTTGCTAATACGTTATCTAAACCTTAGCATCTTTGATATGTCTGTGTTCATATTTTTCCTTTTCACTAGAAATATTCATATTGTTCATCTCTTACAGCAGTCTAATACATTTTCTTAGCCTTCGTAGTACTTAACCGATAATCAATTAAATAATACACCGATTTTAATTTTTTGTGAAATAATTCCGACATCGTCCAAGGTTTAATTCAATGTATTTATTGCTACTCTGATATCTCTAAGTGTTGATGAATTTAGGGTTTCACCCATAAAAGTAAAAACAAAAATGGATAAATTGGCACCCATTTACCTGGTCTTCTTTTATTAACCATTTTCTGGAAATCTTTTATTAGCCCTTATCAATGAGTGGTGTTGGTTGAAAGAGGTCATAAAACTTTAAATATTATCGCTTTATTTATGACGAAATTTTTGTCTTCTCAAATTGAATATTTAATTTGGATTTTTTTGGATTTATTTCATCCATATTGAAATAAAAAATCGATCAAATTGGTTCCAAAGCTAAGGTTCATATCCTTCGATTATCAACAATTATCAAACAACTCGAGCGAACAACTGATTGAATAACGAATCCAATAGGAACTTAACTGAGGTACTAGAAGTACCTAAGTAGCGGGCCTTTTTGGCAGTCGAATGTTTGGCGGAGGCTCGGCGAATGGACCGTTTGTTGCCGACTCGTACTGACTGTGACTGGCTATTCGCTGGCCTTCCACCTTGGCCTTGAACCTGGCAGTATCCAAGTCCGTTCCATCATCGTCCTTGTGGATGTGGAAGACCTGGCTTGGGGTGTCGTGATGGTGGTGAATGTGCACCTCTTTCACCGGCGGCGGTTTCGGCTTCCTGATTATGACTCTGTCCGGAGGAGGTCCATGCTGGAACTTGCGGATTACCAAAGTGGTGGGATGATGGTAGCGCAAGATCACGCGTGGGCTAGCCCGTCTCCTGTGAAGAAGAAGAAAGTATAAATAAATTAGAATACATCGTCAATACAAATGCAAAGGATTGAATGTAAAAAAAAAATTAAATTTCTTTCCATAACGAGTGCTTTAGGATTTATAATTGGTTTAAATTCAGTTTTAGATTCATCCATAAGACACAAGACCACGCATAATGTTTGAATACAAGGAAAAATACCTTTGACGATATACACTGGTTTTTAAGGAACATTGAAACAGATTTTTCATTAGCATTTGTAACGACTGTGTGTATATATATATATATATATATATATATATATATATATATATATATATATATTAAAAAACTAAATTACATACTTGAAAATTTGAAACCGAGATTAGCAAAAATAGTATTAAAAAACTCGAAGAAAACCAGTCCATATTTAATTAATTCAAACATTATCATATTTTTTTTATTTCTTTAGCTTCAGCTTGTAGGTATCGAAATTTTCCATTTAAGAATACGATTCAGAAATTTTGTTTACAGAATTGATTTCTCCCTAACTTATAACTAACTCGATATTTATTAACCTCAAAAAATTGCTAGTTCTTTGTCACTGCGGCACTACGTATCGTAGAAGGTAACAAGTCGAAAATATTTACAATACATACAAAGAAATGTTCTCACATTCACTGACATCATATAAAAATGATGTATAATCATGTACCAGCATCCAATAAGGATTAAGTATAATACCTAAAGTAGAGACCAAAAGAATCATTCCGGGCGTTTAGTCGGGATCACCCAGCCTCAGTACAGTACCAGGTTACCCAAAATAGGGGAAAACCGTGCGTGATATACGACAACTAACCTCCCTGATTCTTGCGCAACGGTTTTCCACGAAACAGTAGATTCTCTACAGCGTACTGAACTCAAGACCCTTCATGGATTGTAGCGGTACTGGTTTACAGATACAAAAAAGAATCTCATTATAGTAATTCGATTTACCTGAGTAGTCGGATAATATTTACACTTCAAGTTTTTTTTTTTTGCCGATTCGGTTTTTAAAATGAATTTTTGGAAGAAAATGTCCATATTCGCAGTCAGGAATAAGTAAAGCTAATTTTTATATTATCGATAATTGTTGTAATTAATGTTTTATTTTTTTAAACTTTACATATATATTTGTGTTACATTCATTGTTTGGCAAAATATTCTATTGCGGTTTGAAGACCAATGTGAAATCAGACTACCAGCTCTGTGATAGTCTCTCGCTTTCGAATCAATTGAGCCGAAGAGTCGATGGTTTGTTAGTGACATTGAATGAACTGTTTTGTGTTTATGTCTCTTAACAATTTCACTTCAATAATAGATCATTTCTGAACAGCTCTTTATTCAGAATTTTAATTTTGATAGTTGTTAGGAAGATTATAATTATAATTTTAGACCACTTTAAAAGATTTAAGCAAATCTAAAAAAGTTAAAAGTCGAATGAATGTGGTAAGTCATTTTAGATTTTAGATTAGGGTTTTTTTGGGCGATCAACTACTAGGTTATTACGCCCTTTGTACTTTTATGTGTAATACGGTCGTAAGTCATTTTATTCGAGCTAACATCGAATTTCTTTACAATAAAATTACAAACTCCTCACTTACTGTGAGGATAGGCATCCTTTGAAATGAAGTAACTAAATGTTAATAGAAGAATAGAAAAATATTATGAATTAGAAAAGTAAATAAAGAGCATCTTTTCTAGTGAATTAAACTTTACAAAACACAGAAAGTTCAATATCTGCTTACTGGAAGATTAATAAGTTACGAGAAACGGCTTCGTTTATTTTTGCATTTCTCTGTAATCTTAGATGTCACTGACTTAAGATACCGGCCCTTTACGAAAATTAATGAGATAAGTTTACAAGCAATCATCATCATTCAAATGGCGAAGAAACATTCTGACACAACACATAATTAATTTCATATCTTACAATAACAAACTAAAAGAACAAATATCTAAACCCTAAATTCAAAAAAGCAATTAGTCATACTCACGACGTTAAAAATTAAGTAAAACACAGTATAGTATTTACAAGTTACAATCAATTTTCGATAATCATATAGTTTTTTAATGATGGCCTGTAGGAGAGGATTTTTCCCCCAGTTTTCGTATACCTTTAAAATAATTTAATGCAGAATTAAAAGAAGAATGCATTACTTGTACACAAATAAAAAAAATGTCCGTCAAAATTATACTTTTTTTATGATATAGATTATAATGTATATGAAATAATTGGAGATTGCCCGATTTAGTTGATTCTTTTTTTTTTTATGGAATTGAATTATGTTTAAAATAATCAAATATAACAATAATAAAAATAGTTATTTAAGAAATTATACAAATGCCATTTGGCATATATTGTATTTTCGATCTTCTTTTGAAAACCTTCCCTAAGCGATTCTCGTGGAAGCGTGTATGGATAAACCTCCTATTGAAAATAATTAAATATAGAATTAAAAATAAAATGCATTTATTACATTTCCACAATTGAAATATATTGCCGTCATAAATATATTTTTCGCTGGGGTATATATTGTATTTTTTATGAAATATTTGGACATGGTACGCTTTATTATTTATTATTTTTTTTGTATAGAGTTGAATTATAATTGAAACAATGCAATACAGAATCAATAATAAAATGGAATATTTTACTTATGTACAAATAATAAATCTTTCTTTCATTAGAATTTTTTGTCTGGGATATAAATTATATCGTATGTAGGATATTTGGAGATGAATTGCTTTAGCTGATTTTTTAAAAAAATTGGATTATCTTTAAAATAATTAAATCAAGAAATAAAAAAATAAGCATCTCTTACTTATGCATAAAGAAAATATATTTCCGTCATAAATATTTTTCTCTGAGATATTGAGTATATATTAAAATCATGGAGTACATGGAATGTTTGGGATGGTCCGATTATTATTTTTCATTTTGTATGGAATTTATATATATTTAAATTTGTTTAATACAGAATTTTAAAAAAATTTTTTTTTTTTTACTCAGGTACAAATAAAATTTATTTCCGACCAAATACTTTTTATTTTATTTTTTCTCTGATTTATGGATTACATATGAATAGTTGGAGATGATCCGATGTGGTTGATTTTTATGGTATTGGATTATATTTAGAATAAATAAATACAGAATTAATAATAAAATGAATTTTTATTTAGGCAAAAATAAAACATAATTGTGACATAATTATTTGTTCCCTTTTCCCTCCGATTTATGGATTACATACGAATAGTCGGAGATATATGTTATTAGAGAAATATATTACTTTCTCAAATATGTTTTCTATTTTTTTCTTTGATATAGATTTCAATACGAAAACATGGAGTCGTGACTTTGTAAGGAAAACGTTGTAGTTATAAAAATTTCTAGTGCTTCATGGACAGAAAAACATGTTTTTCGTAAAGTTCATTGTATAGAGGTATTAGAGGTAAAATCCCTATATAATAAATCGAAGCTAGAGCAATAGTCCCCTCATTAAATAAATCATCATAAAATAAATACACAAACACAAAGCAATAAATAAGTTATCATTATGATGACAAAAAAGGGTAACCGACTCTTTATAACATTGAAGAACTTTTTACCCATAAAGAATGTAAAGAATAAAAAAATATAACAATAAACCCCTCAGAGTAGGTTTCCCGTTTTTATAACCATTTCCCATTTTTATTCGGCATCATAGCATTCGTTTGTATTGAAAAGTCACAGTAGACTTGTAGTAAAGAAAGAGTTTGCAGTTTATAATTGGGTTACTATACGTATTTTCATTGTAGTCTCAATATTATACATTCCTATTTCCGATACCTGGCTCATATGGTAAGTATATAATTCTAAATCTACTTATACACGACTTCAGTTGTTCTCGTCAATAGGATTTAAGTGCTACTGTCGAGTTATTGCAAACAGAGAAACAATCTTCGGAAAAAGCAATTTTAAAGAAGGCTGGCACATCTTAAAACATCTTCCTAGAAAAGTCATCCTATTCCTCAGCTACATATATAATGCTGTACTCCACACTACATATTTTCCTAGCCTCTGGAAATCAACAGTCGAAAAAATGATACCTAAACCTAAAAAAAAAGGATTACCCTACCTCTTAGCGGTTTATCTCACTTTTAGCATGCACAGGTAAAATCCAGTAAAACCTCATCCTGAAACCTTACAACCACAGATAAAACATTATGGATGACCACAATGTTTCAAAGAATTTAATCATCCACTCCTTCCTGATTCAAATAATTGGAAAAGATCTGACGGAGAAAAATCACAGTCATTTGGGCAATACCTTTTCAAAATCTTTCATCCACATCCTGATATCATTAAACCAACTCACATTGAATATATAAAAGAAGCTTTAGATGTTCCCCTCCAAATCTCCCTTCGACCAAAAGCATTCCATCCTTCAGAAATAATCCAACATTATTCACAGATTACCGTCCCGCAAAACTCCTTGGCATGATCTCATCACAATTCATATCTTAAAACAGCTTCCTAGAAAATCCATTCTTTTCCTTACCTACATATATAATGCTGTACTCCGCTCCACATATTTTCCTGACCTCTGGAAATTATCCATTGTTAAAATTATACCCAAACCTAAAAACAAAAAACAGAATACCCATCCTCTTACCGTCCTATCTCTCTTTTACCTTGCATGGGTAAAATCCTAAAAAAACTCATCCTTAAACGATTGTACTCCAACCTGGATGCAAACCAAATTATACCAGCACACTAGTTTTGATTCCGAACACCCCTCTCCACTATCCAGCAATGTCATCGTGTTTTGGACGTTGTTTCCTCTGCATTGGAACGAAGATTATATTGTTCGGCGGTATTACTTGACGTGGAACAGGTTTTTATCCCAGTCTGGCACTCCTGGTTGCTTTACAAACTCCCTAAATTCTAACCTCCGATACACTTTCTCATTAACCAAACCTATCTATCCAACAGGTCATTCAAAGTAAATCATAATAATGTCTCCTCATCCGTCTTTCCTCAATTTGCGGGTGTCCCTCAAGGCAGTATCCTCGGCCCAATCCAATACACAGTTTAAACGGCTGACATCCCAACCCATCCTAATACTATCCTTACAACTTTTGCGGATGACACATATCTACTATCAGTCAACACTGATCAAATTATAGTATCCCTTACTCTTCAAACCCATATCACTGACCTTGAAATAGTAAAACTGATTGTAGATACATTCAACATTGATTCAACTATGCTAGTTTTTCTTTCAGGAATATGTGGCTTAAGGAGCACACTTGACTTTGAAATTAACTATTTCGTTATTATTCTTTTCTGAAGATTTGATATGTTCATTGTTATAGTAAACATGAAAATTGTTAATACTTTTATAAAATTCAAATAAATTAATTTATTTTTCTCATCTTTATGATATCATCTTATAATTTATAATCCTGCAAATTTGAATAATTAGGCAGGTAATTGAATTTAATTAAATTAGTTGAAATTCTTTATCGAACAGGTTTATAAAAAAAGGAAACAGCTATCGATAGCATTCCATAGTTTTCAGTCAATAGTATCGGTCTATCGATAGTGCAAACTGAAGAACTGTTAAAGATCGTATAATGCTGAAATTATTATTATATTATAATGGCATCTATAAAACATAATGCATATTTCCAATTGTCATATTTTAATAACTCAACTCAAATCTGTAACTACATTGTAAGGCCCAATTTAACATAAGGTCCACAACAAGATAATTAAACAAATAAATGAAGTAAAAGCAATCAAGACAATTGTTGCATCTGATGGATTATTTTGAGATCAATTCTGTTTATTGTTTGTTCATTTAATGTCTCTTTGTGCTGTTACAGCTAATCGGACGATGCTGCTGTGGGAGCCCTTAATTTTGTCTATCCAGGTTTAATTAGGTTAGGGATTTTTAACGAGTAACTGAAACTGTTCAGGCTTGGGCGTTATTTCGGTATTAAATCCATATGTATAATTTGTTATCCGTTTGATGTTTAAATAAAAAGTTCTATAAATTTTATCTGCTTAAAGTCGCGGCATGAGGATGAGAAAGGCTCATCCTATTATTTTTAGGCTACTACAATTACTGCTGTAAATATAAATATTTTTTGTTGCTAGTGAATCGTGCTACAATATAATCTGATTTTTTTTATCCATATGGCAAAAAATTTACAGATTAAAATATTTTAGTTTTATGATAATTTCTATATAATTTGTTGCAGGTAGATCATTATATTGCCTTCAGAGCCTCAGATCCGGCGACTATATTATTCTTGTCAAGGAAACTCTAGTTCTAACTAAGTGACTGTCTCGAGGAAGCAGCTTCTTCCAGTAACAAAAAAAAAAAAACCTACAGAATGTTATTCCAGGATAAAGCGATGGGTCCCTGTTCATTCAATGTCACTTTCATGGGTCCCCCTCTAGTCACTTTCAATGAATTATAATGACCACGACGTTAGGAAATGAGCTCTTCTGTTAGGCCTACGAGGAAGCTGTCCTGGGTTTGACACAACTTGGGACCTGGTTATTATGTCAGTGAACATGTCATGTTCTTATCTTTCGCATTATTTTCGCAAGTAATCCAATTTCGGCGAAACGTTTATAAACGTGTATACTCAAGATATTGATTGAAGATTAATTGAAAAATAATAAAATTGCAGAATATTTTTTTTCAAAGATAGGATGGAATATGAATTTTCATGATGGGAGATAGAATGTCCCATTGCAGTATTTAGTAAACAATGGTGATTAAAATGAAAAATAGATACTTTTTCAATGTGAACATAAATAATAAAAAAATAGACCTACTTGTAAATCTTTTGCGGTTTCGTTCTGCCGAGCGAATAACGTTCCCGAGAAGTAGGATTTTTTGGAGGGGAAGGCATTCGGTGCATCGATTTTGGAAATGAAGAAGAAGACGAAGACATGAATGACGTAGGGAAATAAGAATCAATGAAATCGTCTTTGGACAAAACAGAGGAAGCAGGGTCCGAGAACATCTTAATGGTGGGAAATGGTGGGAAAATTGGTACTGAAGGGAACTTCGGTGGTTTTGGAGGGGGAGGCATCTTGGTGGCTGGAGCTTCTGTTGGAGGATAGGTCGGGGGTGGTGCGCCCGGGCAAGGAGGCGGCAGAGGGTACACCTTCTGCATCGGTCGCACCATTTTCGTGTCGTGGGGGATGGTCTCCGTTACCTCGTAGTTCACGTGTGGTCGCTTCTTCTTCGACTTCTTCGTATGGATCTCCCCGCTATCCTGGAACGAAAAAAAAATTATAATAGATTGTGTTTTGGTACTTATTTCGCAAGTTGTCGGGCTTGGTGGAACGAGGCAGCTAAATGTAGGGGCTAAAGGTAACAAATAGATCGGGGTATGTACTTGTTTTGGTATTAGATTAAACTATTCTTTTACGTATAATGAAGGTAATATTAGAAATATTGTTATTTGAAATAACTCATCTTGAATTACACTGAACAACAATGAATTTGTTTCGGGCTTAAAAATACCCAGTTATTATGTATTTTTTCCCCTGAGTTCAAAAATCACCTCGAAAATGACCAATTAGCTCTTGTTTTCAAGATACAGTAACATGTCATTTTTTAATGCTCAGCTTTCACTTTGTCGAGAAATTTAGTTTTTGGATGTTGGTACGCCTGTTAACTGACAAAACCAACAGTTGTACAGCTATTTTGAGGTTATATACGTGATTTCAGTTCTTCAGATAGTGCTTGATGTGGTTTCTGTTGCTTTCTTATTCGAATTTAATGTTTTGGAGTGATATTTAAGTGTACTAAACCAAAATGCCACGAAGTTGTGTGAATTCAGTGAATAACTTTTGTTACATTTGTGGAGAAGTAACATTTTCGTCACAGAAACGCAATCTTGCTCTTGCTGTTAAGACTGCTTATAAGCATTATTTTGGAGTTACGGTAGGTTACCAAGATAAGTCGTGGGCTCCACATATATGTTGTAACTCTTGTTCAGTTACTTTAAGAGAATGGCTGAAAAATAAAAAACGATCTATGCCTTTTGCTGTGCCCATGGTTTGACGAGAGCCTACAAACCATATAAATGACTGCTATTTCTGCTTGACTCCACCAATAAAGTCGGGATTGTCAACAAAGAAAGAAATAACAGTTCAATACCCAAATATTCCTTCGGCTACTCGACCAATTCTACATTCAGATGGTTTACCAACACCTACCCCACCCCACAGTTATGAACTTGAAGTGGAAAATGAAGATAGTGCAGAAGAACTCACGAGCCTAGCACATCTCACGACCCTGATTTTAAGGAAACAAATGATAAACCGCACAGACTGAGTCAAGGGGAATTGAGTGATCTCATTCGAGACCTTGATTTGTCAAAGGATAAGGCAGAACTTCTAGGCTCAAGACTACAGCAGTGGAATCTTCTCCAGCATGATGTCAGGGTATCACAGTATAGACAGCGTTCGAAGGATCTCCTTCCTTTTTTTGAAAAGAAAAACAACCTTGTAGTATGCAGCAACGTTAATGGCTTGATGAAATCTTTGAATTTGAACCATGATCCTACTGAATGGAGGCTATTCATAGATTCGTCGAAGCTTAGTTTGAAACCTGTATTACTTCACAACGGTAACCGTCTTCCTTCTATTCCTGTTGGACATGCAGTTCACATGAAAGAGACTTATGAAAACATGAAAGCCCTCCTCCACTCAATCAAATATGCTGAACACAAGTGGAAAATCTGTGGTGATATAAACGTCATCGCTATACTTTTAGGAATGCAACTGGGGTATACTAAATACTACTGCTTTTTATGTATGTGGGACAGTAGGGATAGGAAATCACATTACATTCAAACAGACTGGCCTGCAAGAAATCTTGGCCCTAGTGAAAAAAATGTTGTTGCCCTGCCTCTCGTCGACCCGAAAGATATATTTCTTCCACCACTACATATAAAACTCGATTTGATGAAAAACTTTGTCAAAGGCATGAACAAAGAAAGAGAGGCCTTTAGATATTTGAGGGAAAAATTTGCTTTCCTAAGTGATGCAAAAGTTAAGGAAGGTGTTTTTGTTGGGCCACAAACTCGGGAACTTCTGAAGGATCCTGCGTTTGACAGAGTTTTGGAGGGGAAAGAAAAGGAAGCTTGGAATGCGTTCAAGGGAGTTGTTAAAGGTTTTTTGGGGAACAAAAGAGAAGATGACTATGTTCAGTTGGTGAGGATACTTCTACAAAAATATCATAAACTAGGATGCAACATGTCTCTCAAAATTCATTTCCTCCACTCTCATCTAGACTTTTTCCTTCCTAGCTGTGGTGCGGTCAGTGATGAACACGGTGAGAGATTCCATCAGGATATTTCTGTAATGGAACAAAGATATAAGGGCCGTTGGAATGAATCAATGCTTGCAGATTACTGTTGGTGCGTGTGTAGGGATGCTCCAGAACTCACCTACAAAAGACAGGCCAAAAGAAAAATGAAATCCACATGATGGTAATAATATCCAACCTGCCAAGTATTCTGCCATTAATTTTCAACTTCAAATTAATTTATAATGTTGATAAACTTATGGTTTAAAATTTACTGATTTGCCTCAATTTGTTAACGTTATATATTTTGACCCATGGTGTATCACAGAAACTAGAGCTAATAAAATTTTTTCATTGTCATTTTCGTTTTTGTCAACCCAAAATTAGTAAGATTTGACTCATGAAGTGAAGGAAACATTACAAAAATATTTTTTTGTTGGACAGTGTTATCCATTATTGGCTTTGTTAATCATTCTCGACTAAGCCGTGATTAGTTTTTTTTATGTACATTTTCAATCCTGTTTATTCTCTAATCATTCCAGTTTTATATATTACAAAACGTATAACTCGTGACGTCACTTGCCGGACTTTAATTACCACCAAGCTGGTAGCATGCGGAATAAGTAGCATTTCTTAAATGACAATTAATATGCAAGTTTTCACACATACCGTGGTAGTAACATACATAACACATCACACGCACATCGTTTTGGAAGATAATTGTATCTCTTAAAACTAATGGTAAAGTTTAAGAAAATGGAAATTAGCCATCGTAATATTTATTGGAGAGAATAAATTATTCTCGACTAGGAAATAAATATTCTCCCGTATAATTTTTCATTAATGCTTAGGTATGAATTGACTATGCATTCATGCCTTGAATCAATAAAGTCAAAAATTCTGAATGGTATTTTCGTTGATATGTTAAATCGTACATTTGCGTTTCAATTATTATTAATTGAAAGACTTCGCGACCCCGAAAGCTCATAACTGTTTGGTAACCCTTAAGGAAATACTCCCACCTACGCCTCAGTCTATCCCTCTGACTTTTACAAGTCGTCTCAGAGCTAATTATCTTCTTACGAATTTGTTCGTTACAAGCCCTTCTTAATTTCTCGACGATGTGACTTAATTCTATAAAATTAGGATTTTCTTAACCGGGTGGAAGATCGGCGATTCCGCGTTGTGCAACCACTCCTAGCCTACTATTACCACTTCTTAATTAACTATTATACTCCGTAATTACTCAATTTTAATTAAGGAAATCAAGTGTTTCAGGAAAAAGAAGATATTAATTAGTATCTTCTTTTTCATGAATAGTGTTTCGAAAAAAAAAAAGGTTCAGTAATTAGTAACCTTTTTTTTTTCGAAACACTATTTCTTGATATAACATTTTATGCTGAAGATAGCCTCGTGAACTTCTAAGTTGAACTTTTTATTTGAGTATTACCATCTTGTAGTTTCTTTACATGATTTATTTTCCATTATATTTACTAGATATATTCTGTATACAGTTGTAAATATTTACTATTTAAAAAAAAATTTGATCACCTGCAAAGCAATTGCTATTTTATTCGAGTAGGATGAATGTTTTTTAATGCGATTTTTTAAAACTCACAAATCATAATGGCTTAACTGGAAGGTAGGTAGCTGAGAACGTAGAGCGCTGAGTTGCTGTGACATTTATGTCTAATCTTGGTTTTAAATCCTGCTGTGTCGGTTTATTTAATCTGCCGACAGACACAGATGGATCCTGTGGAATATCTGGGGACCCTCACAGTGCTCACGTAGCATCTATTTAATGGGTACTGTTACATAGTGGAAAAACTGGAGGTCGAAGGTGATATCGGACTAATCACCTCCCTGAAGAACCATTGTCCTAGAAACAATTGAGGCTCTAACATGCACTGAGCCCAAGGTTCTTCATGGTTTGCAGTGGTACACTTTTTTTTTTTTTGTTTATTCATACGAGTAGGATTTCCAGGCAAAGGGATAGATAGAGGGATAGATCAGGGAAAATTTATAGGTAGAGAATTTCCTCATCTACAAGTATACATCATTCCTACCAAACAAAGGGAACCACTTTGATCCACAAATTTACTGGGTCTGTTTCATTGATATTTCTTTTCTGCAAGGGTTTCCTCAGATTGAGGTTTCTTCAACCAAAAATTTCCATTAATTCCTGTTTCCACTTTGCTCTGTCCTGTACATCTTCCTCCCTCAGACCATGGCCGTGTCATTCATTCCTCAATGCCTTCTAACCATCTTTTTCGAGGTCTTCCTCGCAGTTTCCTCCCTTCGCCACTCCAATTGAGAATTAACCTGGGCAATCTTTCTTCCTTCATTCTTCTTAGATGCCCGAACCATTCCAATCTCTTTTTCTCTATATTTTGGAACACGTTTTGTTGAATTTGCTTCCGTTCTCTAATTTCGGCATTAGCCTTTTTTTCTAGTCTGGATACCCCGGCAGCTTCCCTCCAATAGTTCATCTCAGTAGTAAGAAGCTTTTTTCCTAGAGCAGTGCTTATCGCCCATGTCACTGCTCCATACAGCAATATGCTTTCAATTACGGACCATAATAGCCATATTTCAAAAATGGCTGATATTTATATTTTTGATTATGTTATGAACACTATTTGTAGATATTAGGGAATGTAATAAAGGGAAAATATAATTTATATGCATAGGATAGAACATTCTTTCTATATTAAAAGAATAAGGTACTTTAATTAGGTATGGCTATTATAGCCTTATATGAGCTTCTTGGTATCTTTCGTCATATTTTAGCTCCAAAGGACCGAGTTAAGCAACCAATTGCTTTGCGGGTTGTATAAATCCTTTGTTTTATCTCTTTTTTCCGATGTTCCATTCTTTTCCATTATAGAGCCCAAATATTTAAAATTGAGAAGAATTGCTGAGGAGGCCAAGGTTCAACAAGGATCATAGCACCCTAAGAATGGATTAAAGTAGTCGAGGAAATTCTATCTTGTTCTGACCGAATAGTCACCACAGCTTAATTTAGGACCAATTAAATAATAAAAATTGATAGAATTAATCCGAAAAGGTAATAGAAAATTTAATGGTATGACACCCACTATTATAGTTGACCATTTAATGATTAATCTGAAATTCTCATGCAGATACATAAGCCTGTATCACTATGAAGAAGACAGTATCATGAGTTCAGTAGGTGAGAGTCTTGTACAACATTAGCTATGGTTTTGCAGGGAGGCGATTTGGGCGAAGTTATAGACATCCGCTAAATTATCCCAGCAAGTAGGGGTACACAACTTATTCTGGGTTAATCCAAGGAGGGTCTGCAGTTTAATTCACAGATTTTAAGAGGATTCATGTATAATCTGCTAAATCTAAGTTTGAACAAATCCTACATCTCAGTAACTCAGCGCTCAATGTATAATGTATTGTAATTTTAGGTGCAATGATACTAATATTGAATATAACTACACTTACATCGTAGAAAGAGATGGTATTTTTCGGTGGACCGTAGTCGTCGTAATCAGAAGGTTCTTCTTCTCTCCTTTCATCCTCTTCGTCGCTCAGTAACCCATATTCGTCTTCGTCATTTCCACGGTGACGTCCGAATTCCTCGCTTTCATGCTCGCCTTCTGAACTGTCCTCTTGACTTCCCTGTTCGCTCAAGTTTTCTTCTTCCGAATGGTGTCTGTTATCTTCTTGCGATTCTTCCCTAGATATTTCTATCCTCCGAGGGAGGTCTTCTGCTACCGGGATCTTGAGCTTTAATAGTTCCATTTGGAAGTCTGGAGGAATCAATGGTTCAAAGGCGTCTTTTCGAAAGGAGAGCCTCTGCCTACTTTCCTCCGGTCTCGTATCATTTTCGACATTGTACTGCCTTCGTATACTTTGTTTCTCTACGTTCTCTAAGCCTAAAAGAATAAATGAATAATTATGCAAACTTTAGCTGACTCTTAAAATATTAATCAAAATTATTGAAACGATGTGCTAATAGATTTTGGAATTTTATTGTTATTAAATTAAGATGTAAATATAAGCTAGATCATACTTCTAGGTGTACTTGACTCTGTCCTGACGAGAACACCCAGCCAGGATATCGTGAGGCATAATTGACTGTTTATCTGCAAAATAGTGAATAACATATAATATAATTTGTATAGGATAATTATTTTTTGTTCTACGATCGGTGAATGTAGAATAATATGAATTTTCAAGGCGAAAACATCTTATTCACATCAAAATTTCAAATCGCTTAATATGTAGGAAAGTAAAAATAAAATCCATCCAACGTATTTTTTTTTCTAGCCACTATTATTTATGTATTATTTAATTTTAAATTGCACCTGCGCAATTGCCTATCCAGCAAATTTGATCGAAGTGTCTTTCTCTTCGCTTTTCCACATGATCATCGAGTTTTGGAATACAAAATAAAAAAAAAAATATCAATTGTAGAGTAAGTTTTTAGGCCAATGTCTTTTTAAGCCACTATTAAAAACCACTAATTTATTACGTTATAATTGATTTTTAAAAATAAATTAATTTTAATTTAATCAATAAAAGTGAGCAAAGCCTTAAGTAGGGTTGGGCGATAGTCGATAGTTAGCACTATCGAAAGGCCGTTACTACAGGCTGAAAACTATCATTTTATTTTTTATATATTATATTTAATATTATCATTTTATTATCACGATTATTTTTCGATAGCTGCTTCCATTTTTTATAAACCTATTCAATAAAGAATTTCAACTAATTTAATTATATTCAATTACCTACCTTATATTTCAAATTTGCAGGATTATAAATTATAAGACTATATCATAACGATGAGAAAAAAACTAATTTATTTGAATTTTAAAAAAATATTTACAATTTACATGTTTACAATAACAATGAACAAATCGAATCTACAGGAAAGAAAAATAACGAAATAGTTAATTTCAAGAGTCAAGTGTGCTCTTTGAGCCACATATTTCCCGAAACAAAAACCAGCATTTCTAATTGAACATTTAAGAATTCTAGAAAAAGATCCTTAATTAAAGAGGCAGTTAAGGTTAGAAAAAGCTAGAAGAGCCAATGCTTAATACCGTGAATTTGGTTTGTAAGGAGAATTAAATAATGACACGTCCGGTGCGGCATGAAAGAATATAGAAGAGAACGCTTGAGCTCTAAGAATTCCGAGCTCAATTTCAAAAGAGCTCGACACTGGACAGAGACAGATCAGCATAATTCCGAGAATTTCAAAACTTGAGAGTAAAGCAGATTCATCGATATCCGACACTATCGATAGAGATAACGATAGGCATGACCTATCTATATATCGATAGTAACTATCTACTGTCCCCAACCCTAGCCTTCAGTCTCTAAACAATGGGGTAAAAACCAACAAGTCACAGTTTCGCCAGTTCAGGCATCATCAGGACACGCACCAAAAGCAAGTCACATCAAAGAAGAATAAGTGAAGCACATCTCACACTAACATTCAAAACTAGTTCATCAATAGGGCCAGCAACCATGTCCACAGGAAACATGGGCAAAGGAACAGCTGGTGAGGTCATAAAAACCAATAAAGGTTGCTTCTTGTCTTTGATGAGTCTTTTTGGAAGGTTATTATGATATGTGTATGTGCGTCCTGATATTTCTGAATCGGTGAAACGTTGACAGGTCTATTTTTTTTCTTGTACTTTAGAAACTGAAGTCTATTTTTTTTAGCAGTTTTTCTATTGGACATTATTTAAATAAAGAAAGGGTTTCGTTGAATTTGAATGTTTATTCTTCTCGATCTTCCAATATTTCTTGTCTAATTTTCCAACATTCCTTGGAATTTGGAGGGACTTCTGCAACAGCGTCACCCAAACCAACGAATAACCTAATTTTATATTTTTTAGATGTTGGTATATACATAGTTGAAATTTAATTTTGGGTAAATTTCTTGATTTAATGCCTTGTTTAATCTTGAACAGTTAGACTATAAGCACTCCTTGATACACAACAACTATTGTACTATTATAATACACATTTAATTAAGCATATTACTTTGACTAATTAAAAAATTACCGACAAAAGTGGTTATAAGATTTCAGAATTTCTGTGTTTTATATCTATTATAACCTTTATAACTCGTGGATCCTTCGAAACGTCTAAAAAGGAGGACCCATGTGTAAACTGACAATGTCCATTCACAAAATTTTAAATTATTTCTTATACATAATAATTTAAAATGATATAATTTCTTCTTCTCTTATTTCTTTAGTGATTGTTGCTTGTTCGTAACTAAGCGGTTTAATTTCTAAAAATTAGTATTGTTTTCTCTACAAGCCGTTTGCCACTGTTCCATCCTACTGTCTGTTGCTTTCTCTCTTTTGTCCACAATCCCATTACTATTTCAACGGAAAAAGTTTTCACGGTTTGTTTTAATTCGTTTAAATCGACTGGTTGATTAGTGACGCTAATGGAATAAAAATATACTAATTCGTTTCTCATGCTGCAAGAAGTACTGTTATGACAGTGTTATAGAGCACTGTCGAGAGGTAATGGAGCGTGACAGTGCAAATAGCCGTTCTTGGGTGACGTGAGCAGGTCCAACATAACATCATTGGGCGTTCACGGGTAGCAAAGTGGCACGCGGTGATACAAAAAACAACTAGCCTCTTTAAAACTTTCCGGAGCTAATCAGTAAAATTGATTCTGCATATTTTTATAAACTTTTTACATGTATTTGTAACATTTGTGTTAACTCCTCACATCCATTCGTCGAGTTTAGATTTTGTGTTTTTTTTTGTTGTGTGTGTTATTAAAACAGAATACAATAGAAAAATAACTTTATTCTGGAACCAGGTCCCTAAAGAATAACACTAATGAAGAACATTTAATAAAAATATATATTATGAGGATTATAGGTGCTCATAAACTCGGAAAAAACTGGATGGTATTACAGTAAAAGTCTAAACCAAAGGAGGATATAAACAAAATATATTTAACAAAACATAAGGGTATTCTGTCAATTTTTTTGACGCAAAAAAGGGAAAAATAATTTCTATTATATGTTGTTTCTCACTAATTAATAAAATCTATATGAATAATTAACCACTCATTTACTTTTTTTTTAAATAATGTTACTTGACGAACCATTTTTACGCTGAATTAGGCGGAGGTTACGCTCATGGAGGACAACCCTTCAATCTCTAGATTACCACGACAAAGCAAACTACCCAGCATATCTCTTTATTTTTTATCTTTACGCGTGTACTAGTTCATTGTTATTTCAACAAGACTATAGGTTGCTTGTTTGTGTTTAAAGGCATCAACACCCATCGTTCGCTATATAAAATTTTCATATGCTTGTGGATGAATAATGCACACATAAAACTATCGTTATACGCATCCTCACTACTTGATCCTCTCTCAATTTATTTACCAGTAGTATTTTTTTTTTAGTTTTTACATAAGTAAAATTTATATTCTAACCTTCGAGACACATAGAAATTTTGTTAATTTCCACAGTTTTTCCACAATTTTAAAAGAATATCTCAAATAATTTCTTTTTGAATTAGCTGCGATTGAGGACCTCTAACATATCAAATATACTAAGTAAGTAAAACAATATAAATAAAGTTTTACACAATCAAAATAAAGATATAAGCAGTACTAAATGAAGATCAATAAAACATGATCCAGG
Source organism: Arma custos (assembly GCA_037127475.1). Classification (NCBI taxonomy): domain Eukaryota; kingdom Metazoa; phylum Arthropoda; class Insecta; order Hemiptera; family Pentatomidae; genus Arma; species Arma custos. Next base: position 62,240,567 of record CM073762.1, read on the forward strand.
AAAAAAATGGATGAATAAGGCTATGAAATGAATATTCAGTGGCATTAGGCTGTCTGATTATTGTGCTTAAATTACAAAAAATAAAATAATGCAAATGACTTGTTCCTTTGAAGTGATGAAATTGAACACACGCAAACCTTAAATTATAGTAATAAGCATAACGTTCTGTTCACCAATTTCGTTGACCGAACCAGGGCACCGCACAGTAGTACTAACCTTAACAACTAGGGGTTGACTTACCCTCATCGTGGCGTCATCTCAGACTGCTGGGGCGCGAATACTCCAGGCCTTTATAACCGTGGTCCTCCGGCTGGCGGTGGCGGGGGCGGCCGAAGAAAGCTCCGGAGAACTGAGTTCCGGCTCGCACCTTTCCACTCAAGGATATATCACATCCACGGTTTTTTTTTTTTTTGTTATGTTTCCTAGTCGATATCCTACGTGCTCCATCGGCAACGCTTCTGTTTCACCATAGGTTTCTCTGAAGGGATGTAACAAGTCAATCTAAATAGGCTCAATATAACCTACGCTAATAAAAGTCATCTCGTATATATCTTAGGTAAATGTTGAATGTATGTATACGCAGAGTGACTATATGAAGCTTCATGATCAAAAGCAGATAATCTCAAGAATTGAAATCTTTGCATATTTTGGCTAGTTTTTCTACATTCTCCTATATCCCAAAATTTAATTTATAAGAGGTCTATATAGAGATCAATAGTGGATAATTTTCAAGTTTTAAAAATTGACTTTTTGGTAGTTTAGCCGAGCACTTTAATTTAACCCGATATTTTGTCTTCTCATTTATCAGGGTTTTAGTTTGTTTCTGAACCTAAAGTTTCGGGAAAATAAAACATTGCTTACTAAACTAGCGAGAAATGTATAAAGATGATTTTTAAAATTTAGAGTTGACCGCTTGCGATCCTGATCTCATTTGGAACCACCCTCTGTATTTTCTAGAAGTCTAAAAATTAATGATAAAATTCTTGACTGCTATGGATTTTTCACTTTTAGTTTTTGAGCCTATTTAATCGGCCTAACTCTTCTAATCTAATCTAATCGTCGCATTAGGCTTTTTTTTATTTGCTAGTCAGGAGAACCAACAATTTTCGTTAAGCAGCTTTTGCATGAATATGTGTTAAAAAATCAGTGTAACCATAAATTTCAGAAATATTATATTACTGCGGTGCATAATCGATCCAGTGAAAGTTACATCCACTGATAATCAGAATGAATAGAGGACTCCAAGACTTTCATAGCAAATATTATCAGGCTTGGGAAGCTTAGTCGGGCTGGGCTTGCATCAATGAGTAAGGAACTTCTACTAAATAGAGGAAATCCTTCATTGAACAAGAAAAGCTAGCAGTCCAAGACTTAGGTATAGTCATGGAGTGGGAATGGATAGAGAAAACTTCATAAAGATTAGCTAATGGAGGAAGGTAAGAAGTTCTCAGGGTTGTAGTGTCAGGGACATGCATGTGACATATAATAAAAACACTGATTTAATCATCGTATTTGCAATCTTCTTTTGAAAATTTCCAGGTTTTCACGTGGAGGCGTGCACGGAGAAACCTCCTATTGAAGGCACTCAGCAGTACATCTCTCTGCTGTAGATCCCTGCTCCACACCTGCGAGGCATAGGCCCATATCGGTTTAAGTAGCAATGTTTTATATAATAATTCTGTTTGTTAGTGGTAGTTAATTTTTGTGTAGGAGTATTCGTCTTAGGAGTGATAGTCAGTGAGTCAACCATTTCTTCAATCAACTGGAACACATTTACTCCTACATCACCTATACACACACATTATATCTACTACTTACGCATATCGTAAACAATTTGCATCAATAGTACCACAATGTTCTTAACTTAACTTAGTTTGGGAATACCTCTGTATTATTGGACCCTAGCAGAGATATGTCAAACATGAAGAAACACAGTTTGAATTTTTTATCAGTTATTACGATAAGAGTTTTTTTCATAGCAATCAACAAACTTAATGTACTAAGTTGGGCCTAGAGATATGATGATTTTTTTTTATTAGTGTATTGTGAAAAAATGGGATACTAGGCCCCTTCAAGTAAAATTTAAAAAAATATATACTGTCACAGAAGTGAAATTGTGAGGATTTAAAAAGAGAAAAAGGTATTGTGGATTAAAATAAATGATGAAAGAAACATAATAGTCTGCATAATCATCTTTTACAAAAGGAAAATTGCAAAAAGAGTCTAAAATGAAAAGACCATTATAAAAAGTAGTTCCTTAAATTGGGCCGGCATTTTTTCTCAACAAAGGGTTTCCACTAGGCTCATTTATCAGATATATAGTACATATATTAACATTTCTTACACATGTTAGCTTAGTTGGATGAGCCATTGCAAAAACATAAAAATGTGGTGGAAAATGAGTTTACCAATATATTGTTCGAATGTTCTAGATCTGATTTGAAACCAAACCAGTCTATCTGAATTCGTACACAGGAAATTAAAGAAAACTTGTAAATCGGTAAAACAATGGAAAGGGAAAAAATGAATAAAATTATTTTATTTGAATCTTCCCCTCGCGGAAGTGCTTTAAGGTGCTAACATTTTCCAAATATCATACTTATTAAGATATTAGTACTTTTCTATTAGAATGGAACAAGAAAGAGCCTTTATTGGAAAATATTGGAAAGAACTATTTGTTTCACCAAATAGATGCTACAACATTGCTTCAATATGTTCCTCAAAGAACATGAAAAGAAGGTAAAAAAATAGACGAAATGCTGGTTATCAGTTGTCATGATTTTAAATGTAGTGTATATCCTGATGATACCTGAAATAGCAAAGCGTTGACCAGTATTTTAGAGACTAAAGCTTTGCTTCTTGGAATTTTTCCTTTTGCATTCTAGTTTATGATTTACTAGCGACCCACCCCGGCTTCGCACGGTTAGTAGGGCATAACGCCTACATGTTTGGCTATCCTAAGATCACATCAACTTGATGCGTCGACTATGTGGATTAGATTTAAATGCAACGTAATATCTACACTACATGAAGTATTTTAATGTATTTTATTATGTTGATATTATTTACATAAAAACATAATAAAATGTTTCTTTCTTCTTTACATACGAATTCATTTTCAAGCGCGTTAATTTTTTGCGATAACCCTTAAAATACTCATTTAAATTATATTGTGTAAAATATCCTAATAATGTAACTAAAGCATTTAAGTTGATAAGGATTAATACTGCATCGGTGTAAATAGCTTTCGAAATACCACATTGTAGGTAACCATTATTTAGAAGATATAATAGCTATAGTACGCTTTCCTATACTATCACGGACTATTTTGTAGATCTATAAAAGAGGAATAGTACTCCATCCATTTTTTCGTTAAAGGTTTAGGAAGTGTCTTCGATGAAAGCTCCCATGCGGCTAGACTTTTTCCAACAATTATCGTTTATCATTATTAGGAGGGACTTCCACTACCATTCACCTCGGCCTAAGAAGGCCCATTGTGCTCGAGTCGTAAAAATCCCTATCCTAGGTCTAGGCCTCTGAGATATTTGAGATAGTCTTTAAATCTCAGTTCTCGAAGTTCCTCCTGTCCTCCAGAGCCATGGTCATATGTCCTCCAACGACATAGTACTTTACATTGAAAGAGAATGTGCATGGGATTTCGTCCTCCTCAGTACACCATCTGCACGGAGGTTCTTTTTCGATGCCAGGCTGTGAATGTGCTTTCTGAGTTTACAGTGCCCAATAATAACTTCGACCATACTTTAGAGGTCGGTTCTTGACATGTGAGCGGCATCTTTCTTGATTTTCTCAGAAATTTTGTCATTGGGATTCTTTATAAAAATTTTAGGTGCCTAGGTGCCTTATCTTGGCTCTATCCTAACGCGTTTTAATCTTCCTCTTGGCTAATTTGTTAATTGTGTCCTTAGCCAGAGAGAGGCAACTTTTAACAACGATCGTTATATTCCAACCAATTCACACAAAACCTTTTATAACGATGATATAAAAGGTAATAGTAATAAAAACCAATATAACAAAAAAACAATTTACACCTAAACCTTCCTCATAAACCACTCTATCTATTGGTGAAATTCGCATGAAAATCAGTGCAGTAAGTAGTTGTAGCGTTTATCGTGGACAGACAGACGTGACGGAGGACTTTGTTTTATAAAATACAAGATACCTAACCTTCCATGACAAGCTCCATACACACTTGAATCCGCTAGTCTCTCAACTTGCTTCCCATAATATTCCTGATAACCCTCCGAGGCGTCTTAAAAGAACATGGCCTCGAGACCTTCTACTACAGAACTTCATTGGAGTGCTATCAATGGATAGTTTCTCTACAAGTGTTTTTTTTTTTCATGTCCTTTGTTCATACAGCCGATTTACTTGATGTAATATAATCACAGTTGTAAATATCAATAAATTATACAATTCTAAAAAAACAAAAAAAAACAATTATATGATTACACTAGCTTTTGCCCGCGGCTTCGCTCGCGTGGAATTTGGTCTGCCACATGAAGTTTCGTGACACATCATTTTATAAATAATTTAATATTTTGTTTAACTATAAGTTACTCGTACTTCCAAAATTTCAGATTTCTAACTTCAAAACTGACGGATTCCATACACTCATTGAGCCCCTATTATATTAAAGGGGAAACCCTCGAGAGTAGAATTATCCAAATGTCTTTCTTAAATGATACAAAGAACCTATCTGCAAATTTCAAAATGCTAAGTTCCTAATTTGCCTTTAATTATGTACCATAATGGATTCTCCACATAACACAACAAACTATCTGGCACGTGCCCCCATGCCCCCCTAAATCTTTCGTATATATAATATTAGTAGGAAAAGTAGATTAGATATGCATTTAATTACGTACTATAATGGATTCTCCACAGAACCTAAAACACTGTCTGGAGAGCGTATTAAGGGTGGCATGTGCCACCGTGCCCCCCCCCCCAAATACACCCTTGCTGTAGTCTATGTGCTATTCTGATGTATAACCTACGTTACTGTCACGTTTCATCCAAATCCGTTCATTAGTTTATGCGTGAAAGAGAGACAAACATACAAACTTTCACACTTATAATATTAGTAAGATTAGTAAGATATAGATGCCTATTTTTGGGTTTCGCTCACTTTTATTGATAAATTTCTATACTATTTAGCTAATAGTTATATAAATTTAGTATCCCTATTCGATTACTATCCGAATCAGTCAAAATAAAAAAAAAAAATTAGTAAAAACCGTTCAAATTCCTCCATTTTCGCAATAGTTGCCGAGTGCGACAAGTCCAGATTTACCACAAGTATCTATCTATATATATATATATATATATATATATATATATATATATATATATATATATATATATATATATATATATATTGTAGGTAAATATATATTGCATGTGAATATTTTATGAATAAACGGAGATTTTGAAACAAAAACAAAATAAGAGCCAATCTTATAATACATAGGAGGATTTTCAGCATTTTTGATGGCGGGGCCAAATAATTAGGCTATTACCTGCACCACTACAACCTGTCGAAGTACATGGTAGAGACTCTGCTGTTTCTTGGACAATGTTTGTGCAGGGGGGGGAGGTGGATTATCAGGCCTAGAACATGCTCAACCGCCAGATTTCCCCCTTTATATCAGGTGCCCACTTTAAAGAGTCTGAGTGAGCCCCAGGAAGGTCCTAAATCCCATAGGATCCATCTCAGGCCGCTGCTTGATTAAATAAAAGTCAATCAGCGAGCGGGATTCAACCCAAGACCTTTGGCTTGGAAATCAGTGCTCTACCACTGAGCCACTCCTTTCCCTAATTAGGCAATTACTTTTCGAAAGGTGGGTAAAAAACGGGAAGAAATCCTTCAAACTACATTTGGGTTAAATTGAATTTCGCATAAAAATGTCTATATGCTTTTTTGAATTTTTCCGGCATTAGATTTCAATAAAATGATTTCTTTTTTAAAAACTGTACCACTACAGTTCATGAGAGGTCTTTGGTTCAGTAAGTGGTAGAGTCTGAACTCCCTAGAACAGCATTTGTGCAAAGAGTTGATTTGTCAGAGATCAAGCTTAACCGTCAGGATTTTCATCCAAATAATATTATATAGGCTGGGTAGGGCCCAGGTCACCTGATCCCGGGAGGTCAATCTGTGGTTGTTAATCTATCTACATGGCGCTACAACCCTTTGGTGGGTCCTGGCCTCCTCAATGAGCCTCCGCCATTCGGCCCGGTTTTGTGCTGCCGCTCTCCCGCTTCTGATTCGTAACAGACTCCGCGCGTCCGCTGCCACTCCATCAACCCATCGAAGCCTTGGCCTACAAGTCCGGCGTGTACTGTGAAGGGTTGTGTTCACTACTTTTCTAGGAATTTCTCCCCTTCCATCCTTGCCACATGGCCAGCCCAACTGAGCCTCCCCAGTTTTATAAACTTTACAATGTCCACATTTCCGTAAAGTTGTTAATAGATAAATAAATTATCTACCCCAGCTGGATTTATACCTGTGACCTTAGGCACAGCAACACAGCGCTCTACTCCACTGATTCCTTTCACCGTGGTAGAAATTAGTAAATGATAGAAAACGAAATCCACAACTTACAGGTATATATATTCAGCTTCGATAATAATAATAATAATGATAGTCTTTATTTATATGTATATACAGAATTAGCTTCTTCAATATTTACACTTTTTAATACTACATTTTGTATTTACATTTAGACCTTCCCTTTAGGGAGATTAGAGTCTTTTGACGGAGACTAGCCGAACCTTACTGGTGAAATTGCTGGCATATATTCCTCCATAGGTCCCTGTCTCGCGCTGATCGCATCCAGAGAGAGCTTCCGCACATCTGCTTGAATTCATCGGCCCAACGCTTGCGTTGCCGGCCTCTGCACCTTTTCTTATCGCGCGGGATCCACTCAGCGGCTCGCCTAGCCCAGCTGTCTTCACCTAGCCTCATCTCATGGCCTGCCCAGTTCCATTTCATTCTTCTGGCGTAGGTGACTGCATCGATAACCATTGTGTGTTTTCTTATATGGAATGAATTTATTTTTTCCCTCAGTGCAATTCCCAGCATTATTCTTTCCATTTTTCGTTGACATGTGGTTATCTTCCTCTCTAAGGCTTTAGTGAGTGACCATGTCTGACATCCATAGCTCAGGACAGTGATTATGCAGCTGTTGAATACGGTCGTTTTATGTCTTATTCCTAGGCGGCTTTTGAATATACTTCTAAGGCTCCAAAATCTCTTCCATGCCTTGCCGATTCTTGATTCGATTTCTATTTGACTCCTCTTTTCAAATGAGATGATTTGTCCCAGGTATCTAACTTCTTTAGCGATCTTCATTTCTGGGAGTCTTTGGCTGATATTATTGGAGGGTCCGTTGGTCATGATTGCTGTTTTTTGTGGGTTCAATATCAGCCCGTGGTTCGAACTCTTCTCTTTCAGCTGGTTGATCATTGTAATGAGTTCATTCTCAGAGCTTGCAATAAAAACTACGTCATCCGCAAATTTCAGTTGGTTAATTTTTATTCCGTCGAGAGAAATCCCTTTGTCAGGCCAGTCAAGAGCTTGGAAAATTCTTTCTAACTCTGCGATGAAGATAGTTGGTGATAGGGAATCGCCTAGCCTGACTCCTTTCCTGATCGGAAATATTTTTCCGCTTCTTTCTGTTTCTACGTATCCCTTGTTTTCGATGTACATATTTTCTATTATTTGAACGTATGCCTTGTCCACTCCTAGCTGTTCTAATGTCGGTCGTATATTGACGTGGTATATGCTGTCGAACGCTTTCTTAAAATCGATGAATCCCAGGTAGAGTTTGAAGTTGTATTCTTGTGATTTCTCTATTAGTTGATTAAGAGTGAACAGATGGTCAATCACCGATTTATTTTTTCTAAATCCTGCTTGATCTTTAGGTAGGCTTTCGTCAATTGTTCTTGATATTCTTGCGTTTATTATTTTGGAAAATAGCTTGCATAAGTTGGACCCGATTGATAATGGTGACTCAAATAAATAATCGAGAAATATTTAGTCATGTTTAATTTATTAATTAAACTAAAAGAGAAGATAGTTGAAATTATAAATAAAATAAAGGTCGCATTCAACTTTTTTATTTGAATAAAAAAATAAACTAAGATCGCTTAAGGTAATATTTTTAAAACATATTTTAAAAAATAATCCTGGATGTAAATTACAAATTATACTGAATTAAAAAACATTTGAGGCACAGATTTTTCTGAAACATTTATCATACCTGTCAGTAACAGTGCATTAATTCATATTCATTACGGTATAAAAATTGAAAAGTCTTCTCTCTAAAATATCGGCTTTTCTAAATAGATTATTCCATTTTGCGGAGTACTACAGCGATACTGGACCACGAAAAATAAAATCTTTTTTTCTATTTTTTGTAGGAAAAAATCAAGAACCATAAAAGAGAGAAAAGTTGAAACTGAAATAGTGTATTTTGCTTGTATCAGTTGATGATGCAGAAAAAGAGATTCAAAGTGTTCATTAATCTTTAAAACAGTGACAAAATAATTACACAAATAAGTAAAACTAATTTCTGCTTGTGCCGAAGTTTCGACCTAATTTGTAAGCAATTATCAGGGTTGATAAAAAAAACAATATCAACAGTGCAGTACCAATAAAATAAAAGCTATATGAGCAGAAACGATTGGGTTTAAAAGAATGAAATTCAATTAACACAAAGTTAAATTATATAACAATTGATGTGAAATTGAAAAAAACAAAACAGGAGAGAAAGTAAATCTATGAAGGTAATGAAACAGAATAAGAATGTTAATTAAACATTACATTTATTAAACATTACCTTACATTAATCCCCGTGTATACATCGCAAATTGCGAGAACACGGAGATTTAGGATCAGTGAAGAGAAGGGATATGACTGACCGAGAAGCGAACCAGGATGGCTGAGATGGTTAAAGCACCACCACGGATAGGTGGGAGACCTGGGTTCGAGTCCCAGTCCTGGTCATATCTTTTCTTTTCAAATAAAATATTTAAAAATACATGAGAAATAGTTTTTACGATGTATACATAATCATGGTATTAATTAAAGTCAAAATGGGTTTGAATTTAATTATTGTTAAAATAAATATTTAGTTATGATAGAGCTCTAAAGACAATTAAAAATAATTGCAATTTTAATTATATGTAAAAATACATATACATATATAGTAGATATATTTCTATCATAAGGTGTGGTAGATTACAAATATCCATTAATTTTAAACCCTGTGGTAAAATAATTATTATTAAAACTTTCAATTTTTATAATAGATGTTTTTCAGTGCTGTTAAATATATTTCTTCTTCTTATTCAATAATCAGTTCTATCTTAGAGTGTATACATGTTAAATATATTTTTCCATTGTTATTGATATACTTTATATAACTGAAATAGAGACAAAATGTTGAAAATTAAATGGTGTGTTTAATGCACAATCACGTTTAAGACTGCTTACTGATAGTTATTGCCCCGATTTCAGCCCTTATTCTTCTATAATGGTTACGGCAGACCCAAAGAGCTAACTTTGGATCTGAAATTTCGTTGGATCATTGGACCAGATGGGAAAAAAAATCTCATGGAATCGCAGCGACGCTACGAAATGAATACCATGACATCGGATCAGTAACCATGTTATTTTAACATAACAAGGTGACCATTAATGTTTCAGGACGGACGCCTTATATAATGCTGTGAAATTACTTTAAATAATGAACCAGAAACCTGGAACTTTCTAGTGTACCTTTTAAAATGTGGATTAAACACGCCTATCGCATGAGATATGTTGCTATTGATATAAATTTATTATGAACCCGAGAATTATTTTTTTAGATTGATCCATGGTTGAGTTTTATGTAGAGAAAACACCGTTAACTCATGCAATAAGAAATAGTTAATGACTAACCTTAAGGACCGATGAATGTTTGAAATTAAAGGCTTTTGTGTATTTTTATTATAGTTAAATTTTAATTATCATACCTCTGATAAAACTGCATTAATGTGATAATCGATCACTAAATTTATATACAAAAAGTAATTCATGGCACTAGATGGTCTGATTTTTAAAATGCTATTTTTTTTTCTATGCCACTACAACCCGTGAATGGGTCTTGGGTACAGTACAGGACAGAGACTGCACTGTTTCAAAGAAAACAGTTCTGCAGGGAGGTGATGTGTCTTAAATCACGCCCATTTTTCCTCCTATTTTGGGTACCCACTTTATAGGGGCTGGGTGAGCACAATTACTGTCCTAGATCCCATATGAACCATATCTGGCTGCTAACAGATTAAATAAAATGCTTGCCAGCAGCGGGATTTGAATCCAGAATGGCAACTAAACCACTGCGCTCCCTAGAATGGCTTAGTAAATCATTCTATATATTATTTTACCCAATACATAAGTATAAATCTTTTGTTGACGTTTCGAGCCTATATTGTTCCGCCAATGTGCCCCAAATGGTTCCCCCAAGAATGCCCAAATGGTGACAATATTTATATGAAAAAATATTCACAGCATTTTAGTGAATTATATTAAATAACACTCTAATCTAAATATAAAAGCAACACAAGTTACTGGGAGACAATGCTGATACGTAAATAGTACTTAAAAATCGTCCTTACAAATCATTATTATAGTGGAGTTAGTAGTAACTATCACTGAATTATCCTGTTCAATATTAACATATATCTTTAAAACTTGCTGGAGACATGACGAGTTCTGAAATGTATAAGTTTGGATATGTTACATTTCAGATGGTATTAATCAAGATCAGCAGGTATTATGATTAGTAATTTAATTGATTTCTAAGTAGAATTAATGTATTATCATTTTTATCTGATCGTGCAAATGTCAAATTTATATTTACACTAGTGTGCCATTTAATATAATTCACTAACTAATTATAATTAGTTTCTCTCTCATTGTTAGGTTAAGAGAACTATACAATATCGACACGTTGCTAAAAAGTAGTATACTCAAGTGAATCTCAGGAACTGAAGACAAAAATGATTTTATTAACAGTCAATAAGTATATGTATAATCATTTTCATTTAACCCATTTCGAAACCGATATTTAATTCACTTTGAACCGAAAATGAAAGAAAAATTTAGAACAGGAAATCATAACTAAAAAAGGTTTATGTCTGACCAATGCTTACATCTGACGAATGTAATCGACCTTTTTTTTCCAGACCACAAATTTAGGGACTGTATCGGTAGTGTGCCAACGCACAGAGCTGGGAAAGAACTAATTTCTTCCTGAATAGTTCACTGAACTGAAGTTTTTTTGGATAGTAATGTTCAATTATATGTGCGTTCATGTATTATGGGGACCCCTATTTTCAGGATAAGGGAGGAAGCAATTTTTTTAAAGCTGATTAGACGGTTCAATTATTCGATCCTTATTTTGTGAATGTGGTTATCTAACATTTTATAAATTATTCGACCCGAATATATATATATATATATTTTTTTTTTTTGTTCAATCCATTATGATTATGAAACATGAATGTTTTTCTCAGAGTTACTAACATTCTGTTCGTTACGCGTCATTCTCCATTAAGTCAGAGCATTTTTAATTTTACTAATAGCGGATTGAAAAAGTTCAATACTTGAAACATCAAGAGTCTTCGGTTCAGTACATGGTAGAGACTGTACTGTTTCTAGGAAAACGGTTGTGCCTGGAAAATATTTGTCCGACATAAAACAATGTCGCCTGAGTATCTGCAGGTCATCCGTGGCTATTAGTAGATTAAATATAATACAATTAGATAAATAATTTACCTGCCACAGTCGGATTCAAACCCAAAACCTTCAGCATAGCAACACAGCAATCTACACTTTTAGCTGCCTCGCTTCCCCTAATATAAATTATATGATGTTTAATTTAAAAACAAATAGCATAACCATAAAATATGGTTTTCATTTGTTTGGCCCCTGAAAATTATCGATCATAAAGAAAAAAAGTACATATTTACATAGCTACGTATGTATATTTTATTACGCGAGTAATAAAGTATGAGGCTGCAGCAGCATGTTATATTCATATTTAATACTTTACATGAATATTTTATCTAGGTTAATTTTATTTTCAGGAATATTAAAGGAATTCGTTAAAAACAATTTTAAATAATTCATTCCTGTAAATTTAGCACATCAAAACATAAAGCTTCAACTTCTATTTGTAACTAAATATAAATATATATATATATATATATATATATATATATATATATATATATATATATATATATATATATACATACCTATATCTAAATTTTAAATATTTAAAGAGTAGTAGTTAAGGCTTAAATAGCTAAGATTTGGTACTTAATATTTTTTAAATTAATTACTGAACAGGCTTCTTAAAGACTAATAAACTAATGAATGGTTTTGTCTTCTATTTTTTCCAATTACAATCATTATCTACAATGTGCTCTTTTACTTTAATAAATGGCCAAGTTGAATAATTTACTGTTCATCAAAAAGTATATTTTTTTCCTCATCCATTCATGTACATACTAATTTCAGGGTTCATTATTGGCTGTTAATAGATTAGCTGGATTTGAACAGTAACACAGCACTCTTCTTACTTTGCTAGCCCGTTCTCTTAAGTCAAACCAATTTAAGATAAATGCAACCTATAACTCTAATTACAAAATTTTTCATTTAAAACTGAATTTAGATGTACGGAATTCATTTAGTATGAATTCAATATCATAAAGTTCTCTTACCTGGAATTTACCTGAAAATATAAATATGGCGGATTTGGTAGAAAAAAATTCAGACAACCCCTAAAAATGAAGTTTTCATTATGTAAGGATAGAGATAGTTGGGGATTATGCAGTCATAAAACACCATAATAAGTGCATACTTATTTATTGTAAACCGACGTTTCGACCTACATTGTAGGTCATCTTCAGGGGTTTGAGAGAAAACTGACAAAACAAAATAACTATAAAACTACATTACAGTACCAAGAAAATGATGATATAATATAGTAGAGTAACAGAAAAATAGAACAAAATACTGAAGGAATAATATGAATAAAAATTATCTAAGAATACATGTACAGAAAGGTGATAATGCAAATAAAATACAAAGAGAAATTGAAAAATTGGTAACCAGAATGAAAAATGAAAAAAATATATACATAACAAGGTAAGATATAAGAGAGAGATATACAAGTATGTAATTTATATATATATATATATATATATATATATATATATATATATATATATATATATATATTTTATATATATGTATGTAATTTTGTTTTGTCTGTTTTCTCTCACAGCCCTGAAGATGACCTACAATGTAGGTCGAAACTTCGGTGCACAATAAATAAGTATGCACTTATTATGGTGTTCTAATTGACTGCACCCCCAACTATCTCTATCCTTACGTTAGAAGTTCCAGTCAACTAATTGCTGCTCTAACATGAAGTTTTCTGTAGTTTTTAATCAACGTTTAATAAATAGCAGAATGTCAAAAACTAAATTTTAATAAACCGTCTATTTCCTTACAATATACATCTTCATAAGTTATCGATATTGTATCATCCTACAGAGGATTCTTAGGGAGGTTTTTTGGCATAGAATATTGGATAGAACCAGAGAAAAAACATAATGATGTATTATAAAATTAAAGAACCTACATTTTCCTTGTTGAACTCGACGGTACGGGCGACCTTGTAGGTTAGGAGGAGAAAGAACAGCTAGAAAATATATGAACGCTATGGCAATAAAAACGGAAGCAGGCTTGTAAGAGCTTGGAGAGGATCCAAAGGTTAGATCTGGAAAGAAGAAGAAATCTAATTGAGATAAACGAGGCAACAAAGGGGGCCTGGATGAGTCGAGTCAGTGGCGCAAAGAAAGATGAAGAAATAAGAAGTACATATGTTACAATATTTTTTATTGATCCGTATATTAACCTAAACAAATCTTAAAGAGAGAAATTCTTCGTGTTATAGGAATTATTTGGGATAATCTCAGCTTTATTTGGTCAAATTTATTACAATCTCGTTTGAAGTGCGTGCCAATATTTAGCCATTAGGGAATTATTGTATAAATTAACTTATTAACCTCAAAATATGACATAAAAAGTATACACAGTTCATTATCCGGTTCTCTCTTACAGGAATTAGTTATATAAGCGTAAAAGTATATATGCAAATTTTAGTGCTCAACAATATTACGGAGGCTACTAACGTAGGTAAGGTTTCATACAAATTTACTGATATTACTTATTACCAGGGGTTAGAATTCTATTCACCAACCGACCTTTTATTACTATCTAGTGAATCGACCAACTATCGTAATTAAAAGTGGGTTGATTCTCAAAAAGAATTTCTGACAGGCAAAAAAAAACTAATTTGATGAGCTAGAAATGGAAAGTTTTGTTATAAATCTCGATATTAGGCGACTTTCGTTTCTCCGTTTACACCTGGTAAACGCGCTTGGATTATTTTTCTTTATCTGTAAAATAACTATTTAAATTTGCCTTCGCCCTCTTTTACACCTTCTGTGGTCTATAAATTTTGTATATCTTAAGACATATGCGAAACATTCAGTTTTAGTTTTTATTTTATCGAAGTTAATGAATATAAGGTTTTTCCACGACTCGGCCAGCAAGGTCCACGCGAATATCATTCAAATCTTCTTCACACTCTCCGCCTTCCTTCTACTCCAATACTCTCTCATCTTCCTCCAGGAAGAGTTCCTCTCGCTCTTCCTTAGTCCATTTTCTCCCTCGTCTCTTCTTTCCTTCCCGCAAGAGCCCCAACCTCTGTTAGTTTTTTCCCGAAAAGCAGTGCTTATCCTTTTTTAGCCTATCCAGCTCCTCTTTTATTTGCTTCACATATCCACCTATACCCTTATAGCTTAATACTTTCTCAAAGATGAATATTTGTTATTATATAAATATTAGTAACTAATGGTTCAGTAAACTAATATTTCACAAATAAATTTTAGTTATTTATTTGTAAATACGTATATATCTTATAGATTTCTTTCCATTCTTTACAAATTTCAATAATTACTTCATAATTATCTTTTACTAATATCTCTTACTCTTTATATCCTTGTTATCCTCTCATTTCCGTTTATAGCCTCTTATATCATTGCTACTGCTATGTTTACATGGTTTTTCTGTTTTCTTTCATTCTCAGCCCTGATGGCCTAAAACTTGGGCCGAAAGGAAGGTAAAAATAAATAAGTTAAACTTATGTTCTGTGAGATGTTTATTGACTGCATCCTATTACCAATTTATTCTTTTTTGTTTGTTTTTTTATATTTTTACTAAATACTCACAAATCTCCATAGTGCTTCTATGTGCTATATAGCTGTTCATTTGTGATTACTTCTACATATACTATTACCTTCGTAAGGATTTTCTTTTCCAATCGCAATATAAACTTAAGGTAGGAGCACTGTTTAATTTGTCTGGTTTCTAGACATTTTTGTTATGTGTGTGTATACATATATATATATATATATATATATATATATATATATATATATATATATATATATATATATATATATATTTGAAGGTTTAAAATTAAATATTATTATTATTAAAAAGTGGAATATCATATTTATTCTTATACATACCACAAAATTGATGACCACAGTTTTTGAAGTTGATGATAACTGCGAGTGTTACGGCGGCGAAAAAAAGGTTGAAGCGAGAGGTTGTCGACTCCAAGGAACCAAGGTCTCGGTGAGGGCTTGGTCCAAGGGCAAACCTGATCCGGGCCCCAGCCGTGGAGGTAGTAACTAATGGAAGGGTCCAGCTGCTCTTGAAGGATACCCAATAAATCTTCATTCTAGTCGTCCTCAAGTAGGCGTTGACAAGAAACTGAAGGTGTTAGAAAAAAAATCTAATTTTGGAACACCAAAAGAAGCACTTCTTTCTTTTTCTGTAGAAGAACAGGCTGTTAAAAAATCTGTATCTATGGGATGTTACAAATTTTTGATTAAGACTAATAAGTAAATCTATGAAAAAAATAATACTAATAACGAGTTGACTAACCGATGGAATCATAGAAGAGTTTTGATTCATATAGCAAACTTTAAACATATATATATATATATATATATATATATATATATATATATATATATATATATATATATATATATATATATATATAATTGTCGTGTCACAGTGCTTGTAATAGAACTCCCCCGAAACGACTTGACCGATTCTTATGAAATTTTGTGTCTATATTCAGTAGGTCTGAGAATAGGATGTATTTTTCATATCCCTAAGTGATTGTGTTTACCATTATTATTGATTATGTATAACAGGAATCCACCAATTAATAATCTTACACGCTTGGTCATCAAGGTCGTTTTGGACCTAGAACATCCATGCTTCTCCCATGGGAAATTATATGTAGCATCCTCACGTATTAGTAAACTATTTAATCTATTTATATTAGCAAAGCACAGATTGAAAAAAATATTGTGCATCCATTAGCGCTGAATAAAATTTAAATAAATAGTTATAATTAAAAAAATGATTAGCCATAATTAAAAATCAAACATGATATATCTCATTCATTAATCTAATGTTTATATCCAATCAGTTAGGATTTTTTTTTGGGGGTGGGTTTAAGACCGACCTCTACCTCTACGTTGTACCCCCTGGAAGCGCTCTTTGAGTAGGCTAACAGAGGCGGCAAAATCTCTCTACAGTTGCGTGTCAAAAAGGATCAGGAGCCATTGTTCTGGAAAACCTAATGTAGAGCATGCAATAAACACACCGACTCAGGTAATTAACTGCAGTATGATCTAAGCAGCGAAGCAGAGAGAGAGCCGGCCTGACGACTCCACGGAGGCAATCCCTCCATCATTCTTTGGGGTAGCGTTCCCATACCCAGTTATCTCGAGATTCAAATTTTTCCCTAAGAGAAAAATTAAAACTGAAATGATTAGAATAATGTACATTTGTAGGTAATTTATCGATGTGTTTTTAGATTTGGCGGTCCTACTTAACTACTGCAATATACTACTGTAAGCTTTCAGTTTCCCTTCAGTTTGTCTCAAATTGGCAGATAGGTTCTTTGTATAGCTTAAATGAGCACTAAGAAAGGAATTTGGATAATTCCACCCCCAAGGTTTTCCCCCTCTATATAATAGGGGTTCAAAGATTGCATGGAATCCGTCAGTTTTGAAGTTAGGCATCTGAAACTTTGGATGTACTAGTAACTTATAGTTACTAATTAAATTATTTATTTCAAATGATCTTTCACGAAATATTACGTGGCAGACCAAATTTCACGCGAGCGAAGCCGTGGGCAAAAGCTAGTTATTTATATTTCTTACTTTTTAAAAAAAATCCTAAATTTCTCCTGTTTTTAAAAACCAACCCTTACCTTTTCTCCTTATCTTACGATAGGATCTTGGACAGAATGTCATCGACGAGATGTAGGTTTCTGATCGCACTAGCAGAAATGTCAAATATTACCTCATAACTATTTCGCGATCTTGATATTAGCCCAAGAATGTCCAGGAAGTTGATTATTTTTTCAAATGTGTCTTCTAGAATATCTTGATTGGTTTGTCATTTTAAAGTTATATAAAGATTTCTTTGAATATTTAATAATGTTATGTCCATTAGTAAGGCTACTGATACCAATAAAGTTGGTAAAATGGTTGATTTTATGAGGTTGCTGAAAAATTGGTATTATGCAGGAATGATTTCATTTCATGAAGCACAGTAAAATTATTACACAGAGAGATACAAATGTTCATATTTGTTCGAATGTCTTCAAAGTTTTGATCATGGACAATATGATAGAGTTAGTATGTATCATATCGGTCCTTCAACAGAACGAAATAAATCAACAATTGGTATTTTTTATTTAACCCTTCATACCTATATTCATATTCATACTTGATACGAGCCCTCTATCTTCTGAATATCCAGATTAATTTTTTGTTACTGACAGGAGGAAGAAATGGGGAACCGGGGGCTCGGCAATGGCCAGTTAAATGCCAAAGGCAACCAAACCTTCTCTCCGTTTTTTCGAAAGAGTAATTAACAAAACCAGTATGGGATCTCACATTTCCTTGTTTGTTTTTGTCTGTACAAGATCGTCATTTTATAGATTTTTTTCCTTGAACTCATTTTTTTAATGCCATAGTTAAATACAGGGCTCCGCACGTGATAAAAGATCTACAATTGATGTTAGTTAAGATTTAAAATCGATTTCAACGGCATTAACATTTAAATGAGCTATGAGAGCATTATCAAAATCATTCCAGTCATTAAATAGTTTTTATTTCGCTCTATACTACTGTTTGAAGACTTCCGCATTTTTTGTGTTTTTTTAAAGTTTATTATGATATTATAATAATACAACTGAATATAATGAATGTTAAGGATAAAGACATGCAGGGAACTTACCCAGTTGTATTTGTTAAATGACTAATTCAAATCAAGAGCCCATCTTATTTTGAGACACCTCGGATGATAATCGAGAGTCGAAGAAGTCGCTAAGTAACTAGCAAGTAGTAGTAAGTAGCACGTAACTAGTGGGTTTGACTGGGAATGAAGTCATGGATGGAGAGACATCGGGCTCGGGCATAATCAGCAACAGATAGGACATTTAAGTCATTATTAATAACTTTATTCAAATTAACAAAGTAAGATGCATTAGGATTTTACAAAGGATTTTGAAATGTAAGGATTAGTTACGAGAGGCATTCCATGGCTTTGTGGAACCTCAAAGGTCTATTCCTTAAGTCGAAATTGGTCTGGTAATAGTCATGAGTCTTTACTTATTAATTGGGAGTTAAGAGCATTTAGCTAGTAAGTGTTTAAGTAACGGCAAACTGCTTCTTGTCTTTTCAGTTTTGTGTGAGGATTGTATGCGGATGGAGTAAAACATTTGGATCTGCTCTAAAGGAATCAATGGAATATTAAAAAAAGTTTTAATTTGAAGGAATCAATATTATATAGTTAAAATTGACACATTATTTGTTTGATGAAGGTATTTTTTATTTAGGTCCCTTTAAAGTAGCTTCTCAGAAATAGTTGGTTAAATGTCTCTTTGTCAAGAGATCAGGAATGGCATTTGATCAGAGGGTAAACCAAAAGCGATCCAAACGTTGATCAAACGTAAAAAGTGTGTTCGATTCACAAATTCAATACTACTTCCTTACTTCTGGGTACTCAGGATATCTTTTTCAGCAATCGTACGCTCTATAACACTTCTTGTCCTTTGGAGTAGCTCAATAGTTTCGCATTGCAACGAGTTCCCGTATTGGAGAGACGGTATTCTTAGGATGTGTTGTGAATTTTAAGTTATCTTCTTCGAAAGTTCTCTTTGCCATACTAACTTCTTTATTTCATTGCCTCTGATTGGATATACGTTTTAACGTATACAAACTTCAAAAAAAAGTTTTGACCCAAAATTATTGATATATTTTTTGTGGTGAAACAGCAACATATGTGATTATATGAATGTGCCCATTTGTGATTTAATAAAGACCACTGACGATTTTACCGATTGAAGTACCTACGTAATAAGGAATTAATTTAAGTAATAATTATTACAAAGTTATTAGATAAGTAGTAGATCCCTAAATGTTTACCTCCTACATCTTGATACGTACTTATAAAACATGACACAAACGTTGGTCTGGAAAGAAAAAACTAGATTATGGAGATACAGTAGAACCTCGATTATTAGTCAGAGTACGGGACCAAGATGGTGACGGATTTGGGAAATAGACGGATATGGGAGTGAGTCATATGTCTCATATATATATATATATATATATATATATATATATATATATATATATATATATATATATGTGTTTATATATATATATATATATATATATATATATATATATATATATATATATATATATATAAACACACATAAACTGAACAATATATTTCGACATTATTATATATGTACTCGTAACTTATTTACTTATTAATAAGGTATATATATATATGTACTAAAAATGTTTTTAAAAATAATAATAATTACGTACATCGATGGCTAAAAGCACAATCATTGTCAACACACAATTTTGACTCATTGCACAATTTTGACCTCTTGAGAAATTAATATCAATTTAAATATGGAGTTTAGCCCTTTCCTCGTGCACTAACGTAGTATGCCCCTTCTTAATAATCATTAAATGATTATGAAGAAGGAACATACTCTAGGGGTCCCTCGCATGTGATATTAATGATATAAACTAACTGTCGTCCGAGGAATTTCATAGATTGTTGCTAAGATTGAAGCACTTTCACCTTTTCGTAAACGTTTTACAATTTCCAATGTAGTAGCGAGATCTAAACTCTTCCTTTGTCTTTTTTACGATATTATTGTACGTACTTTTAATAAAACGACAAGTAGCCGTAAGACAAGAATGAAGACTGAAGGTGATAATTAATTTCTGAGAAATGTGTGCGAGGAAGCCTAGGTTTTGAGTAAACAACAGATTCTAGAAAACGAAGTTGTCATCACACAACGATTGATTCTTAGCCGGCATCTATGACTTTAGCAACCAAACAATATTGGAACGTATTTTTCAGTGTCTGTTACTCGGTCGATCCAGCCGCCTCTCCCATTTGGTGCGTACTTTTCTTAATATTTTTATCTTCTCTTTAGCCTTTCTCCATTCCTCACACTATAAATTCTCCTATTTCTCCCTTATAATTTTGGCATCCATCATATGTTGGTAGTTTAACAGTTCATATTTATAAGCATTATTTTTAATTTTCAAATTTATTAATCCAATCAACTATTTTTATATTAAATTCCATCCTTATATTTTCAAATTTTACACTTCTACCTGTCATTCTACGAGATATCTATTCATTTCTTTCTACATATTTCTTCTGTAATTATTCTTTGGCATCATATTTTGTATTATTTTTCATACATTTTACTTATGTAACCTCTAGGAGTCTATTATCATACATTTTATATCTGTAATTAAACTAGATTTTTCTAAATCCTTTATATCTCTCCTTTTTAAATTTTAATCTTTCCATTCTGTATCTTTCCGTTTACCTTCTCATTTTTCTACCCCTTTCTATTATGTTTACATTATTATCCTTTCTGTACATTTATTCTGTATTTTATATTCGTTATCTATAATTATATATATGTCACTATTTTACTTTTCTACATTACATGTTATTATATTCTTGTTACTGTAACGGTTTTTATACATTTTTTGTTGTGTTTGTTTTCTCTCTCATAGCCCTGAAGATGGCCTACAAGGTTGGCCGAAACGTCGGCACACATTAAATATAAGTCTTGTTCTTATTTGGTGTTGTTTTTTTGACTGCACCCCCTATCTATCTCCATTCTCCATTGTACCATCCAGTCAACTATTTTCCCCTCATGTATTTTTTTAAATTATTTTCATAATTAACCATACGCAGTTCCGATTCACTTCAGGAATTTACTAAAACAAGATTCAGAAAATTTCATGCCCAACTACCAGCAGTTAAAGGAGCAATAAATTACAACGTAGGAAAGCAGACATCATCTCGAAGCCGAAAGCCCAGGTTACTGCAGGACATCTTATTATGAGCTGTATAAATATGTATTCTAGTGACATTACTACCTTAAATTTATTTAACAGCTATTTTATATATGTATATTTTTTTATATGACACAATCCATTGTTTTACTTTTATCCAATAGCTAGAACGATGTATTTAGTTAGGGGTGTCTATTGAACGGACTATACCCCTAACCTCTAGGACTATACCTCCAGGACTATACCCCCCCCCCCCATAATCAATTGCTATAAACAATAAATAATTAATGTTATAACAACCATGTAAAGGCCCACCAGGCCGATCTGGTAAAAATAAAATATTATAAAAAGGAATTTACTAACCGTAAGGATTCAATGATCCATATAAAGAAGACAAACTGAAACAATTTGCAAGATTTTTGACCTAATTTTAACGCTTCAAAGCGTACATAAATTTTAAAAAATAAAAAATATGCCTAGCTATACGTATTATAACCAAAATTTAGTACTTCGCTGAAAACGTAATATTGATGTGAAAAGATGTGTTTAAGTATTCGTAGTAAAAAAAAAATGGAAAACTATAAAAATAAGAGTAGGAAAACATACGATTTCCTTCACGAACAGTACGCGCTTTTATACGTTAACAATAAACATAAATTTCGAACTGACAAAACCGATGCATATGAAGGATATAGAACTGGTTCTCAGTGTGAGTAAGAAACCAGTGTGACTACCTTCTTCGTTGACCTTTGTGTAGGCCACATCATTCCTTTAAATATATCTAAACTTGTCCATCATTATGCAAAATAAATAAATACTATGTTAAGATGTTTTTTTTGTTTTTACATTTTCAACCAATGTAAATCGAAATAACGTACTAAGTAGTTTTAAAGTATTTATTAGCCTTATTAAAAAAAAACACTCTTTTTTACGAAATAAAACTAGATAACAATCGAAACTGAAATTTTTTTTCTGATAAACATGACCGAGAAAGCTTTATTTTTAAAAGAAATTTTTTAGTCAGCAAAGCTATATCTATTTGTTGTTTTTTTCCTGTACCACTACGACCTATGAAGGGTCTGGGGTTGAGTACATGGTAGAGACTGTACTGTTTCATGGACAACGATTCTGCAAGGAGGTGACTTGTCCTAGGTCATGCTCAACCGCCAGATTTTCCTCCTTATTTTGGGTACCCTATTTTTATAATATTTTATAGAGGTTGGGTGGGCTCCAGGAGGGTCCTAGATCCTATATGATCCATCTACCACTGAAAACAGACTAAATATAAGCCATGGCCTGCAGGGGGATTTGACCAGGATTTCCGGCATGGCAGCTCAGTGTTTCGTTCTCTCTATTTGTTTGTCATGAAGAAATATATCCATTTCTTCACGGTGATTGAGTAGGCCATTTGCATTCCACAAAAGGACAGTTAAGGGCTTGATGCTGTAGGAGATTAAGTCGAACTTCGGAATTCTTGTGAGTAGGACGATGGTGTCCTGAAGATCTCTCACGAAGGAAGAAAGGATAAAGTTTATGTCTGGATGGTGGACAGAATTTACATCTGGAGGTTGGGTTGGATAATTTATCTGGAAAGGAGGGTTGGCTGGGAGTTGAATCTGTGGAGCTGGATTTATTTTTGTTCTATTTTGATTTAGGGAATTTGTTCGAGGGTTCTGACTGGATGGGACCGGATATTTTTGTTGCGGCGGTAATTTGATCCGTAAGGGTAGATGATAGAGAGGAATTTGCTGACGTGGAGGTTCAGCTGTAGGATGGGATGTCTGGAATTGAGGTTGGGATTCCGAGAGCTTGGATTGGGAGGTCTGAGTCTTGTTAAGGGAAGTCTGAGGCTTCAGTTGAGAGGTTTGAGGCGCCCGACTCCGAGGCTGCTGCAGATTAGTTGCAGTGATGTCCTTTCGTTTCTCTGTGGACGTTGTGTTAGTAGATTGTTAAAGTTGCAACGACGTTTTTGGCAATTCAGGGAATATTGTAACGTTGTCAACTTCAGGTGCCTGAGTTGTAGTCCTCTCTAATCTATCTTTTATTAAGTTCTCTGGCGATGGAAGTTTTTATAGCTTACAACCTCTGTAGTTTACGAGATGATCTCCGCCACAGAGGGCATATTTTGCAGGCTCAGCATTAGATTTCTGGCAAGTGTCAGTTGGTTGTGGGCCTGCACACTAGACGCACCTGACTTCGTGGTGGCAATACCTCTTAGTATGGCCCAAGTTTTGGCATTTAGTACATTGTACTAAGGTTGTTTTTTGTTTGGGCTGTTCGAATTGAACGGTGGAATATACAAAACTTGTGACAAAATTTCCTCATTATTGCGTACTGGTTCCAAATCCACGAAGAATAATGGTAGTGGATATTTCTCTTTGGGATGTAATACGCATGTGACCTTTTTTTCTAGGTCTTTCTTAATTGCTGGCGTAGGGGTGGGGATGAGTGCAACCTCAACACCACTCTGTATGACTCGTCCTGTCTCAGTTGATAACAGTGAAAATCATATTGTTTCACAGTCAGGTGATCTATTTTTTTTTTGTAAATGTCTTTGTTTTGAGTATTTATTTTGATGTCATTCACTCTGGAATAACAACCTAAGTTTTTCTGGCCAATCAATTCAGCAATTTCTTGGCCAAAGGCATAGAAATTAAATATTTTTTCTATGTAGATGGGTGGTGGCTTCGGGCGAACGAATCCCTTGTTTATAGTTTCCTGTTTAGCAGCTGGATTATTTGAAGTAGAATTACCGCTAGTTGAGACTGTTGGTGGTTTATTTTCCAGGCTGTTAGTTGATTTTTTGGCTGCAGTAGTTTTACGACGCGCAGTTATAGGACGCGCTGATACCTCATTGCTTTGTGTGGGTGTCTTTTTCAAAGTAGTTTTTTTTTTTTATTGGAGAGTTCCGGGCTTAGCCCGGCGCAGACTTTCTCTCTCTCTTCTGTAGGCTTCGTCTTTTTAAGCACTGTGAGTCCGTCTCACTTATTTCAGAGAAAGGAGTCTCTTCCTCCGATACATCACTACACGTATTGTCGATATCCACTGTCTACTAATTAATAATAATAAAAGGGGAAAATATATGTATATTATTAATATATTAATAATTAAATATAAGATCTTAACCCTAAATCCATACATCATGTATTAAACATAATTAAATTAAATTAAAAAATAAAAGGATTGTCTCTCGTGGGATTCGATCGGAGCATCGGCAAGGCCACGTACCAAGCCTTGGCATTGAACTTGTGGCGACTATGCTAAGTCCTGTAAGGATTAGTTGCCACGTTGCTGCCTTAGCTAACGCCCACCAGTTAATAAATGTCTATTTATTATAGTCACTCACCTCACAATCCTTGATGAGGATAGGTTCATATCGTTAACAAACTATCTTCCTACACATTTTGAGTAGTAGCTATTCAATTGTTCATGTATAAATAGTAACAAATGCGGAGCATTATTAACCGTGAACCTATGTATGCGGACATGACACTTGATACTTGCGAATACTTATAAAAACATTTCTAAAGACAGTTATACTTCATTGAATAAAAATGGCATAAATATATTTCTACAATACTTTCAAAATTACTTTAAAACAAAGTTGCATGATGTGAAGGAGAGCGTGGCTGCGAGGGGTCTTAGAGAAAGAGACTGGCTTGGCCGAGATCTTTGACGAAAACTATTGCAAACGATAAACAACCAAGTTGCAAAAAAATAATTAAATCAAAACTTTAAAACTCATTGTAAATTCTGCAATTACTAAAGTTATTACTTGAAAATATAATGATTTTCCCATTTCATCATCTTTTCTTCAATCATGCATCTTAATTGTAAACATTTTAAGCTTATCCAACCCCGAAAATTGAGATTCGTAATTTGATACACATTTAATTTAGTGTTTGGATGATATAATTTTTGTTCTTTCCGCTTTAAATTTAAACAATACTATTTGTAAATGAAAATGTCATATTTTTCTAATATCTGATTGTACCCATACTTAGATAAGCATATGGAGAAATAAAGTTTATTTAGCTTCAATAAATTTTTGTGTTGATTGACTTAAGGTGCCATGCAGTAACACCCACAAGAAAACTTTGATCTTGCCTAACCGGTTCATTATAAATAAATAACCTTGTTAGATTTTCATTTTGATAAAATCTGAACATTTTACATTACCATAGAAATGTTTTACAAATACGCTCATGAGATCCACGAGGATGTTCCAACAAGGTTTCCTTAACTCAGACAGGTTAGATCACCAGTTTCTACATTTTTTTATGACTCACTGCTTGCAACAGAAGCTGTTCCCCTAAGATCAAGTCTTATATACTTCAGAAAATAATATAAAACTATTATCAACTTCAATTCATAAATGTGTCCATACGTCAGTCTTCATGCATATATACTAAATTTGGATGGTTAGATAGTGAAAATGAAGGAACTATAAGGAAACTAGATAAAAGTTTATAGTTATATGTAACTTTTAAAAATTATTATTCAAATCGTTGAGGCACATATCTATGTTTTTATTAGCTTTTTAATTAAGAATTATGTAGAATATAGAATACGGAAGAACATCTTATTGTTCATAAATATTAAGTTCATAAATTTATATTTCATAGGTTATTTAATAGATTATTACGTTCTTACATTTCCTATTTAATTAATTAGTATTCTGGTGTCGTACTAATTTTATGTATTTTTTCCTCTATTTTCTTAAATATTTATTTATTTAGTATTATTTCTCAGGATAATTCAACGTATGGAGCACTGAGTTACTGAATTCAAGTAACTGGTTACGTAACCGTCTGTGGCAGATATTTATCCTATTAATTGCTGTAGATCGACCAAGATGGATCTATTGAACCTTCTGAGGCTAACCCAGTCTCTATCAAGTTGATATCCTTAATCAGGAAAATTCCTGACAAAGTGGGATCTCAACAAAATCACCATTAATTTAGAAACAGTACAGTTT
This sequence comes from Arma custos, assembly GCA_037127475.1. Classification (NCBI taxonomy): domain Eukaryota; kingdom Metazoa; phylum Arthropoda; class Insecta; order Hemiptera; family Pentatomidae; genus Arma; species Arma custos. The sequence goes on from CM073762.1 coordinate 62,267,133, forward strand.
CTACCCCGTACTGAACCCAAGGCCCTTCGTGGTTGATAAGGTTCTGTAGTTTTTTATTTGTTTGTTTTAGCTATTTTGTATTTTTTACAAATTGTTTATTATAGTTTCGCACAGTAACTGAATATCCACAATATTCTACATATTTATTCTGAAATAAGTCTCTTTCTGAGAGAAATCGTTCATTACTGATGAAATCTTCAGATCTATGATTTATTGAATTGTTATATGATATAATTTTTTTAAATATTTTATTTGAAAAGAAAAGATATGGCCAGGACCGGGACTCGAACCCGGTTCTTTCACCTATAGCTGAGATGACGCCTTAGCCATCTCGGCCACCCTGGCACGTTTCTCGGCCAACCCTATCAATTCTTTTCACTGATCCTATATCTCCGTGTTCTCGCAATTTTCGATGTATACACGGGGAGAATGTTAATTGAACATTACTTTATTTTTGGATCTTGTTGACTTTACGTCATTAATATTATTCATATATAGACTCCTTATTATTATATTGACTTATTAATGACTTCAGATCTATGATTTGCACAGAAAATTATCCGCCATAAAATTATTACAAAGAACTAGATGACACGTATGAGTAATTGAGCCTAACGATTGCTTCATTCTCCGAGGAAGTTCTCCAAGCGCTGAAGATATCGAGGACGCGGGTGCAGCTGACTAAAACCAGAAAAGATATAACCACGATGGGAAGGAGGGAGGAGAAAAAGTGTAAGTCTTCTGACATAACAGTGGAGGTTGGATTTCAGCGAATAACCCAGATGTCTTAGCAATGAGGTAATTGCTTGATTAGAAACAATGGTTAGCCGAACGCAACAATTGGTTCTTGTTTATAAGTGATTTAGGAAATTGGGTACCCAGAGCGGAAAACATGGTTTGCCAATGCCGGTCGATATAATTACCTTAATCCGCAACCAAAAATAAAGTCTGTGAAGTTTCATATATATAAAATGCCAATGTACTTGCCTTAACAACAACAAAATAAAGTTTCATTCACATAAAGTAATCTAAGGTAATTATAAATTCAGAGCATGTGGATAGGTATCCGTATAGGAGGAATATACCAATTATATAATTATACAAGAAATATCCTTTTTTAATAAGTTAATAAATTAGTTGTTATTACATCTTAAATTGAACATTTTTCTTTTACCCTCATACACCAGAATTGGAACCAATTCCATTAAACTTCCCACTTTGTTTTTTTTATGAAACCCAAATATTTTGGAAAGTAAAATCGGAATTGTTCACAACATAGCAAGATTTTTTCCACTGTTGTCTTTTAAAAAAACTGTCAGAAGTAAAAGATTAGGTGGAATGTATTCTCATTAGCCATATAATTCGTTGTAGCAGTACCAGTGACCCATTTATTTGTTAATAAAATCCTTATAACAAATTACATAAAGGTTCGTTGGTTGTTTTAAGTTTGAGGTGTAAAACCGATTAGTCATCAACCCCTTAAAATTAAAATTTGGTTTAACTGGAATGGTTTTACTGGGTGAAGAGCCATTAATTCATGATTATTTAATCTTCTCCGAGCAGTACGTTCAGAACTTTGCACTCCTCGAACTTCTTCGAGCTGATGAATCGCATGAGCAAAGGTGAGGTGCCAGTTTCGTAAAATTCTTATAGTCAAAAACGGTCATCCTGTTCTGTTAACCGGACCAGAACCGGGCCTTATATGGCGTCTCGTCAAGTTTCATAGGAAACTCCGATGACATTAGCTGCATATCGACTGGAACGTTCAACATCAATAAGTGCCACACCACCCGCAACATCCTCAGCACAAAGAGGCATTTTTAAACTTAAAATTGAAAAAATTAAAACCCGAAAACCAAGAAATTTGCTGCAAGAAAGAGAACTGAACCAATAAATTGTATAAACCTTTCAATTCCATAGAATGAGAACATTGGATCTACAGTTCTTTCATTGAATTGAGGATTAAGGGTTATTATCCTCTATATTGACATTCCTAATTGAAAACAAATAGAGAAAATGCATATTTATTCATTAAAAAAATAGACCAATCTAAAGCAGAAATATGTTTAGGTGAAAACTTGAAAAAATCAATTTGAAATTGTTCGCCTTTCAGTGTATTTCTAATGATTATTTTTCAGTTTTAGGAAGGACTGCGGGACTGTTTCCAAATATTTTGTTGTTGCTTTCATTCACTCAACATTTTATTGCCAAAAAGGTCAAACTCAAGGTCAACAGCTAATAGTTGGGTTCGGATTTTCTGTATTTGTCTCAAAATTGTGAGGAGAAAAAAATGCTTGGAAAATTATAAAAACTTAACTATCACGAGATATCTTATATTTATATATAGCTGTACTTTACTTCTCAACTTCATCTTCATCAACTTCATCTAACCATCATCTTTCCAAATATGGCATAGGTTGGACATAAACTTTATAAAATTTATATGGATTTGATACAAATATTATTAATTAAATTTATTCATTAATTTGTCATTTATTCACTTATTCATATCTACAATCAAATCACAGAATCCATAGTGATAGGCTATGATACGAAATCAGTTTTTGAAGTCGATATTATTGAGATGAATCTAGATCCTTACAGGTTTCTAAAGCAAGCTTATATAGAGCTGAAGACTTCTGTGGAGTAAACAGAACTCTGAAAATCATATCTATTCTGACATTGGCATTGAACTATCACAATGATTGGAAGTTTATTTTCTCCAAGAAAACACATATAATTTTACATAATAATGTGTGAAGTATATGAAGAGAGCGTGAAAAAAATTGTAAACCGCTTTTTGTCTTTGGAATTAATATATATTTTTTATGAATATTATTGTAATATTTTTAGTGAAGTAGCCAAAATAAAAACATTCAAACAGCTTTTTACGTTTAATAGTTTAAAAAATTATAGGACTAGGATAAGGAAAGGATTGATTATTTGTAATTAATCATAAGGGGATTTAATTTTTGGATCAATCAACTGGAATGTGATAAATGAGACTCTATTTGTATTAGCGTTCTGTACAGAAACATCTGTTCAAGACATTTAATTGGAACAAATAGAAATGCTTAAGTATTATCCATCATTGCTAGATTGTTTCCTGTTTCTTTCGGGCAGAACTTAAGGAAAATCAACTTTATATATACTTCGTTTAAAATTTGTTATCCTTATAATCGGTACAATCTAATTGTATAGATTATATTTTAGATTATATATAGACTCTGGCCAACTTTGATATTTGTGTTGGTATCATTTTTCTCAATAAAATTTCTGTGGGCCTCTGAAGAAAGAAGATGGAAGGCACATTTGTCCCTAATACTTTTTTGGCTTCCAGTAAAGCAATAACGTTCCAATATTATGTTTTGCCTGGGTTCCTCTCTTGTTTATTTATTCCCAAACTCTGATGAATAAATGTTACTAAAACATTCGAAGTCAATATAGAGTATTATATAATTATATGATAGTGAACTTAAAACTTAAAGAAATATAACATTTAGAATTGTTGGCTTCAACGAATTTCTTAAGATTTAAAAAATATATTAAAATTACAAGGGAAGTAATTTCATTAAGTACATTCGTTTTGTTTTTAATTTTATGTGAACAGTTGCAAGAGTTTCAATAATCCTGTAACTGATATAAATGCGAAAAAAGATGTAACTTGAATTTTTATAATGAATAAGGAAAGTGCAAGCTTTTAACATTCTTTATCCACCCATTGAATTATTTTTTTATTCCACTTTCTTCTCATTCTCTGACCTACCAGATTTTATCATCGATGCGGATTCAGGTATGCCACTGCTGTCAATAAAATATAAAAAATAAATAAATATAATAAAGTATGTATTAAAAAAAATGTACCCACTGAAACCCTTGAAGGGTCTCGGGTCGGGAACTACTTCCAAGCCAATGATTGTGTAAAACTTGATTTGACGATCAGATTTTAGCCTTAAGAGTGCTCTCTTTATAGAGGCTGGGTGAGCACCAATGTTGAATCTCCAAATTGGAATCTACGAATGGTTCAGAGTAAATAATTTGTGTGCTACATCCGGAATCATACCCTAGTCCACTTTCGTAACTTTGAAAAAATACAACAAAAGGTACTGAACGAGTGTCCATTCTTCATCAAACAAAATATTATAGGCGTTGTCAAGACGATACTATGTTGGATCTTTTCTGTAGCAAAAGATCTATTTTGTCTGTGGTAAAAACTTAAATCTCAAAATTTGTATTAGTTGCCTTTTTGCAGTTAGCGGTTCTATTTAATTCCATTCTAGATGTTCTATTCATGTTCGTAGTTATAAAAAAAAATCATTTTACAATTTTGTATAAATACGCATCCCTCTGTTTAGGATTTATCATGGTAACTCACTATAATTGACTATATAAAACTTCTAAAATAATAGTTATTGGTTATTGATACATAAAAATATCTTATATTTCTACTAATCCTAGATTTGTTCTTTCAGCAAAGTTTATTTTAATTAGCCACTTCAGCATTGCACAACTGTTTTTCTGCCGGGTGTAATTTAGCATAGATATACATATTCATGAAGCCGTAACCGCAAAAGAACCATTACGACCCTAAATAATGGCAACTTTATGCTGCCCACAATAACTGCTTCCTATGGAAGGGCTGACAATATTTCATGAAAATGCCTCTGATGCGGGATAAAAAGATTTTAACAACCACGAAACATGTGTCGTGCAACGACCATTTAGCATCAGAGACATGATTTTATGGGAGCATAATATTTTAGTCGTCGGATTATGATTAAATATTAATAGAGCTGAAGTAAGTCACTTTATCGTTGATTTTTGTACATTAATATAACTATATGAAAAATTGGTCTTATTCTGACTCATTCATTTCCTAAGAATAAAAGAAATGCACAACTTACTTTGAGGTAATTACTTTTTAGACTGATACTCTAGAATATGCACATACTTGGCATAGCGATGGGTCCTATTGGTGACTTGGGGAAGCACGGGTAGTCAGTCTGGAGGTGGTCACTCAAACTCATATTGCTGTAACCATGGGTTCCTTGGTTCCTCAGGCTGCTCATAGCTTCAACCAGTCTGTCCGGGTCCGATTAACACGTGACCTTTCCACTTAAGTACACTCGAGTTCAAGGTCAGAGACGAAATGATGAGGGGTCAGAGGATTACAGCTGTTCGGAGTACAGATGAGCACAAAGACCAATATTTCATCGAAGCGTACCTTCCCTGTATTTAACCTCCAGGCGGCTATTTGACATAATCGAAAATTACAATGCTAATTCCGATGAATGTAAACTGAGTAGGGTCATCACTCCTAGGCCCGGTCTTAGTAAGTTGCCTCCAGTAGTCTCGCGGCACTCGCAAACCCGAGGGATACAAGGTACCGGGATTCGAACTCATAACAAATCTAGTTATTTGTCTTAAGTTACGCCAGGTAAAAACCTAATTAGAGATACCCATTTTGTAGAGGCTGGTTTATTTCGAGGAAGGCCTCATAGATCTAAGCTCTAAGTGAGGACTTAGATCGATTTTAATACATTTAATAAAAAGTTGTATACATTTTATACAATTGGATCATTAAAGAGTTATACTTACTCGAGATAGAGGGAAATATACAACCTGATTCGAATATGTTTCTGCATATATTGGCATTTATGTGTCATACAATGATTCTGAAATAATTCAGTGACTTTTTTAAAATGGAAAATATAAATAACTGTTTGAGATACCGTCGCCTGAAAGGAAAATTTAAAGGACGGTAGAAATTTCAGGTGGCATGTCAGTCATTTATGACTAATTGTTTCAAGCTATTTGCACCCTTCAACTGGTAAAAAATGATAGAAGATGAAAAAGTAAAACCGTTATATAAGCCCAATAATGTGATAAATCATCACCAAGTATAACAATACTTTCAAAGAAATGTGTATTTGAGGTTACATGATGTGTAATGTTTACCACTACATCCTTATATGTCCGAATTCGCAGGATTCCAGTCCTGCGGGGGAGTCAAACATTTTTTACAAGATTGTAAACGATACTATGTCCTATTATAAAAGGCACTGTATAAGTAACCAGGTAACCAAATCCCTCGTAACCCGCCAAAACCAAGGACTAACTCTACATTTTGAACTAATATTCTGAAAACTCAACTTCCATACTTAACAATAACCACAGAAGAATGGAAATGGTGAAGGTTCATACGGTCCAGTCCGTGCTGAGCGGAAGAAAACCTCACACTGCATGAGTGTCACAGAGCAGTGCTTATGCTGCTGCTGATGTATACATGTAAAAGAAGAGAGGAGATTGAGGAATTTTATATTGCTAACTTTATGGAAGTAATGTCATAATTTCCTGGGTTATAAATATGCTGTAAAAAAGATCATAACCCCATCAGATAGATGTGCAAGTATAATACATTCGTTCCATTCCATTAGCATACAACGGTTAGCATATACAGATTTCAACACTTTTGTCTGATCTACAAATTAAAATTATCTTTATCAATATATCGCAAATTACTTTTATTTTTTTATCGGTAAGAGTAAATAATTACAACTAGGTTGTTATAAAAAAAAATCTGTGCCATGGTTGAGACTGAATTGTTCTTAAGCCGGTGGGTTATGGAGGGAGATGATTTGGCTACACTCAACCACCAGATTTTCCCAAAATTAAGGGTGCCCTCTTTAAAGAGGTTGGATATGCCACCTAGAAGACCCAGCCACCTAGACAAACTCCACAGGATCGAAAAGGAATTTATCTACAATAGCAGGATTTGAACCTGGGACCCAGCATAGCAACTCAGCACTCTTTACTTTTATCTACTCTACATCAAAAGTTTATAAATTCTAACTGATTTTATATCTGGGTTTTAAAATATTTTGGACACTGACGTGTCTCATTTATATATGGTCTAACCTGGATTGACCAAAGAAAGAATGAAGATAAAAACTCGAAACTTTCACACACGACATGAGAGAAAGCTTCCGTGATTACTTCATGGGTGATTAATCGTACGCTACTCAATAGCTTATCTAACAACATTTTTTGTAGAACATTACAGTTATATGTCCTTTTTGTTCCACCCAGCGTCGTTGGTAATTATAAATCGTTTTACCTATTTTAATAATAATGTTGATCTGTTTGAACAAATTATTCTTAAATTCAAAAATGATTCCATAAGAAAATTTAAATATAATCGCACTTTCGTATAGTCCTAAACTTTCCTAAAGTCCACCTAACTAGATGCAGCTCTTTTATTTAAAAAAAGAACGGTTTTGAAAATTTACCCTAGGGAATTAAAAGTCGCTCAGATGTCCAGTAACTTTCAAATAAAGTCGAGTAAAATAAACAGAAAAGTAGTTTGTTAAAATGGGAATGTATATGGATATATTTATGGTATCAGCAAAAAAAAATTAAAACATTTCATTAAATGGCGTTTTTTTCGTTTTATGATACAATAACTCTTCGTTTTTTATCACTTTACCTTATTATTATTATTCTACTGACAAATAGATCTGAAAAACCGTGTTGTAAGACAATTAAAACGTTTTACAAATCTCGTCTACTTACTACGCTTCTTCTTTCCTGAAATGTCTCTCTAGTATCAGCTGCTATGAGCAATATCTTATTGAGAACGACAAGTTTTTTTTAAACTAAAGTATAACCAAAGTCAAACCGTTTTTTTAAGTTTAAATCTAAAATTTACAATGTAAAGTTCAATTTACAAATTCTTTTTAAAATATATGTAAATAACTTTTTTTGCTGATTTTAATAAATACCTAAAAATAAAAAAAATTTCCAACAACTGAAAAAGTAATAAAAAACGAGATAGCTAAACAGCATCAAATTACAGCATATTGTTTTTTTTTAATTATTGTATTTTATCATATTTTAATTTTTCAAATTACAGCATAACAATAACGTAAGTAACTACTACCTTTTAGATTACTGTGGCAGTCACTGATTTTCGATAGAACATTAATAAAACGTGATTTACCACACACTGAGGCGTCACATATGGTCAATGACCTCCGCCATACATGAAAGCTAATATAATACACAATTAACTTCTGAATACACTGGGACAGACAGCGCATGACAGGCTACACTGCCGATTAGCAGGAACTGGTAGTGATTAGAGGCGCGCACGGTCATGTCTGATTGACAGCCTGATCAGGCGTCTAGGATATGTTCTTAATTAGGTTATCAAGCAGCCAGACGGCTACCATATCTCAGGATCTGGGATCGACATGATGGGTGGTGAAAGGTTTATTCTGATACCTAATATTCGGTATTTCTCGAGATAGACAATCAAATAAATGATATATAGATTGAATAAGTACACGTGAAGCTGAGTTGTGGTTTTCCTAATAATGTCTCAACAATCTTTGATAGCTTTCCAATAAAAAATCACCAAAATTGGCTTAACTAAAAAGAAGTCAGCTAGAAATATTATCATTTCTCCTTCCGTAAACAATGAAAAAATATTTTTATTTTTAAAGAGAAACGATAGGCCCTCGGCCAGGATTCGAATCCGGAATCTTTGTCTTTCCGTGACAGCGCTCTACCATTCGCAAAAATTGCGAGAACACGAGGACATGGGATCGGATAAGAGAAAAGATTCGTCCTCTGCCGGTAGGTGGCCTTGGTGGCTCAAATGGACAGACAGCTGGCCACGGTCAGACAAAGTTTCCTGGTTCAAATCCCGGCCGAGAGCCCATCTTTTCTATTTAAAAATAAAAATATTTAAAACTCAAACAATTGACCAATAATTATAAAAAATGAAAAAAATAATTAGAATTTTCATATCTTCAAAAGTTTTGTATTTCATGTTATTTCTTTTTTATTAACACAGCAAAAATAATGATAAATACATAAAAAGACCAAAGGATTATATTATACTTAGGTTTTATAAAGATTTGTGATATGGGGATATTGGTCGTATGGTATGGTGGTTTGCATAACAACTTTCAGTGATAAGGTAGGGGGTTCACCACTAGGCAGTAGGCTCTAGAAATTTTGTGTGCTATTGAAATTCATAGAAAATATACCCAAAAAATTGTTTCCTATTAATTGTGCTAAAATTCTTTGGAAAAGTGATGGCCAATTTTTTAATCCAAAAGGCAAAACATGAAATTGATAATGGTCAGTTTTAGTAACAAAAGCTCGTACTGAACTAACCTCCCTACATATAAAATACTTTATGACATTATTTGGAACTTTAGGAGTATATAAATATATAGGTTAAGGGTCACTGAGCAGGTAGACTTCAGTAATCTATAACATATGGAAGCGTCCTGTTTTTCTTTCTTTGTAAGCAGGTATATAATTTAACTTGTACCTATGATCAGCACTGCCCATCTATGATCTCAGGGAAAAGTCAGATCCTTTGATCTGAATATATTTAAATACTAAAATGGAATGCCAACCTGAGAGCGTTATACTAAATATTATGTTATTAATAAATAAGAGACATGTATACTCTTCTCAAAGGTTAACGTGGTTGAATGACCAGTAGTTGTTTATTAAATAAGAATAATTATTGAATAACATTATATTTATTGATGCTGATCATGATTACAAAGACTTAATAAAACTTGTACACTTCTTACAATGATAAGGGGACGCTAAATGTAACTTGCTGATTCTTGACTATCGCTCCATCCAGCTCCTTACAACCTGAGTTGACCACGTCTTTCGATCAACTGCCCTATTTTGAAAGGTAAAGGTAATAAACCTTAAGGTCATTTTACTCTATCTGGCCTAGGCTCCCTACCAGATTTACTTAGGTTTGTCTAATGCTTCAGATAGTCACATATAGCAGCACAAAATAAATAGAATCTTATTTAATGAGAGGAAAAAGGAACTTTATTTAATACAACCCCTGGTCAGTACACCACATCAACTTTTCGAACAGAGAGATATGATTTATTGGATTAACGATGCAGTAATACTGTACCTCTGTGGTAACGATCTCAGGGTGGCATCCCATTTTATTATTTAAATATTATTCAGATCAAAGAATCTTACTTTTTTATGAAATCATTGCTTGAGCCAATATAGCAATGTATATATACATTTTTTCTTGTCTGTAAATAAAATAAATTAAATACTTTAATAAATATTGACTGAATCTCATTAACTGAAGGAAACACACCCATACTTAGTAAATACCCCAAAGGTTTTAATAAAAGAAATATTATACATGATATTTATTTAACGCCAGAATCTAACTCATTATACCAGATACAGTAATTTAGGAAGTCACACATGATACTTCATTAGAAGTTTTAAGGAAATTAGGCTCCTTCGGAAGAGGTAAAGGTGTCCATAAACACTTCCTTTAGGGAAAGCCCTTAACTTTTCCCCTCCCGGAGCGGGAAACTTTCCTATTATATCCCCAAGAAGGTGTTTCAGATATCTAAGTCAAAGTTAAATCAACTTTACCCTTGTCATAGAAACATTTCGTATTTCACCTTACAACAAATTTCACATGGATTTGGTTAAAATATATGAATATTTTAAATTACTAATATAATTTTAAATTATTTTTTATGGTTATTACTCCTTAATGAGAAACAAAATGATGTTTCCTTTTGTTTTTAAAGAGAGCAACATACCATATACTAACCCTTAAACTTTTTTCATGAGATTTTTGACGAGAAAATGACAGGTTACCCATAATAATATATAGCGTTTAATATTTCAAATTAAATGATTTGTATTTGCCAATTTCTGATTTGCTGCATTAGTAATTACTCCCTCGCATGACCTACTGTCCAACAAAATAACAAACTGACACACAGTAACAAACTGAAACAGTTTATTACACTCACAAGTCTGTTACAGTTCACTGACACAAGTTTTTTCACTGTCCGGTTTACCACTGACAGACTGCCTCGTCGCCGAAGGGGTTTTTAAAAGCCGAACATTCTAGAAAGAACGGGTTTAGGGGGAGCGGTTCTAGTATGTTCAAGAAGGTTCTAATCTAATCTTAACTTCTCCTGCCGACGGGCTTAAGACGTTAATCCCTTCCTTCCGTCCATCTCTCTGTGACGGGAACACTGCCCCCTCCTTAGAAGTGCTCTGCCCCAGAGCATAATCCGGAGAAATCGGACAGTTATGAGCTTCTACCGATGGAGACGCTTTTTCTTTCCAGGGGTTGAACGTGCACACCAATATGGCGACTCCAGAGTTGGCGAATGTCTGTTCAATCATGTCCCTGACATCCTTCCACTCCAAACCGTCGTATCCACAGCCCAACTTCGGGATGGCGGGCTTGGTGACACGCAGTTTCAGAAGCTTACTACGCAGGTCGTCGAGACTTCGCCGCAATGCGTCATATGTTGGCTTCTGATCAGTGGCACGCTTGGTAACCAAGTAAAACAGTTTTCTTACGTGCGTGTGGTGAAATGCCTTCCCGACACTTGATCCTTGCCGTCCCAGCTCCTCAGTTCCGCCGAACTTCGTCCTAAAGACCGTTGCAATCCCTCGAGAGGCAGTGACTTGCGGAGGCTTGGATTTGGAGCAGGTGGAGTAAAATTAGTAATGATGGCAGGTTGGACTCTGAAATAAACCAGCGTATAAGAAAAGCAAGTAACGTACATTACCAGTTACGAAATGCTATAATTGGAAAGAGAGAAGTGGAGATGAAGACAAAGATGACAGTATATAAACAATTCTTCATCCCTACGTTGGACCTATTCCGCTGAAAGCTGGCCAAGTACTAAGAAATTTGAGAGCCGTATACAAGCCACTAAGATGAAAATCCAGAAAAAAAAGCTCTCAATAAGACGAGATTCGACTGAATGAGGAATCAAAGGATAAGAGAAGAGACAGGCCAGGAACCACTCATAGACAACATCCATAGAAGGGAAATGATGTGGTTCGGTCATGCACAAAGAATGCCGATAAACCGTCTGCCAAAAAGTGTATAGGAAGCGAAAATATAGGGGAAAAGACCTCGAGGGCGACCAAGAAATAAGTGAGATGACCTGATGGCGGAATTGGCTAGAAAGAGGGGACTCTCTCTGGGGGAAGTCAAGAAACTTGCCACAGACAGAGAAGTATTTAGGAAATGGACACTGACACTGTAAGGTATGGGGGAAGGAAAAAGAAAAAGAATTACTCTATTTAAAGGCAAGTCCTGTCCTAGCAATTTGTTTGCTAAAGGAAGGACACGATCCGTATGCTTCAATGCAATCAGCTCATTTAGGACTAAAATAGACTTTACCAATTATTCACCTTGGCTGCAGGAATAAAACTAGTCAGTACATAAAATAATTAAAATTAAAATTATAAGATTTCTGGGAAAGTGAATGGAATATTTCAGGATATCAATGCAGCCCGCATGTTCCACAACCTCCAGAGACAGTCTGCTTCGGGAGAAGATATACAGTAAAACCTCGAATTAACGGACAGCCCTGGTGCAAATATTTTTGTCCGTTATTTAAAGGTGTCCTTTAAAGGGAGGTTTTATTTGTTTATAAATATGTATTTGTAAATTAATTCTCTCTTATTCAATTTCCCATGTGTTTAAAAGGCAAGTAGAATAAAAAAAAAACATCGCACGGTTTTTGAGTGTTCCCGAAACTTGTGTCCTACCAATATTGAGTCTTTCCTCTAGCGCACGTACCCTTAACTTTTCAAGGTCATAAAAGTCAATTACATTTATTTTTTGTTCTAAAGTGAGTCTCTTACATGAGGGAGACATTTTCAGCCGCCTGCCACGAGAGTTAGAACAGAACTAAATTTTAATAAAGCAAGTTCGAGAATAAAAAAAAAGTATTTACGTGGAAAACCTTTACTCAAAAGTAAACACAGCTGTCCCTGTTTCCTTAGACCGGAAACAACAAATTGTTTCCGAGAAACGGGAAAGGGATAAAGTCATACTGTCCGTCTTTTAGAGGTTTTTTTAATCGATTCCTAACCAACACAGCCTGTCCGTGACCGTTAATGAGAGGTTTCGTTAAATAGAGGTTCAAATGCCTTAAAAATTGTAATAAAATGTTGGTGCAAAAAAAATCGTCCGGTAATGGGGGGTGACCGCTATTTAGGGGTGTCCGTTAGTAGAGGTTTTACTGTATAGGTCTTCGACCGCCTGCAAACCCCAATAGCCGTAATCCTCGAATGTATGCAGATTGTCTCTGTTCTTGAACTCATGTGAACAGAGATATATCATTACATTTTTTAAACATCTTTTCAGCATTTGTAATACCTAATTAATTAATATAAAGCATTAAACAATACATTTTTTATCACAACGCCTCTACAATGTCATAATACACTGCTGGAAAAAAGTTTTCGTTTTGGTAAAAATATTTGTTTAAATTGTCGGCTAGATGATGTTCCGGTTGAAGATTTTCTTGACTCACCTGTAATTATATGAAATTCATGCAAGGGTGACTTATGGAGTAAGCCGATTAAGCTACAAGGTAGAGTGCCCGGGATTAAAAGATATCTTCACGAAAAATTCCTGGAAAGTCCAGAAAAAAACCTTCATATAATAAAAAAATGAATAGAGCTACTTCGATAAAAACCCGAAAATGTTTTGTTAAAAATCTCTTTTCACAAAACTTAGTTCCCGACAAACAATATCAGAGGTCCTACGAAACTAAAAATACTGTTTGGTCAAATTCGCGAAACTGAAAAATTAAAATATCAGAAAAGGAAGCCACGAGTTAACAAAATGAAAACTGCCTTTCACCTCCCTAAAGATGTGTAAAATAAGAAATGTATACCAATTAATGTTAAACTTAGGCACAAAAAACAATAATCCGCCCAGAGGCACTGTACTTCGCAGAATGCTCGGCTCTTAGGAAGAAAATGTTGATGCATAATCTAGAAATCACGGAGAAAAAATATTAAGACAAATTTGAAACCGATTAAAAAAGGAAACGATGATAGGCGAAGACATAAACAGGAACTCTATACGCATACAGAAAAAATTACAGACACAATAAGAAAACGGATTCAGTTCTATGAAAACCAAAAATTACGAAGAATGATCGTAAGACAAATAACCAAAAGAGTATTCGTGAATGAAAGGACGGAAAAGGGCATCTTAGAACTCAAGGTATCTCCGAATAGCGATAGAGAGCGGTCTTCAATTAGTAAGGAACTTCAGAATGCTCTGGGGTCTCAAGAAAAGACCAATAAGAAAAAAGATGCAATTCGGACAGAGGAAAGAAAACAAAAACACGGGGAGCAAATGGAAGAGAATAAAAGGATGTGTTGAAACAAACGTAGTCCATAGTGTCTCAAGCATATATATATATATATATATATATATATATATATATATATATATATATATATATTTTATAGATGAAGACCGAAACTTTATTTTATTTCTTCTTTGGGTACCCTGAAATAAAATTTTTATGGTTAGCATACAACCAACTATTCCCTGGAACACGGGTTCGCAGACCCATAGGTGCTCTTACAATTCTTTAATGACAGTAAAAAATGCTTCGTTACACTGTCCTCCTGAGGGAACGTAAAATAGAGGTTCCCGAGCGTTGTAAGGTTCTCGTTAAAGATCCACACCCTAATTTTATTAGAGGAAAAAAATAAAACTCCAACTGTAGCATCGTCCGATTATCCAAACCGACATAACGCGACGCTTAATGAAAGAATCAAACAAATAAAATTTTATTATAATTATTACTGCATAACCGGGAAATGTAAACGTAAAGTTGGGTCCTATTTATACCGAGCTGCTACTGAATTGATTAAATCTATAAATATCCTTGCCTAATGTATTTTCAGCTTAACAGCAAACACGGAACCGAAAATGGTTCAATTCCAGAAACAGGGATTTGTACATACGTGTTTTCCGTCGATGGGTGATGTCCGTATACAATGTGGGATCAGTATAACCAAGAATATCCCTCCATTAAAATATCGTACTAAAAATAGATGTCCCCATTAATAAAACATATTCCTGTTGGTCATATCATGAGCTATGTAATAAGTTCAGAAAAGTAATCGATAAAAAATAGATATAAAATAAAATTTGCGTCCAAATGATCGACATTCTTTTCTTTTATTATATATTTTGATGAATAGAATGATTATTTTGGCGTTGCTTAATCAATTTTGGTTGCCACTTGCCACGGTAATTATTATATATTAATAACCAAAATATATTTAATATAATCTCTTTCTCTCCTAATAAACAATAAGAAAATTAAAGGGTATATTGTATATGAAGAAAGATGTAAGGATACATATATAAGTATGTATTAAAAATAAATGTAAAGAGTTTTGGGCGTTGTTCAACTAATTTTGGTTGTCACCTAACGGTGCTTATTATATATTAATAACTATAATAATAATAAGACTTAGCGAACCTGAAGGCTCGATGCCGATTCCACCCATCTCTGCTTACAAAGCTCCGTCCACGGACCACAGCGTAAACCCAAATCCTCCAGGTTACTCTTAACGCAATCCTCCCACCTACGTCTCGGTCTACGCTCAGACGCTTCCCAGTCGGTACAGTGCTTATCAACATATTCAACAAGGTATTCGTTCCTTACTTAGCCCAGTAACTTTACAGGGTCATCTTAATCTCCGCGACACTATCACCTAAATAATATTTACTATATGAATGGTTCGCAAATCCGAATGTCTTTTAAATCGTCCGCAAACCCAAGCACGGATATTTAACTATTCATATTAAAATTTAAACCTTTTTTTCATTGTGCATATATTAATATATTGTGTAAATATTTATATTAATTATATATTAATAACTGAAGTAGATATATTAAATATAATATGTATGTATAAATATAAATAAAAACACATAAATATATGTTTTTATTTGATTTTCTTTAACGAAATATTTAATTAATTAATTTTCATTAAATAAATAATTAATTTTCTTTAATCAGATGTTGAACAATTTAACAAACAAACAGACAGGTGAACAATTTAAAATCTAAAAAATAAAAGAGTGAAAAGTATTAAAATATTTATAATAATGCATATTTCCTATTAACATTTGAAATATCAAACAACTAATTAAATTTATTAATAAATCGTTGTAAAATAATAAGTGTGCTACAATGTATGAAAATAGCAAGCAAGATAAAAAAACAGTATACTTTAAAATAACGAGCCTATAAGTTCGAAATATTTAACTATTGGTTGGAAAAAAATATGCGTTGCTGTATTTATTTAACAATGTACAGATTTGTTTAATGGATTATTTTATTACAGAATTCAATCTGAATATTCTATACTAACTCGTAAAAATAATAATATAATATAGAAGATTTGTTTATTTGTATTTGCAATATGTATTTAAAATTGTGTTTTTACTTTAACTTAAAACAGATGATATCGTATGCAACGCCATCTACTTCTTTATTTCAAAAACTCTTGAGTGAAAGTTGGACTGAGATAGTGCAACTAAATACCGTCAGATAGCGCTACCTATTATATACATAACTATACTTAAGATAAAAAAAGTTTTTTTAATTAATTTAATAAATATTAAAATGGCTTATTTCTAAAATTATTTCAAAATATATAAACTTAGTATCCCACAAACAGAGCCAATGAAAAATTATTAATTAATTATACACAAAACTCTTATTGCTGATATGGCATTAAAACAGTTTATAAAACAAGATTTTTTGTGTATATACATACATATATTTTGATATTCACTTCATACCTACAACATAGAAACACTTAAAAAAATATATAAAAATACATACGAATGAATACCTAAAATCATGAAATTCCATCAATATTTAAAATCTGACTTATTGCATACAAAAGGTTTTACTGACTTCGTAAGGGAAAATTAGTCAAATTTAGTAAAAACAAAACGTCTATTATTAACTCAAGTTATTCCAATTGTTCCTTCTTGTACATTATACATTACAATGATTTTGCTCATATTTTGATTAATGCATATTGTTGTTTTACTATTGTTAAAAATATTACAACAGTAGATTTATATTATAAAATATTAGCTATGTTTTCGAATTAGCTATACATAAACTACTTGCTGGATTTTGTTTAGTGCTGAAAAAAATATAACAGGAATTTCAACGAAAAATGGAGAAAGGCTGATGTAATATTAGAATGTGGATTCGTGAGCTTGATTGATTATATCAAATGTTTATGGAGTACTCATTTTTGAGAAGTAATTGTTATTTTAATGATATTTGCAAAAATATGATTGAGGTAGTATCGTGCACAGTTTCAGCTTAAAACAGTAAGTGGTTAAGCATTGGGTCACGTTTTGATTTCTGATTTGAAAGAGGTTAACAATTCTCGAACTTATGATTGTTTCAAGGTTCTGTCGCAATAAATTTATCGATACTGCACGCTCAAGAGGGGAAATACCTCAACAGAATAATGGGATATGGAATAATTTTTATATTGGTTTTCAGAAATAAATATGTTTCTGTAGATACATACAAATTAGTAGAAGACAAAAATGGCTATTTCGAAAAAAATTTAATTCATAAGCTTCTAAAATTATATAAATATAAGCAGGAAAACATACTTCTTTTGAAATATTATTATATCCAAGAGTTTTTCTCTCGTAAAAGCATCTAAGTTTCATCGTTTTAAATCAGTAAATAATATCAAGAACAGTTAGTTTTTTGAAAATAACAGCCATCTCATTTAAAAAAATAAAAAGGATCATATACTTAAGTATTTGAATTTTTTAAGTCCACCTCTAACTGGTTGATAATAGTATTAATATTAAAAAACCTCTACCACCACAATCTGTGAAGGGTTTGGGGCTCAGTACTTTGTAGATGACGCTCAACCGCCAGATTTTACCCTTTATTTTCGGGGGATTATCCTAATTTTCCCAATTTATAATGGCTGAGTGAGCCCCGGGAGGGCCCTAGATCCCATATGATTCATCTCCAGTCACTAACAGATTAAAGAAAAGGCATGCCAACAGCGGGATTTGAACGTAGAATCTTCACCATGGCAACTCTCAGAGCTCTACCACTGTGCCACTCCGCTCCCCAGTTTTAATATTATGGTAATAATATTACGCTTATGATCTTCAAATCTGCCAGTACCTGTTAATAAAACTATTTTAATTTATGATGTTAGAGTATATTGTCTATAATATACGAGTAGGTCTAAACCTTGATCCCTGAGGAAGACGGGCTATAGTTTGTAACAACAGTTTTTTTTTTTTTTATACATTAACAGAGAATATATCGTTTGAAGGTAATTTTATTTGATAAACCTAGGTTTTCATATTTTTTATATCAAAAATATGTCTCGTACGCTAATCGTATTTAAAACTAATGGTATCAATTAAGGTGATAGTAAAAAAAAATCCTTGATTCGCAAAGTGATCTGTACAAGGTTATCAACAATATTTTTATTATTTCCAAAAAAATTAATATAAATAATTTCACTACCGTTTATTGCGACCAAATTGATATTTTTAAATGTTTATTTAATTCGATAGGATATACTGTTGCTTTTTATCTCTTAAGATTGTGGAATGCTTGGAAACGGTGGTGTAAAATCCTAATTTTTCCTGAAGGGTTCACACTACTTTTTCATCTATTACAAAGGTTAATTATTGATAATTGTATAATTTCAATTAACAATATAAAGTTCTATTAGCATAAAAATACAATTACAAATGGGATTCCACTTATAGATTAGCCGAATGAAAGAAGCTGTTTTTTTTCTTCAAAAATTTACTCTGTTGATATAACCAGCAAGGGGAATGTTATTAATTTATTCAAATATTAATAATTTAAAACGACTAGACTTAGGTTCTTTTACGATTATATAATTTACGAGAGAAAAATAAATTCATCTTTAAACATCGGCACTAATTTTGTTTGTTGTTGTTTGTTCATTTAACGTCATTTTATGCTGCTATGGCTTATCGGACGAGGCTACAGTGGGAGCCCTAAATTCTGCCTATCCAGGTTTAATTAGGATAAGAATTTTTAACGAGTACATCAAACTACGACATCGTACAGGCTCGGGACCCCCGTTTAACGTCCCTTCCTCAGGATTTTTTACTCCCTTTAAAAAATCCTAGGGCTACCTCCCAGGCTACGAACCCGCGATCATGGGCTTAGTAGATTGTTACGCTAACTAGTAGACTACAGGTCACCCCTGGCACTAATTTTAAATGACTTATATACCATTTATTATTTGTATCTGTTTCTTTAATTTGTTTTTTAAAAACGAACGAATTTAATTTTTTTTTAATATATTGCATAACTTTGAACAATTAAAATTTATATTTTCGTTACTTATTGGAACAGCTTAAAGGAGATCGTTCATTTTATTCGTTTATTGGCATTGATGATTAATTGGAAGTATAGATAATAGTATTTATTTATGACATTATACCTTATCTAATGTTATCTAAATTGTGGACATGGTGTCCTTTACCTCAGGGGCACAGATATATTAATTTTTTTTTCTCATTTTCGTACATTTATATTAGTTAATTACAAAGCAATAAGGAATTACAAGGTAATAAGCTCCTGTGAGGTCCTGGTTGAGCATCAGCGCTGGGTCACAGTTCTCCCTTAAGGGCTACTCTCAAAGGGACACTTCTTCCAAATGAAGGAGAAAGCTTTTCGAGGAGGGACCCGCCTTAGCTTTTCCGTGAGTGAAAGGAAAAAACGTGACCTAGCTAAGTGTAACAATGACATCGTTCATCAGGCCACTGTATCGCTACGTATTGTTTCATAGTTATGAATCGCTATGTACGCCATCTGTGAATTAAGCCAAAATGGTCATATTTATTTTATTTTTTAGGGGTTTAAATTTGGTTAGGAAGCTTTGATATAAAGTATGTTTATAGGTGGTGACGTCAAAATATTACTAATGTAGAATTGTTATGAAAATAAAACGTTTTCTGCCTCTAAACAAATGCAAATGAGGCATTCAGAATGTATAGCGGATAACCCCGAAATTTTAAAAATTAACTTTATAACATTTTTCGGTAGTTCAGCTAATTAATCCTTTATGCTCCCGAAACGTCATGTCCAGAAACGGACTAAAACCATGTGAAATGAGGCGGCAGAGTTTCGCGTAATAAAATGTCGCTTGTCAAAAGTATCGAAAATTTAGATAAAGTCTGTTTTTGAAATTTCGTAATTGTCCTTTTTTAATCCTGAACGCTAGAAATAATTTTTAATGTTCTAATCTCCCATGTAACTGACATTTGTACCTAACACAATATCTTCCCGTCCTTTAAATAGTCCACTAATTTCAGAAAGAAGATTTTTCAAATCAAAGTTATATAGCCATACTATAATTTTCAAATTGACTCCAATAGTTCAAATATCAAAAAGTCATTTCGGTGAAAAGAGTCAAATTGCTTCTCCTACTTGAGGTATGGGTAATACAGAACAAAGTATTGTTTATTTTGTGTATATTGGTTATAAAAGAAATCTAGTATACTGATTAAGCCAAAAATTAAATTAAATACATGGCCTAAACGACGCGTCGTTTCCAATACGCGCCGTTTATGCCCCACCTTCTTTTCCGCCTGTGATACTTCTATGTTCACCAAAGTAGATTCCTTTTTGTTCTTTATCTTCCTATTGTGCCTTTCAGCGTCGAGGTACCGCATCAACCCAGGATCTCCATTTGTCTCTATCTCTCTCCATAATCCTCAGATCCTGCATTGAGCTGACGCTTCTCCAGGGTTTCTTTCAGGGAGGCAATGCTTAGCTCCTCTCTAATAGTATCATTCCGGTCCTATCTCTTCTTGTCTTGGAAGTTACTCGTATAAGAAATTTCATTTCGGCAGCTGTTAAACGGCTTCAGTCTTTATCCACGAGTATCCAACCCTCAGCCCGATATAAGAGATCTGGCAAATATACACTTTTGAATATACTGAGTTTCACGTCATTTTCTACTTCTCTTCTGCCTACAATAGTGTTGCAGATCCGGTAGTAAACATTATTTGCTTTTTTAATCCTGTTCGAAATCTCTTGTTCTACTTTCCCATTTCTGCAAATCAATGTGCCAAAGTAAGTGAATTCCTCTACGACTTCCATTTCTTGTTCATTGCATACAATATATCTTAAGGATTTCTTCCAATTTGCAATATTTTACTTTTATTAACATTTATGATCATTCCTTTCCTGGCAAGCTTTGCTTCCCTTTCGGTTATCGTCCGCTGCAGATTTTCAGAAGTATCTGAGCTCAGGGCTATATCGTTAACATATACTACCACTTGTGCTAGTATGGTCCGCATATTCCAATGATCAATTGTAGTTCTCACAGCTCCTGCAAACTTTATGAACTCTGGGGTAATATTATCTTTTCCAGCAGCCTTCCCTATCTTAATTTTTTCAATGGCTGCTTCAATTTACTCTTCCCATATTACATTTTCATTTTCATATTTTTCTTGATCTTGTTCGTTCATACATTCATTCTGCATTTGGGGAATCTCAGTGGTAAATGTGTTTGAAAAGTGTCGTGTCCATCTTTCCAAAGTGTCTTTCTCCTCTGTTATTATTTCCCCTCCTTCATTTTTCACATTTCGAATGGGTTTGCATTTCTTCCCTCGCATGGCCTTGACCTTTCTCCAGATTTTTTTAATATTCTCCCTGCACTCTTCATCTAGTTCCTTTCCCAAACTTTTCCATGTGGTCTATTTGGACTCCTCGACTATCCTTTTGGAGATATTTCTTGCATTCCAGTTTTCTGTGCTCCTATTGGTTCTATACTCTTCCCATGCTTCCTTTTTCTCTACTATTGCTTGCTTTACTGTCTCGTCCCACCATTTTGTTCTTTTCCTTGCCGTACTTAATATTATCTTCTTAACTGAGCATATCTCTGAAGCAGTGCCGATAATTTTTCTCTAAATCTTAGCCCAAACTTCGTCTATATCGTCGTCGTGGAAGTAGATTCCATTATTTCATAATATTATTTTTATAACTTAATGTTACCTTAAGTGACCTAATTATTATATTATATTATACTTTAAACATACGTTAATTTACATAGATTTATACATTTTACACAATAATTTATGTAAATTTGTATCTTTTAGTTATATACAATGTATATTTAACTTACATGTCTTTATATTACATGCAATGTTACATGATCTTCTTGAACTATATTAAACATTTTCTATTATTTATTCACATCCTCTTCCGTCTCATTCAATAAATACCGCCTTAATGGATTTGACGTAATCCCCTGGAAATGGGATATATATGAACACCACGAATCAAAATCGCCAATATCATGCATAGTATACAATATATATAGTAGACATAGTATATAATAGTGAGTTATATATTTTGTCTACAGATACATGAGAGCAATATTAGTTTTAACTCTGTTTTCTATTTTTTTTTAAATATACTATTATAGCTCAAAGTGGCAACTGAACTAACAACTTACCTTGCACATTATCACTTCTTAATTACAGATACAGATTGAGAGAGGCTATAACATCATTATCAACTAAAATATTAATGTTCTCTGTTACTACTCCATATTATCATTTTTTATAAAGTTTGTGGAAATAAAAGTTCAGACGGTCATCACCTTATACAATACTATGTATGGCTTAGCACTGATGATGATGGATGAAACTGGCAGAGCATAAAACATGAACATAATGCTCTCTGAAGAGATCAAGGAATTTCAAAATTGACCATATATCTGCTTTAGTTTGGACATTATTGTGTGGTATACAGTGGGTATCTCTGGGCCTTGTTTGGTCTTTGAAACGATCTTTCTTTTCACGAGTTTTATGTCGTGGGTAAGTTTTAGCTGAGTTTTACACAACTTTTGATTTATACATACAAGAGTTAGTGTTTATAAGTTCAGAGATTATTCTATGCGATTATTGATTAAAACTATTTTAAAATTTAGAGTAAATTTACAAGAAGAAAATAAAAAATGTCTTATGATAGAAGAAATGATACTTATTAACTTATGATAGAATAAATAAACATTTGTCTCTTATAATCACACTAGCGCAATTACTAGGATTAACAGAGCCATAATACTGGGCAGTACAACTCCTATCAATAAAAAAAATAGATAAGTGATACTAACAAAGAACAAATTTTACTGAAGTAAAAGTTATATAAATTTCGTTCATTGTGATAAAATCTGTCGAGTATTTCGATGTTTATTTATTTTAAAAAAAAATTATAATTTTTTTTTTTAATCGTGCGTGTTCAGCTGTTACGAACATATACCAGATATTGTGAACTTACTGTGTAAAGTATCAAACAGGGGAGGATAAAATGTTTATTGTTTTAATAAGTATTATATTTTATTTATGTATTATTATTTGTTCTTAATGATAGTAAGTTTTCATTTATTTTTAGGCAATTTTTGTTTACATATATAAAGATATATGTTAAACATGTAATTTATTTCATTCGGATTTAGATTATTGTTAATTTTTCCTCTTTAAATATATTATGTCACTTTTTCTCAGCTGTCAATATTTTTAGATATTTTATTGTACTAATGGTGTGAGGTACAATTATTATGTCGTTAAGATGTTTTACCATTATTATATTTATAAAAGTCAATAAACGTTTATTACAATAATGCAGGAAATATGTTCCATTAAATACGTAAAGGTTTTTTCGAAAATAAATAATCTTAAAATAGTCACAGGGTGCCCCTGTGGCGCTCAATGATATCAATATGTATAATGATATGTTGATTGGACATATATTAAATTACCTTCATAAAAAATTAAACAAATTAGCGCCTTGAACCGTTCTATTTCCTACTACACACGTATATATTCTCTTATTTTTTTTGTAAATGGGGATGAATTTTGAAAAGATTCAAACAACAATTCTACATACTATCAATATTATAAATTGCCATGAAATTAATTAAATAGATTGTTAATCCAGTAAAGAATACAGTTGTATTTAACTTAAATCAGATGTGTGCTGATAATTATATTTAAATTACGTAAACTTTATGTTTACCTATTGAATTATCTACTATTTTTGAAAATTTAAATGTTTTTGAAAGAGTAAGTGCCATCATGTAATGAACCATCTAGTATAAAAGATTAAGAATTAACTGTGCATTAAATTTAGAATAAAATGAAATAATGATTTGCCTTCCTTCATATATTTTTTTTCCTTACACGTTTCACATTGAGATCCTTTCTTCAACGAAATTAGTAAATGTTGGAAGTTAGCCAATAAATAACAACTACTTCTAGAATCTATTCACTAAATAATGAAATCATTGACAATTGTCGATATCAATATGGTATTCTATATGGAATATTCCTTGCATCATGTAATTCAACTAATAAAATGATAAGGGAAGACGCAATGTTATCGTATCTTGAGATTGTGAATATAGTTTCTGGTGGCTAACTCTAATTTAGGCTGTTATGAAACTCAATTACTTCAAAAGTCACGTTTCATATCAAAGAAGGAATAGGATGAAAATGGTTAGGCGTAAAAAACTGTTACTGATATCTAGTTAAAATTTTCGTTACATATAAATTAAATATTTTTATTTTGAAGAGAAAAGATTTAATTTTAAATTAATACAATTTAACTAAAGATTATAAAAAAATATTTGAAAAATACTTTTTGAAGAATTCGAAGGATCTTAGTTTTCAATCTTTACCATTTGCTTTGAAATGAAAATTTATTTAAGATTAATAAAGAATCATCCATAACGAACGAAATCGGAAAAAAATGGCATACTATAGGTCAAATACATACATAAATTATTTTAAAGGAGTAATTTAAAAATGAACCTTGAAACAGGATTTTCAGTCTCTTGAAAAGAATTGTTTTAAAATTTAGAAATTTTGAATTTTTATCGACGATATGCTCTAAAATAATTGAAGCAATCATTGATCTTTTAGTTGACCAAAGCAATGGCTGAAAGGCGAAAAAACTAAATTTCATGTTGTCGGAACGAATTAACATTTTGCCCTTTATTGATGAATAGAATTTAAAAAAAAGCTGTACCACTACAATTCAAGAAGGATTGTGGGTTCAGTACATATAGCATAGATTGTTTCTAAGCCACCTGCTTGCAGGTGATGACTGTCCGAGGTCATGGTTGATCGAGACTTTTGCCGATCGGCTTTTTTTATAGAGGCTGGGTTGGCACCAGAAAGGTCTGTAGATCCCACTGGGTCCATCAAAGATATAATTATAATAAGTAATCTGCCAGAATTAACCCGGAACCTTCAGCAGCTTAGCGCTCTACACCTTGAGCTACCAAGCTTCCGATAAACAGAATAGTTACTTGTATTTTTTTTTTGTATTTTATTATTTGGGAATGTTTTAATTTTTGTACTTGTAATAAGCTTCCAAGTCCCCTATGACCGAAAAACGATTTATTTCTTATTAAAAACACTGTATATTTTATTATCTGATTTGTAATTAATATGGTGAGTGAAATTATTTTTTTTCTTTTAGTTAGAACTAAAACCCTGAAAAAGTAAAGAATTATCTAATTCAATCCGATTAAAAAAGTCCTTTTTTAAATTAATATGTTTTTTTAGTTATTGACTTTCCATAAGTATAATAAAGAATTTTTATTCATTCATAGAATATTATTAATTATTATTCATTCATAGAATACATATGATATGTTCATAGTATTCATTAAAATACTATGAACATATCATAATCATGCTAATATTCTGTCATAAACTCAAGAATTTACTTGCACATGATGCATTAAATGACCATCTTACTATATATTCAAAGGAGTTCAGTTACAAAGGATATTTCTTAAAAACGTCGCCTCCCTATATCATTATTTCTGCTACTGCAAATCTAGACCAAGAAATATTGCGAAACGAGTGCAACCTGACAACGGGAACTTATGCATAATTGCAGTAAATGTGCGACTTTCTTTCTTTCTTTGAGAAGGTATGTTAAACCAGCTTTTACATAGACTAGTCAAGATTCAATATAATTTTGTCGTAAGGAATTAAATATTAAGCATAAAATGTTAGAATTACTATTCTAGGAGATCTATGGAAATTAAGAAAATTACAAATATTTAGAACAAACCCTTAGAAACCTACAAATAATCAATGAATCTCTTGGGTTTTTACAAGTACAGAAAATTATTATAAAAAAATGGAACTGAATTTTTTTTTTAATTTCATTAAATATTTAGTTTTAAATTCGTCGATTTGTGCAAAAAATATATGAATCTGACTATCTATGGACCGCATAAAAGACATTAAGTGTTCCTTTTTCTTCCTTTCTTCCCAGAACATCTTCATTTTCTCTCTAACTGCTCGTCTCTGATCATCCCCACACCTCCATCGTGTCCACACCCTCCTTGGTCGAGGCTTTGGCTTGTCTTCTTCATAGGTTGCGTTTTCTATCAGTAACCTGAAGCGGTTCCTGTCATGTATTATTTCTTCTGTAACAGCATTTTGTTGGCATCTTCCTTCACCGTTTCCTTACTGTTTTATTCATTTTATTGCAGATTATTAACATTTTATGCAAGTATTGGAAGGTGTTGGAACAGATTAATGTATTAATACACACTCTTCATCAATTTGTAAGGACCACTTATGTATTTACATCTTACACTTGTCAATTTATATTTATAATGTATTCAATAAAATCTCATTTTTTCACTGTTAGGGTATGAGTATGAGACCAACATAGTCTCAAAAGGTCGCCAAGAAGAAGTTGAAAGAATTTACTGAATCTTGAGAACCATAATCTGGACCTCATATTAAGAATTTACCCATTTCCAAGACAGCTAACATTCCTATACTCAAAAGTACACAAATTATACACTCAGACAGAAATTATACACATATAGGATCAGAGGCTTTTTGTTGGCTATATTGTTAAAACATGATCAGGTAGTACCCACTTTAAAGAGGCTAGAAATGACCTTGGAGGGTCTCCAAATCCCATAGGGTAAATAATAGGCTGTTAACATTCGTTTCATTCATTCATTTCTGCATCTCGATTTGAAGCCAGGACCTTCGCTTATTATAACATTATATAACAATTGATTTGAATATATTTTTTTATGCCATGTTGTATACTCGATTTGTAAATGTGCGGAACTGTTATCATTATGCAAGGGCTGGCGACTCGGTCGACTTGCTAGGGTCATCTAAATTCATGAGGCCCTGTTCATTTTAGAGTCAAATCGCCGGATCAGAGCGCCAAAAGCAAACTTCGTCAGGCTTTTAACGAGCATCGAAGGTTGTAGCTGATCAAATTGAATAATGTCGGTTACTCCATTATGGGAACCGAAGGATTTGTACTGTTTGAGTTTTATTTTAATTTAAAAATGTCGCAGTTGATTGGGATAAAATAAAAGTTCAATGGCGTTGATTGAAATATGGAAAATTCAGCTTGTCGTTTCCTGTAGCTCGCCGTTTGATTATTTGGGTTACCAGTTAACATATTTCTGCGTTTATTGACATTAACTAATAAATATTAAAAAATTATCTATTTAGGTTTGACTTCTTCAGTCATGGTTATGCGATATTACATACACATGGCGGTCGTCTTCTTACATGCTGGAACTGAATATACATCCATTATACTATTTAAAAATATAGCAAAATGCATGCGAGTGATATGATGGATTACCTCCTGTCTTGACGTTTACTGCATTGATTTCTGAAAATTAAGTAAACATATCGCTCCTTCAAATGACAACGACGTAACTCAAAAATTGACATTTTTGAGTTAAGGTTATAGATGCAATTGTACTGATTGAACCTTTTCAATTCAGAAACAACAATTTTTTATTTTTTTTAAATACAATTATTTTAAAAATTACTATCTTTATGGTATTTAATTTTAGTATTATATTATAGTAATTATTAAATTAAGATTATTTTAATAATTACTTTCCTGACTATTCTGTCCTGACACAGAGAGTTTAACTTTCCTACACAGAAACATTAGCAAGGTAACTGCTGTAAAATTAAGCTATCCTGGTCCTTCCTAAAACAAGGAGAGATTGATAGGGAAGTGGCACAGTCAAAAAACACCCTCAGTCTTCAAAGTGTTCAGCTCAGTGAACATTTTAGGATTATTAGAGATTATTAGGAGAGCGTCAACGGAAATAGTTTAACTAAACACCTTTTGGAAGCAAGACCAGCGGGTATTGGACCCTCAGGCAATTTCAGCTTATGAACAATAACTAAATCGAGAGTAGTTCCGAGCCAGCAGGTGGTGGAGATGAGAAGAAAATGATTGTCCGGAATCGGTGGCCATTTTACTGCCCCTCCACGATGATGACACTAGGAAGGTCTTATAAGAAGAAGTCAAGAAATTTAAAACTATTTAGGAGGATACCGATGAAATGCCGCACTTGTATGTGTTTCGGATGTCATCATTTTTAAAGATATTGGCTTAGAGTTCTGGCAGTGGCCAGCTTCTCCACCGTTCTTGTTCTTATTGTGAAGGTACAGGTCTCAAAACTGGAAAATAAATGCTCATAAAATTAATCTCCTGTGGTTTTACTCTCCACAATTAAGGGGTGGAGATGGACTCGGAGATCCCAAGGGCAGTGTGTAATTAATGTAAGCAGTTTGTGTTATCATAGATGACTATACTTCTTATAATTTGAATATGACTAATATGACTAATACTTCTCCCTCTTAAGTGTAGTGGTTTGTCTTGTTGCTATCCAATAAAAAGATTTTATTATTGCAAAAATTGTTTTTCCTTCTTGATTCTTTTTTACCCTGCTTTTATCTAATATCGTATATGAAGTATAATAAATCAACAGTGGGAAATAATTCAAGATCCTTTTTCGATCATTCTCTATCATTACCACTCACATTTTGTTTAAGATATCATCACTTAAATCAGATTTGCACACATTCTTTACAATTAAATAAATATACAAAAAAGATCGAGTTGCCAGTTGCCTTTCCTCACAGCCGCTCGGTATATTTGTCCTGAAGATGACCTACAATGTAGGTCGAAACGTCGGTACACAATAAATAAGTATGATGTTATTATGGTGTTTTAATTGACTGCACCCCCAACTATCTCTATCCTTACATTAGAAGTTCCAGTTAACTAATTTCTTCTCTGATAAAATAGATCATTTAAATCAGCCTCAGCAACTGGAGAAAATACATGGAAGTTGAACCAATTGATGGTCTTACTTATGCGTACTTTTTATTAATGAAATAATTATTTTTTAAAGATCTTTTGTAATATGTTTGAGAATTTATTTAATCATCAACAATTGCATACTTAACATGACACACACACCCCGCTTTAAACAACAGGATATAAACATGAAAGCTCATAAATTTTTAGTTTTGTGCTCAAGTGATCTATAGATTTTAGTAAAATTATTTTATACGTTCACATATGTATATACTTCAATCTGTATACCCTCCTGCTAGTTATGCTACTAACGATATGACTGCACCTCTTGCTTCCACGCAGGACATGTCCAACGCTGATGTGGCAAATAAGCAATTGCCAAAAGTCATAAGGAACAGTTGGAAGGGCCCTGCCCGAGATATCGCAAGAGCTTCGTTACGCGACTGTCCTTGCGACAGCTGTGACCAGCGGAGGAACACTCCAGGCTACCCAAGGCCCGCTGATTGCCGGCCTCTGCCAGTCGGAGCGTGATCCCCCCCGTCGCTGATGAAACCGACTCCGCAAACTGATTATCCCTTCCTGGATTGCACTCCCAATGGTTTCTGGTACCATTCCGAGGATATTTACGTCAATGATATGTGGTTTCGGTTTATCACTGGAATGATAGGCGTACAGACTGCTCACGATTAACAAGGAGCAACTTAGTTGCTCATACTTACGGTATGAGAATTATGCAATAGGCTGTTTCACTTCCAGTTTGAAATAAAGCTGATATTTTTTTCATTTTTTTGTTTGTGTATGTTAAGCGGGGTAGTTTTTTAGAGCCCAGTGGCAGATAAATTATTTAATATGTTCAGAGACATCAATGGATCATATCATGAATGTTCTGCTGATACTCTTGGGACTCTTCCGGCCTCCTAGGCACCCTCAATTGGGGGAAGAACCTGAAGGTCGAATGTGGTCTCAACCAAATTACCTTTCTGCGCAAGCTTAGGTCAAGTAAAAGTATCGGAAGTATCGGAAGCTCACTACTTCAGTATGCTGTCTTCAAAGAGGGTTTTTAAATGTCCTGACTTTTTCTGAAAGATTCAAAATACCTAAATTCGTAACTTATTTCGACTAAAAACTCTTAAATAAAATAATGAATGCTACATTACGTTTCCTCGTAAAGGAGGTATACTAAAGTCAACTTTGAATGCTTTTTCTACTTAAACTATGAAAGATAGAAAAACATGTTACATACACTTTTTCCATGTTTTGGATTGTACATTTCAGAAAAATAAAAATAAATTGGGTTCAAGAGGAAACTACATTTTTTGAAGGTCGATATTGACCATTTAAAGTGACAAACCGAAAAATGTTTTTTTTATTTCTTCAAACTAGGCCTGAATAACTATAACCTTTACCTGAATCGTTTTTCTAAATTTTGTTTCGTTTAAAAGTTAAAAACATTTGATCCACTTGAAATGGGACACCCTGTATATATTCAATCGAATGAGAATATGAAATGAAATATTTATTTTTATTTATTTTATTATTTATTATTTAATTTGCAATTGCGCATCCAGCAAATTTGATCCAAGTGTTTTCTCTTTGCTTTTGTACAGACACATCGAGTTTTGGAATGGAAATATCAATATTTGAGTAGATCTCTTGGCCAATGTCTTTTTAATCTTTTCTTATCAAGGTAACAAAGAGTAGGAAAGCGAAAGAACGAGTTGATTTGGGTGATTATGTGTCGGAGAGTGGAATATTATGTATTTGTTACGGATATATGATTTTATAATGGGAATGTTCATGTCGGTGTGTATGGTGTGATTCGAAATATACCATGGTACATTAACAATTTTTGTGAGAATTTTGGACTGTGTTGTTTGTATTTTGTGTATGTGGACTTGTTTTGCTGAACTTCAAAGTTCCGCTCCATATCTCCCATAAGGTTTTAGTATATAACTGTTACAGATAAGTCGTTGAAATTAAAGATAAATGCAAAATTATATTTGTACAGTATTTCTTTGAATACTTTCTAAGCTATATACTAATATATATTCTTTGTTTGGGGGAGATATATCAGTAATGCACAGTTATTTAGTTATAGTCCTTATATCGTATCATAGTCCTTATATTATATATATCAAGACGATATAAGGATCTTCATATACCAGTATTATAAATCATACTATCGGAAAACTAGGACTGAACACTTAAACTAACTGAAACTAACTTGGAAAACATTTATGTTATCCACTTAACATAACCTACTTTACTTTAAAGTGTTCTTACTTACTTTATAGAAGCTACTAGTGATCCAGAAGTCTTGAAGCACATTGCACTTCACATCCACATTGCATCTCGTAGTCATTTTCCCTTCGCAATCAATAGTAAAGCTTTCCATGTTTGGTTAAACGTAAGCATGATTGGATAAATATAAATTTATACTAACATAAATTTAAAATATTCCTCATTCTTAAGTTTTTGCGGTTAATTATAAGTATAAGATCTTTTTCCACATCAGCCGACATATCCGATACCGGTTTTTTGGGGATTAAGAAAGGGAATGTACCATTTGTTTGTATTAATGTTGGAACTGCTACGGTAAGGCCTCCGTTTATCCAAGCAGCTCAATAATTGAGAAAGGTTCAATTTCCATTTAAGAAATGGAACAATTATCCGTAAGGTGGCTGCAACTGAGAGATAAGAATATCACGGTGATTATATTCGGCATAGCGCTGTACTTAATTAAGTTCTTATAATGTTTGGTCCCTGAACTTTCAAAACGAAATCTCCTTTGTCTCTTTAACGGAAACACAAATTTACAAACGAAATTATAGTAAGATAAATATCTGCAGTTTGGATAATATAAACTTCAAATGTTATATCTACAGCCCCGGTGAATAAGTGGTTAAGTCGGATATTGTCCTGAGTGAGTCAATGCATTTAGATAATCGGAATTGTATCATCCTCGTAGTTTTTGGCTGGAATTGGAGTTTTGATATAATCAATAACTTCTATTCAAGTCAATGCCTTACATAGCCCCTTATTCACTACAAAAATAACTCGATTCCGCTTACTTAAGTATAAGAAACTCATTTTGGAGAACATTATACTAACCAGTTATTCACCAGGACAGTAGATATTTAAAAAGCGTTTTCGCCTAGTCAAGTAGTTGACTTAATGCTAACAATTAATAACCAGGTTTTAACCTCTTTAATTATAATAATAAATCGACAAAAACAAAATATAATTAGTACATAGTGTACTATGATAAACAACAAATTATTGAAATGTCGGTTTATTAGTCATCAAGAATTCAGCGGATATAATTCTAAATATTAGAAAACTATTTAGTAGAGCATTGGTATTCCTTAGTTCCATAAAATCTAGACTTTAGATACAGATTTTAGATATTAATCGAAGCTTTTTTGTCACTTAATTTGCTGACATGAATTATGCAAATTCTTTTTATGGAATCCGTGTAGAATTACTGAAAATAAAGTTGATCCCAGTAACATATTCCTGAGGGGAGCGGGATGGCTAAGTGCTTAGAGCGCTAAGTTGCTGTGTCGAAGGCCACGGGTTCATATCTGGCTGTGATATAGATGTGTGATAAGTACAAAATAACTGGTGTTCACATTTCATTATATGTTGGAGAAAATATGGAGGCGTATCAGTTATTATATTCATCCTTAATATCGTCCCTGCCATCGTTAAGTAACGAATGTGAAAAAAACAGTTTTCGTATTCGACTTATAGCAGTTGCTTTAGGATTGATAATTGATATAAACTTCATATAGAGGCATCTATAAGTAAAAAAAAAATGTTTTTTTTTAATTGTCCTCAAAAGTACCGATTTTCACATTCGATGGTTGGAAATGGCAGGGACGATATATTCAAGACCCATGTACTCGTAAAACAAAACAAAAAACTCTACAGCATAAAGGAGCTTGGGTTTAGTTCATTAGATTTAAACGGCTGTTTCTGAGACAACGTATGTGCAGGGATGTAATTTGTCCGAGATCATTCTCAACCGCAAAGTTTTTCCACCAATTGCCCATTTTGTTAATGCAGGGTGAGCTTGAGAGAGTCTCTTGGGTTTTCTTTCCTATTCTCATACATCTGAGTCAGAAATATTAAATATCTTCGACACATTAATACTTTAAACTCCTATGAAAAAGTCATATTATTTTCCAAAAGTGGATTATTTAGTAGTTTGTCCACATACGACAATAAAATTACACGTGAAGAGGAAAAATACAAAACTGTAGTGCTGTCCTAAAATTGGCTTATTGTAAGTTATTCAATGGTCAATTTGGTTCTATGTCCAAGTACCCGATGTTGTTATGCAAGTATGTTATGACCATCGCATCTATCTGTTTGTTGAAACGACATTGTAATATTCCATTATATCTTATATAAGAAGACAAGAGATCATTTGTTCCTCTGTATTTACATAGCAGGGAAAAAAAAAAGTTTTGGAGTTTAATAAAACCATCTTAAATATTTGGGTATTCTTTACAACCATAAAAAGGTTAGTACAAATCTATGACCTTAAACTGGTAAAAATTTATTTAGATCATTTTTTTACTGTGTTAAGGTTTTGATTTATGAGTAATCTTCATTAATCGTAAATAATTTTAAATAAAACAAATGTATTACTGTCAATCGTTTTGTATTACAGTGAATAAACTTTATTGTGTATTTACTAGTGTTATTAATTTTAATCATTTGTGATAAGTCAAGTCACAATAAATATTTTATTAATTTGCAATAATAATTTTTTAAAAATGAATCTTTTTCATTTTCTATACTTTTTCATTATTTCTTACCAGTTAGAATTTTCCAATATTTTTTTTTTAATTTTGCACATTAGGGCAAAATAAAGAAACATTAGAAAGTAATAGAATTTAAGATTTGAGATTTGTTTTTCCTCTGCACGGAACATGATTTCTTTTTATATGCATCATCTTATGCATAATAAATAAATCAACGAATCAATGTCCACCTGAATTCGAAATAAAATAGATGAACTCAAATAATTTCTCTTCCCAGTTTGATATAAATAAAATTTAAAACAATGCTTGTTGGAGATCAACTATTATACCACACTTATTTTTTAACGAAATATGATCAAATACTTGACCATAGTTAATTTTCATTGGAGTATAATCCAAAGACATGAAAATGATTTAAACATTTATCCATAGTTATACTTATTGATAAGCAAGATTAGAAAGAGTTAAGATCGTTGCAAAAGACTACTTCGACGATCACTCTAATTTGCATATCAGATAGTGAATGGGTGGATCTGGTAGGTATACCAATTACCTGCAACTACCTGTTTTCAATGAAGGTGTCATGGCCTCCAAGATTATGAACCTTCCACAACTGCCGTATTATTCTTTGTTTAGCATAAACTTGCAACCTCCTAACGATAGGAAAATTATATGTTAAACAAAATTGCTATTTATTTGTACATTAATCTTAAATAGTTGATTCTTGGGCTTTTTTAGTAATTACTATTAAGTTTCAATGAATGTTATACTAATTTATTATTATTATCTATTTTTTTCATTTCCATGTTTTACGGATACTCAGCGATTTTAATGAAATTGCATTAATTTGGTAAAGTAATTGGTAAGTGATTTATTTATTGCTTGTAGAATGCAACCGTTGCATACTTTAAAGTTATGGGGTCAAAGTTCCTCATTCACGAATATAATACACATCTCATGTTTGTTCTATTAAGGTAAGTTTATCGCTCAATAAATATAGTCTTAAAAAAGTGATATCCGCAGGTACCTAAAAACCTCTTTGAATAGAGTCACTTGTAATGTAGTGATTAGGATAATAAATGTCTATGCTCAAGATCGTTCAAAAATCAAAAATCCTTGGTAATGTTGTCTTACCTGGGGAAGTAAAATGGTTGCCCCGAACCTGCACTCGTTTCAGGTACTCGTTAGAGATTCCTATCCTAATTATATATGGATAGGCAGCATTATCTATAGCAACATCAAGTTACCTTAAATAAATATACAACCAACAAATACAATTTTAACAGCTTCAATGCCTACTTTGCGATTTCAATGAAATTTCAGTCTTTTTATGAAGCATTTTCAGTTATATTTTCCATTATCTAATTAATAACGTTTTTTTTTTAATTTAAGAATTACAAACAACAAATGGCGTTTTTTCCATGAAGTGGAACGATTCCATAATCATTCCAAAATTGAAAGTTGGCAAGCCCAAAAATTATGTAGCTAGTTACGGCCCAATGTCATTAACAAATAGTTTCTGTACAATCTTAGAAAGAATGGTCAATAAACGAATGATTTGGTTACTGGGTAAAATCGTTCAACAAACAACAATCTTGTTAGAATTACAACAGATATTCAGGGTGCTTTTGACGACAAGGAACACTCAGTGGGTATATTCTTTGGCACCCAAAACGCTTTTGACACAGTTGTGCACCATTCAAGAACAGCTGCACCAATGGAGAAAAAAAGGAAATCTTGCAAATTTCATCAAAGGATTTCTCAGAACAAGGTCCTATAGAGTGATGGTTGGTAGAACTACTTCTAATAAAACATATGTGTATTAGCAAGGGTGTACCTCAAGGCTATGTATTGAGAACGATCTAGTTTTCTATTGCAATACGAACAATCACTGACAGTTTAACGCAAAAATTCAGTGGTTATTTATTTGCCGATGATTTTGTCATTTTGTGTAAACATATTCAGAACAGCACGAAATGAAGTGCACAGAACATTAGATCTTTTATCTAATCTCTACATTCTTTCATTCCCCATTCAGGAATCATCATGGATTTTTATATGATTGTGATAGAGTTCATCTGAAAATATACTTCTTTACCAGTCATATGAGACTGATTTTTACAATTTACTTCCCTTACCATCTCCACCACAATCATCTATATCAACGATATTTTTATTGTCAATTGTTTTAATAACCTTAAAGGATTCATTTTCTCCCATAATATTATTTATAGTAATAGGAAAAGCTGGTGTCTCCTTGCAATCAGTAGTTGAATTTTTTCAGAATATCTAGTGGCACTACATCAACCAGTTTACTGTTTAGTTATAAATCATTATTGTGACAATGATTTTTATTTATATTTTATTACATTTAATGAACTTTACCTTTGAGTAAGCGATAATTAATCAAATTCCTTCAAGACACTGTTTAAGTAACTCATTTCCTATTCCTCAAAGAATAATTTCATGATTATTAAAAATATTTCAATTAACATTTATTAATATAATAAATAATTACCCAAATATTGTATTTATTAATAATAATAGTGTATTATTTAAAACCACCAATTTTGATCTCTTATAGAACACGATATTTCACCTAGCTCCTGTATGCGGTTGGCAATTGGAAATTTTATGTTCATTATTTGTGTCCACCATCAATTAGATATAAAAACCATCCTTAGCACGTTTGGACTCTCCCACTTCATCTGTAATTAGGTTGATAGAAAAAGATGAGCGTTTCGAAAATTGATCAAAATTTGTGCGTTGTTTATTCACGGAGGAAGTTTTGTAAGTTATTTCTAAAACTTTCTTTTGTATTCGGCATGGGTTGATTGTCAATTGCAAATGCATTATCTTAAGTAAGATTGGTTCAAATTTATATAATATGATTTTTTTCCATTTTTTTGATTACAGGAAAAACTCTCTTCAATTCTTATCTTACAGAAGATAAATATAGTCTTACATATAACTTCAATTATAAATATTAATATTCTTTTTTTTAATCCTGTACACATGATAATATTTCTGTTTAACATTTTTTTAATTCTCTTTCGTTTTTATTTCTTCAATTGTCTGCATGCATATTGTTGGCATTTAATTTACCACTAATTTAATCAACGGCCAATGTTTCCATGCTTAGTTTAATTTTTAACATGTTCTATAATCTTTAATGTATAGTATATTTATGTATAATTTATCCCATGCATCTTTATGTTATATTTATGAAATAAAAAATCTTCATTGATAGAAAGAATTGTAGCAAATGTCTTTAAAAAAGAAAGGATTTTTAGAAAATCCTATATTTTGATGTCTCAGTTTTTTTATATAACATGATTTAAGTTACTATTAAGTGTGTTTGTTTCAAATATTCTTCTTTAATATACTTTTTCTATTTCCGCGATTAATTAGAAAAAGTAAAATGAAAAGATAACGAGGTATTGATCAGCTCTTACATAGAATTTAGCCATTACTCGGTTGTAAAATTTGTTAACAGGCTGCGCTAGTAGCTCAATTCAAGGGTAAAGTCGAAAAAAATTCCTAGTCATTATCTAGATATATTTCAACGGACGTCTCTAATATGAAATCCTATAGAACATATTTGTACTTTCTATATAGTATGGGATATTTCGTGCAGTATTCTGGAGATGTGAACAACTGAACGTCTTGTTGCATATGTACACGTCCCGGAATACAAAATAAATCGTAGAATGTACTATGTATAGCATTGAGCATTATTAAATCCACGGGGAGGTACGATGTGTCCCTGAGTCCAACTTTTCTCAGACGGTCTTATCTTAACGACTGGAACTCTGAGCGGCCTTAAACAGGAAATGTGCAATTTAACCTACTAGTTGCAGTAGGCGCCAAAACTACTCAGAAAATGCGGCTATGACCTCCTCCTTTTGCCACAATTACATACGATTTTGTATTTTTTATTTTATATTTTGTTAAATAATAATTATTATATTATTACAAGTTATAGCTGTAGCATATAAGATCGTCAATACAAAATGAAAATTCTTTGGCTTTAAAGATTGTTTTCATGTTCTTAATTTTTATTCCATTCTTGAATACTAAGATTATATAACGTTGATCAAGGCTTGAAATTTAAAAAGGATACAATTTTTTGTCCGATCACGATAGCAGTTGGGTTCAACAAAAGAGGAAACAAATATATATGTGTACATATATAATTGTTACTTATGATTCAGTGGATTTAGTCAATTCATAAAGCTATTAATATATATTGAAACCTTTTATAAACGTATATTTCTTTTTAGATATTAAATTTGTGCTCATGCAGTGTAATGATTCGATATTACTTTGTCAGTTGCTTACTATTTTTCAATATCCGGTATATATTGTTTTTCGAGTTGAATTAATAAATTTTCCTCAGATTTCAACTTATTTTTCCTGCTTAAGTTTCCAATAAACCTAACTATTATATTGCATTTAAAAGAAAATGCGGCTGCAGACCATTAGGTTAGTTTTGTTAGATTTGGCCCAGTTTCTGATTCGACCGCTTGTCTGTCATTGAGTTAAATAAATATAACTCTGCCCTTGATGTCCTTCAAAAGTAGGGATATCTCGTTTCTCATTCATTATTAATTACTCGTCAATAAATTTAAAATTCTCTAAAAGTTGTCCCTGTTTTAATTTTGAGCACAAATCAGAAGCCACACGACAACATCAGGATAACTCAAATGTTTGCTTGGGAAACGTCGGATTTAGCAATGAAAATGATCATGTCTAAGTTTAGTGTAATTATTTCAATACATAAAAACTAATTTACTGGGATATTCCAACTAGTAGCTATTTACTATCCCATCCACAAGCCACAGGTCGAATCAAAAACTGGGCCAAATCTAACGAAACTAAACTTATAGTCTGCAGCCGTATTTTGTTTTAAATTCAATATAATAGTTATTTACATATAGTTCAATACATTATATAATATTTCAAAATAAAAATATTTATCATATATAAACCAAAAATATGTCATTGAATTAAATTTATTGAAAATTACTTTGGATAAATCATGAATTAATAAGATTTGTTACTGAATATATTCGTATTTAAACAAAACAACATAATATTTATACATTTTTGTTGATTACTACTGCACCGATTTCTACCTCAATACTTAGATTCCAGTATTTACCTTTAATATCCTTTCTGTATTTAGATATTCTGTATTAGATATTTAGGTAATAATATTTTATTAAATAATTCCTCTTATTTTTCATTGGACTTTGTCATTTTGTGCTGCTTTTAATGTAAATAAAAAATAGTCATTGTCAACATCTTGGTCAATATGCCGATTCCCTTTTTTTCAGTTCTTCACAATATACAAATAACTGGAACTGAAAAAGCATTTCCATTAGTGAAACATTTGCGTATCCAGAATATTATCCAACTTTTATTAAGGATATATGCGAATAAATTAATTTAAAAGAATTCTATGAAATTCACTCTTCTTGGGAGAGTAATTTTTGTTGTCGCGTATAAAAAAATAAAATTAAAAAAAAACTTCAACTGTTCTTTCTGTCAAGCATTGTTTAGGTAGTTGTTAAATAGGTTAATAAAATGTGGAGAGAACGTTACTGTAAATACTGAAAGTACAAAGAGATTTTACTTTACCTTTTAGCATATAAAATATTTTGACAATATTCTGAGAAATGCCATAGAATATTCTGAATAATATTATAATGTTCAATTTATCACGGGTCATTTCCCCCTTCTAGCCAACATATTATGGCTGTTAAGTTATTACCACCGACCTTTAAGAAATCTCCATACAGTTTCAAGACCTTTTCGAAAACTAACAACATGGGCGTGGGTGTTGATTGTCAAATATACTTCGGTGATACGCACGTTGTGAAGACTTTAGGTAACAACGTGGTTTTACGGTAGCTGCAATACAAACAGTATTAACTCAGGTCACAGACTCCGGTCAGGATGTGGTATCAGGCAAGGTCGTATCCTTGGCACTCAGAGGATATTGCTTGAGTAACATAAACTTGTACCTATTAGGATTTCAGTGTACCTCAATTTCTATGAAGCGAGACTAATTAATAAATCGAGATAATTACATAAGCGCTAGTGCTATTAGTGCTAAAAGCGCATAAAGGGAACAGACCATAAAGATAGATTCACAAATTCAACAGCTTCAAAAGAAAAATCTGTTGAATAATAATATAAGGATAATATTGAGAAGTGTGATGATGAAAGTAGATATCGAAAAAAAGAGAAAG
Source organism: Arma custos (assembly GCA_037127475.1). Taxonomy (NCBI): domain Eukaryota; kingdom Metazoa; phylum Arthropoda; class Insecta; order Hemiptera; family Pentatomidae; genus Arma; species Arma custos. Next base: position 62,307,237 of record CM073762.1, read on the forward strand.
ACTGCCCAAAAAATGTTTTAAAATATTTGAGCTATTGCTTTTTTAAGTAGAATAAGTCTATATGGTTATGCATCGAGATATTAAAGGGTTTCCTTTGGAATTCATTAATAAATATGGGCAAACGTTATGTTCTTAACATACCACACTCCCTTAGCAAAGAGTGATATTTTTAGCACCATTATTATTAAAAAATTAATTTTTTTTTTAGATCCAAAAGGACACCCTTTTCAAAAACAACAGTTCATTAAACATTTTTTATATATAATTTATCATCATAAAGGAAACGAAACTTTCTTATAATTTTTGAGCTACTTAACATACTCCTCTTACTACACAAACAAATTTAACGAAACTTGGTTATTTTAGTTAATGGAAATCTGGAACATGTATAAATAAATAAATATAGGATAAATGTATCCTTGTCAGCTGTTATTTCGATATTACTAGGGATATCAATATCGATTTAAATAAGCTTAATAAATTTATCAAACATTATAGTGATAATCGTAGATTCAAACAATAGATCAAAAAAAAAAATTCAAACAATGTGTGGCATGATAAGATTTCTAATACAACGGGATTACTTTTGGAAGAGTTTATCGTAACTAATCAGTTATTAATAATGAACATGAAGTCCAATATTCCTACTTTTGAAAGGCATCAAGGGCAAAGTAATATTGATTTAACTCTTTCCAATATACAATCTACAGGACGAATAAAAAACTGGACCATTTCAAACCAAACTAATCTTACGGATCTATTCTTACGGAACTCTATTCTATTAGAAATTCAATGTAATAATTCTTTTGGAAATTCAAATAGAAATACAAAATACTTCACGGAAAGTGCTGATTGGAATAAATTTGAGACTAACTTATTAACACAACTTGAAAAGGAATTTATACCGCGTTCTAATAACAAATACACACCTGAAGAACTACAAAACTATATTATTGAATCACTACAGTATATTAGCAAAAATTTAATTTTTGAAAGATGACTAAAATAATAATTAAAGCTTCAAATATGACCTTTAAAAAAATCAAGTAATAACCCTCTATAAAACAATATAAGCCTGTTTCATGGTGGAATGATGAACTGTCAGCCATACGTAAAACAAAGAACAAGCTCAAGCAGCAATATCAGAAAGTTAAAAACAACCAAGAACTCAGAAAAAAAGCTAGAGACAATTATCTGGAAAGTCGTCATCTTTACCAGAAATTAATTAGGCAATCCAAAATGGAATCTTGGAAATCGTACTGCATTAACCATGGCTAAACCATGGAACTGGACTTATAAATGGACTGCAGGAAAAGTAAAGATTCAAATGCTTTTAAAAACCTTACAAACATCGACTAGCAACCAGTATACCAATAACCTAAAGGAGACTTTGTATTAGGTAATGGCCAAACTAATACATGTAGATACTCCTGAATCAGACGATAGCGGTAATTAGATGCAATGCTATGATACCTCCAGATACAACTAAGGACTTACCCATAGATGACCATGAAATTTCGTTCGCAATCAAACCATTAAAAATAAAAAATCACCGTGTTACGACGGCTCTACAACAACCAAGCTGAGAAGTACGCTGTCCTATAAGTAAGCGACAGAATTCTTTCTTGACCTTCCAACCAACATACATACAGACATAGTCATACACACAGATAACATGATCTTGATACAATCAGGTCGTAACACAGACATACATGACGAGCTGATAGAAAATATCAGAATGAACTTATGCACACTTAGGCTTCTAAATTTCTCTTTAAAAATAATATGGGTAAAAGGTCATTCTGGTGTTGGGGGCAATGAAATAGCTGGTAAATTAGCAAAAGAGGCAGCACAAAGTGATTTGTCTCTATCTTTTCACAAAACGCCAATTTCGTCCATAAAATTCAAAATTAGGGAAGAATCGATTATGAGGTGGAATGAACAGTGGACTGTTTCAAATAAATCTCCTAGTTTGCATAGGTTTATTCCAAAACTGACAATCTGTAACTACAAATTAATATATGAAGGACAAAGATCGAAATTAATTATCTTCATAATATTAAGAGGGAAAGTTTGGCCAGTATCTAAACATGATCTATATAATACATTTCGACCCGAATTCACTAAATTTATATACAGTATTGATTTAGAAAAGTTGGCATCTATTTAAGAATAATCATACAATGTAAAACATTTATAATCATTATATATTTTGTGTAATTTTAATTTTGTTAATTTGTAATAGTATATAAGTAATAATGTATTTTGTATATAACTTAGAATTATCACAATTGTTGTTAATCCTAATTGTAAAAACGAATTTAAAAGGCACATAGCATACTCAGGTATGGAATGCGCCAATAAATTAACCAAAGGGTTAATTTGAAAAGGGGAAAACATATATATATTATAAAATATAGTAACACAAATTTCTATTACGTATTTCATATAATTAAAACTGTAATCAAATGAAATTTTATTAACTAATTGTTTGATTGTGAGTTTTTTTGTTACAATGCTCAATTATCAGTGACGATCTATTAAATGAATTTTGTACTGTATCTTAGAATAATATACTCTTGGGAATTATCTTAATGCAATATTAATGTGTTGTAAATGACGCTATAAATCACATCTTATAAGACGTTGAGATAGCACCGTGTTCCCTCTCGCCTTTTTCGACGGATTTAAGAAAAAACTTGGGGAAGCTACTCTCTTAAGCCCTATCTCTAGAGCTAACTTAGTTTTCCATAACATTGATCCAATATATATCCTTGTATTGATTATCAAATATTTTGCTCCATTGACACTCGACATGTATCCTAGAGCATATGTTATATCACTTATACCTTGGTTTTGAACGCTGGACAGGTCTATTATGGTTAATTAAGTACAATGTAATTAGTATTAACTTGTTCTTTATTCTTATTTGCTAAACATACCCTCGTGGGGCTCACCTTGTCTTTCAGAGGAAACTATCAAGATTATACTGTATCTTGGACAATGGTTGCTCAGGAAGGTCATTTGTCCTAGATCAGTCTCAACCTCCAGGTTTTTCACTTATTTATGGTACCCACTTTATAGGTGCTGAATAAGACCCAGGAGAACCTGTAGTCCATCCATGAATGTTTCCAGATTGAATAAATTGCCTTCCACAGCCAGATTTGAAACTAGGACTTTCTGAATAGCAACTCTCCGCTCTACACCGCGAGATTCCTCATTCCCCATATTTTTACTGACTAACATATTTTAAGCAATATTGGTCAGCGATTGTCATTAATTTCCTGTTAATAATAATATTCTGCATATTAATTATATAATTATGGCTAAGTGAAGCGTAGATAAGATCCTCAGAACTAGTAAGGCTTAAGGCTGGCATAAGTGAACCCCTTTCTGCACGAAGCTCCTCATGCGTTATGTTCGTCCCGCGAAGTGTTTACGCAATTTTAATGCCTACTTCTACTTTAATGACTAGTTAGATTCACGCTATGTAGAAACGGCCTAGTTTTTCGTATTGGATCCAGTCCACATTAAAAAATAATTAATTTACAATAATTTGTTTCATATTTAGTATTTTATTTTCGTTTAATTATTCATTTATAATGGAAAGTGAGTATTTATTTGTACTCGTGTAAAATGAAATTAAAATAACACAACTTAATCCTTAAAGTACTGATGATATTTTACACCGATTATCCTTTGTTCAAATAGCGAAAAAAATATTTTCCGTATCGAAACCACACTTTTTTATTATTTTAGTATGAAACTGTAGATCTGTGACATTTTTATAATAAACCTTTGATAAAAAGATTATATTTCTAATCTTTACGCGGTAACATAATATAAATGGCAGTTTTGACAACTTTAATTATTTTTTAGAAGATGGCCTCGAGACCATCTACTATAGAACTTTATGAAGTGCTACCGATGGGTAGTTTCTCCACAAGTGTTTTTCAAGTCGTATTGTACATATGGCAGATTTACTTATTGTAATATTATTATAGTTGTAAATATCAATAAATTAAATTTAAAAAAAAATATATATTTTTCTTTAAACCCTTGGAAAGTAATGACCAAATATAACTAAAGACTATAAAACATATGTTACAGAAAACTTGTACTTCACTAGTAGGTGTAGGTTACATTATTACTCCTACATAGCCTACATGTTTATAAATTATTTTAAATATATACGTTTCATTGATTCGTAGGATAGCGGATGTAACGGATATTCCCTATGGTAAGACCCTCCCTGGGCTCACCCAGCCTCTATAAAGAGGGCTTCCTATATTGGGGGTTTATCTCATATATATAATTTCTCTACTCAACCATTGATCGAGATAGAGTACAGTCTCCATCATGTAATGAGCCAAATACGAAAGACACTTCATGGATTTGAACTTTACCACTACTGATTGTACAGGTACAGTTCAAAAAATGTATATGTTTCATTTTTATAACATTAGACGTTGATATATACAGACAATACTGGCAATGACTGGCCCGACCATTAGAACCTAAAAAGAAACTTGATGTGGAAATATACTACCGAAAATGTGCTCCACTTGCAATGGAATAAATTTGGATAATCTTTAATCTAAAAGAGAGTAAGATTTGGGTGATAAAGATCTATTGTAACAAGTTTGATTGTAAAGAGAAAACTTTAGTAATTTAACTTCAATAATTTAAGTAAGGATTATGTGAAGGAAATAGAGGTGGAGCAGGGAATTAAACTTAGGCAGGAGCCTTGAATCTTGTTTATATTACTTTTATTTACTTCTGGACAACTGTTTTTACTCGAGAACCGTTTAAAGAGTAAAAATGTCTAAAAACATTCAGTTTAAAAAAAAAAAAAGATTTATTTCTCAACATTCCGAAATGTAGATGCTTACGTTGTATCTACAATAATATCAAAATATTTTCGAGAACAACATATAAAATAATCGAAAGAAACAATACATTACCAAAATAATAATCATTTGTGTTGAATATTCGTGCAAATATACAAGGAGCTAGTATATACATGAATAAGAGCATTGTGTTGATTCTTGAATCTAGAATGTATTATTATATGAATTTCATTAGAGTAATGTTGTTGTTTCATATTTAAAATTGTTAATATTAATACTATTATTATAATTTTTCGTACAAAGCTAAGACAAAATATTTTAATTTGTAAGTAACGGTAATTAACTATCTTCTAGAATATTACGACACAAGGTCAGCCAATATTACTTCCTGGCTTCAATTTCAACAAGTTGTTTAAATACAAAAAAAGTACCATTTGCATTGAACCGTAAACAATAGCTAACAATATCTATTTTGTTAATCAATATTAATTGAAAAGTATTTTAATGAATATGATATATTATTGATAAATGGATTATAATAAATTAGATTTGCTCTTAACTTTAAACCGTTAGCGCAATGGTATCCAAATGGTGCTGCAATCATTTCTAAAAATCAACGATTTATTTATTTGATTATTTATAGCATCCGCGAATACTGATTTTCTATAATTGGTAAAAGAACTATTTCAGGAGTGATAGGGTGGATGTGCCTTGAGAAATGTTGAAAATGGTAGGAGGGAGCAGTCAATAATTTTTACACAAATATGGAAAATTTATTTCATTTCTGCCAATGTTTCAGGCAAATGAGTTTTAAATATGATCTCATCCTCATACAAGACTGAAAAGACAAGAATCTGCTCGTCGTTTTCGCCTATTTCAACATTTACTGGACAAACGCTCTAAGCTCCCAATTAATTACAAAAGACTCAACAGTTATCAGACCTATTAGGACATACGGAGTTGAGGTTTGCGGCTCTACTAAACCATCCAATTCATCTCGTATCCAATCCTTACAATCCAAAATCCTTCGTAAAATCCTCAATGCTCCTTATTATGTCACCAACAAACTCATCCATTATGGTCTTAATATCCCATATGTAGCTGATTTGGCCCAAACTAGATACCCATCCTTCTATGACAAGCTCCATACACACTTGAATCAGCTAGTCTCTCAACTTCCTTCCCATACTATTCCTGATAACCCTCCGAGGCGTCTGAAAAGAAGATGGCCTCGAAACCTTCTACTATTGAACTTTATTGGAGTGCTAACGATGGGTAGTTTCTCCACAAGTGTTTTTTTTTCCATGTCATTTGTTCATATTAGCAGATTTACTTGTTGTAATATTATTACAGTTGTAAATATCAGTAAATTAATCTAAAATAAAAATATGATTTCGGAGTTGTTTTTTTAAGGTTTACGATAAAGTGTTATAAAAATATTTTTTAAACCTTGATTACCTAAGAACGTCATACAAGATGTAAGATCTACTGAGGATTTTTTAAAAAATTATATATTTACCCATAAATTATTAATTTAATAATCCATGAATTTAAGGTTATATTATAAAATTATAATACAGTTTGTTTCTTTAAGAAATTTGCGTTTGACTGATTATTTGAAACATAAATCAGTGTTAGGTATTTTGGAAAGCAGACTTGGGAATATAAGAGATTGACAATAACAGCAGTACAGTACCAAATAAAATAAAACACTTTAATAGGCAGATGTATGATGATAATAATGATAGAATGAAAAGAATAAAATACAATGAACAAAAGGTTAAATTATAAAATATTTGTTAAGAAATTAAAAAATTACTGTGAAATGAAATCTATAAGGATAATGAAATTAAATGAGAAATAATTATACAATAAAATATAATGAATGACATGCTATTGATGAATACCATTTGGTGAAAGTGATAATGAGTTCGAAATGAATTACTAATACAATGAAATTTGTAGTTATGGTAGTCTTAAAATCCCACTGCTAGCAAGACTTTAAAATATTAGCAACTGGAGATGAAACCTGTAGGATCTAGGACCTTCATGGGACTCACCCAACTTTTTTTAGGACAACCCAGCTCAATTTAAAAATACTACATTAAGCTATTATTTATGTGGAGAAAAAAGGACTAAGATAGGCAAATGAAGGAGGAAAATGTATTGAAAACATAGAACACACGAGAGGGATTTCGATTTCCTGAGAAACCAAAAGAGTTGCTGGTACCCCATAGTCCTCTTCAGGACATGTGCCGAGGAGATTCCAGATTCAATATCTTAAGCCTCTTAGTCGTAGGTAAATAACCTCTATTGTGACATACAATGCAGGTTACATACAATTTATACAACATTATTTTAAAAAAACACGTGTAAACTATAAAAACCACTTATATTATGACTTCACTACCTAATACGTTCATTCACATAATTCAGTTCCTTACCAAAATTTAGTTGGATTAAGATTTTGAGTTTGGAAATATCCAATCGTATCCGTCTAAATTCTATTATCGGGGATATTAATATGCATCCCAACAAAATATAATATTTAAAACTGTATAGATTTAACTGCTTATGTATTTAGATTTTAGTACTTAATTGAACTTCTTAAACTAAACTTGCGATGATTACCGATAATAATGTTTTAAATAATAACATTACCAATGAAGATAATATTATTGCATGTATAATTGTCAAAACCACAATCACCTCAAATTATTTGATTTTTTTATTATTATAAGCATCAAGGTTTGAATTGTTTTAAAAATTAAAATTGTGAAGGACAACGTTGCTTGAAAATCATGTTAGTAGGTCTTATGATAATTAAAATATATATCATTGAAGTATTAATATATCTTAAATCATTTAATAAATAATCATCTATTAAAATACTTTACAATTTTAGTTGAATTTTAGTTTATATAAAATTCAACTAAGTTAAAAAATTTGTTATAGCCATATTTTTTTTCGGAATTTATGTTAAGACTCATATGTGGCGTTCAGGATTAAAAGCGCATAGCTCCAGAATTTCAAAAATTTACTTTCTTATATTTTCACTACTTTAATCCAGTGATTTCAAGCTACCGAAACTTCAAGTTTAGGACTGGATTAAAACCACGACAAGTAAAAGGGGAAAGTGTTGTGTTATTGAATTAACGAAAATGTGAAAAAGTCAATTTTTGAAATTTTGGAGTTATCCGGTTTTAATCCTAAACCACTCATATGATTTCGGACATTTTTATGGATTCAGTCTTTAAAAATGAAATTCACCTGATGGCCTCAGACCCTCTTATACGATTTATGGTATACTGTTTATTTTTTAAAAATCAATATACTTACGTTATCGATTAATTTAAGTTATTAGAGCTTTTCATACTTTGATTGTGTTTGTTAAAAAAAAATCATATTTATGATTTATGAGATTGTAAAAATATTATATTGTAAACAACTGAAATCTATTGGCAATTTGTAATTTTACTTTTCTGAATATTTATCGGCTGTTTTTTTTTTTTAAATTTCATTTCATATATTTTTTCATTAATTTTTTTTGTAGTTCCATAAACAGATGTTTTAAAAACCAATTACCTTCAAACGTCGAACAAAATTTAAGGTTTATTTATTATTTTTTTAAATAAATAAATTTATTTTATCGATAAATTTCAATTATTATTATGATCCATAATTTTATTCTGTTTGATAACAAAATAAATTTGCTATGGCTGATTAAAGTAAAACGGAAATCTATCATAGATCTTTTTATACTAAAAATATTTTATGTTATTTTTAGAAAATATACCTTTGTGAACTTTTTTGGCTGTTTTATTTTTTATTTTATAAAAAATAAAATACATCGTAGTTCAATAAATTATTTTTTAAAACCTGATATAGATTTAAGGTTTACTGTCTAATACTTTATTTTAAAATTATAATTTTATATCATAAAATCACTATATTTACGTTATCGATCGATTAATAAATTCTGTTTATTAAACAATAAATTGCGTATGACTAATTAAAATGAAGCATACATAGGCATTTTTAATTATACCGTTCTAGAGTTTTTCGGCTGTTTTATTGTTTTACTTTTTTTCCACATATTTTTTATTTAGTTCGATCTAATGTAAGTAAGGATGTTACGGATCCACAATAGCTGTTTATAATTTCGAAATATTTTGTTGAGTCGTTGCCTGGAACTAGTGGGGGTGAGTAGAAGGCGGGCCTTGGTCACTACTATATAAGATTAGACCCCTTCATCCATTCCACAACAGGCAACATACCTTCTCAGCATGGTACTCACTGAGGTTAGTAAATACACAGCAATATATATATATATATATATATATATATATATATATATATGTTTATATAGCATAAAGTACCTAATATATTTTCCTTTTAATTCATTATAGAAAATAGGACCAAAGCTATCCAGTAAAGTCTAAAAATAACGACCCATTTTATAAAAAATTCATATTACAAAATTTTAACAATTAATGGTCATTTTTTTAAAACTTCTTCCACATAAAAATTCATTTTAATCGAATTAATGTAAACGAACAAGTTTATGTTCTAACAAGCGATAGAAGTTTTGTTAATAATTATTATAAATAATTACCCACATATTCTATTATATACAACATTTTTGGGGATAAATCCATCAGAAATATTTTTGCATATAAGCGTAATTGGAATATATTTATAATTTATCATTTAATTTAAAATTTGGCATCGAATAGAGTTTTATTATTATATAGAATTTTAATTCTATTGATGCATCATACTGATATTATTTTAATGTATTTCTTTACGCTTGTCTAATTAGTTGCAGTTGATAATAACATTGATAATGTAAAAAATATATTTTGGTTATACTTCTATACAAAAATTCTTTTATCGAATTACTAGTCCAAACGAACAAGTTTATATTCTGACTAGTGATAGAAGTTTTGTTGATACATAATTTCTTACATATTGCATGCTATATTCCACAGTATTTTTGAGGTAAATTCAGCAGAAATATTTTTAGCATAGAAACATATTTTGAATATATATATAATTTAATTTAAAATGTCTCAAGGAGTAGAATTTTTTATTATGCTGACTTTATTTTAATGTATTTTTATACTTATATAAGTAGTTGCAACTGATAGTAATGGTGTTAATGTAAAAAATATAATTTTTTTTATGCTTTATTTTCTAAACAAAAATTGTTTTATCGAATTACTTGTGTAGGGCAACAAGTTCATGTTCTAACTAGTGATAGAAGATTTGATAACGAATAATTTCTTAGTTACTTTATACTACATACAACATTATTTTGGGGATAATTTCAGCAAAAATATTTTTAGCACAGAATAATCTTTAAAATTCATTTGTAAACATTTTAAATCATAAAGTTGATATTGAATTGGGCTTTGAAATATATTCATGTATCATATTGATAACATTTTAATATATATTAACGCTTGCATTATTAGTAAAAGATTGTCAGTAAATACTTAAATTTATGATTAATTTAAAATAAATATTTCTGTTCGATCTAGATAGGTTTAAATTCTTAAAATTTAAGTTCAAAGTAGCGATACAGGTTTGTTACTCATTATATGCTATATATGAGATTATATTTCATGATGATTTCAGCAGAAATGTTTAGCATAGAATCATATTCAGAATATGTTTACAAAAATTTTCAATTAAAAATTACGCATTGATTACAGTTTTAAAATTACTTAAATTGAAATTATCATACATTAGACTTTGCGACAGTCATATGTAATCACATCATATTTCATAAATAAGTGTTACATTATGTTATTTCAAAGTTTAATTTGCCGAAAAAAAAAAGTAAACTTTATAAATTTACAATACATGTTCGTGGGTAAAACCGTAATTAATACAATACCATTTGAGAAATTTGATATCAACTCTAAAAAAGTCCTCTACTTCATTAATAAAAACCTAATTAAAATGTGAACTTTTGCTGGATTCGGGGTGTCGGTAACTTAGCGGAAGCTAAGAAAAACAGTGTTATGTTACAACTCGAGAGCCCCTTTACAACAGATTTAGTTTAAGCCAGCTTATTAAAGGGATATTTTTCTAAGTATGTTGGTGTGAACTTGGACTTTTTTAAGTGGAATTGCCCAAATAAAGTTTTTTATTGCTCTAAAATTTGTTTTTATACATAGTCATGCATATTGTTTATTAAATTGGCCTACTAGCAATTCATAATTTTAAAATAATTGTTAGTCTTAATTTCAAAAACATATATCTACCGATGTATTTTTTTCCTGAACTAGCAACTTTCGATAAGCTCATTATTAAAAACTGTTATTTATAGCAGCCGGAGATGGACCCTATGGGATCTAGGTCCCTCCTGAGGCTCACCCAGTCGCTATAAATTGGGTACTCAAATTATAGGGGTGAAATCTGGTGGTTGAGCGTGATCTACGACAAATCCCCTCCCTGGACAACCGTTGGCCAAAAAAAGTAAAGTCTCTACCATGTTGTGAATCCCCGACCCTTCACGGGTAGTTGTACAGGAAAAAAAATCTAAAACTCGCAGGTAAAGACTGCCTGTCTGAAACACTTAAAAAAATATAAACCAAAATAAATGTTATTATATGAAGCAATTATTTAATGAAATAATGTGTAAGTATATCATGTTTTAACCGTGCATAATTTTTTTCAGTAAGTTTTGGTCATGTAGTATGCAAAAAAAATATGGATAATTGCATTAAAAAAAAATCCAACAAGAACTCTATTCGACAAACCGAATCGGGTTTTTTTTTTAATGCATACTCGATAAGAAATATAAACTACACGCACAAGAAAAAAAGGTCAGTTTAACAATACTGTACCCGATATATCTAGTGTGGATAAACGGTAATAGCGAGAAGCCAGTGAGCAACCAAGAAATTATAGTGAAATAAGCAAGAAACGAATGTCACATGCATTTTCTGTAATATTTCATGCATAGGATGGAGCGGGGTAGCTCAGTGATAGAGCGCTGAGCTGCTAACCTGAACACTCCGGGTTCAAAGTCCGACTGTGATAGATTTATTTAACATGTTAAAAGCCATATGAACCCTATGAGATCTGAAAGCCCTCCTGGGGGCACACCCTGCCTTTTTAAATTGGAAACCCTGAATTGGGGGAAAACAAGTTAAATCTTAGAAAGCAAGTTAAATCTATACACAAATATTACAATTGTTTGCGAACCAGAAAATAAAAAACACGCATATATCATGTTTTCGCTCGCGTTTGTTGCCTTTTCTCCTCGTCCATCCCCCGTACCCATGCTTCCATGCCCATGCATCCTCGTCCATGCCCATGCTTCGTTCTCTCTTCCACAAGAACACTAATGCTTTTGAGTCGGGTAACAATATTATGTTATAATATTTATAAATTTATTAATTAATTTTTGTTTTAAATAATCGTTCACCTATCCCGTAACTATGTGCCATTAAGTCGAAAAAGTCAGGATTTGGCACGCTTTGCAGATTTATGGCTATGTTTGTACTTATCCACACCTATTCCTAAAATTTAAAATACAATATAATACAAATACATTGATAGCAACATAAGGATTTTCTTTTCACGTTCATATAGATGAAGTTCGGCTTATATTTTAAGCATGCAATTTGATTATTCCGAAGTTCACTTCAAGCCTTACACAAGCCGAACAGTCATTAAGCGACCTTCACGTGTAGCTTTTCCTCGTTTCCATTCATAATTCTAACTTCTCCTAATTACTCGATCTATTCAGGTGAGAGAAATGGAATCGTTAGCATCAATTGAATTAAGCAATTTCGAAATGCGTAAACAAAGTCTTGGGTCCTCTCGATTCAACCTAAGGTTCAATCCGCAAGCAGCTCGGTTCTCGGCTGATTACAAGAAAATGTTAAATATGTAGGTATAGTTCTCAACATGAATGTAACAGACAAAACTTTCAGCAAAAAAATATATACTATTATATATCGTACTAACATATGATTATAATAACAGAAATGATTAAAATATATCGTATTTAAAGCGAGTTATTGTATATGCATTAAAGACACAATAAATATGCATTTATGCAACAAACTTTAAGTGAAAAAATTTTTTATTCGTAATTGTGATATGATCAGAATTACAAACATATTTATAAAACGATTAAATTATATTTAGAAGTAACATATTTTATATGCTTTGGAGGATTTATAATTATGTACACATGTAACCTTAGTAAGCAAGATGATATATGTTTTAGATAAATATTACTTTAGCAAGTTGTACTAAAATCATTATTTTTCTTTTACAGATTATTTTTGCTGCAGCCTGCAGTATAGCTTTAGTGAGTGCGGGTGGGACTGGAACCAGTCATACGGCAGTTGGTAAGATTATGCATAAACAATTTATGGAATTTATTGTATTATTTTCATATTTTTAATGTCATAATACCATAAAACTATCAAAAGCTTTATTATTGCAAAATCCAATAAATCCTACTTTATTTTACGATTTCATCAACTATTTTTTACGTAGTCAAATATGTACATAAGACTTAAATGATGCGCAACATATTAATGATTTTTTTAGTTAATTGAAAACAATTTCTGCTACTGGTAAAAACAACAACTGGTAAACAACTTCCTCGACTACAAAATATTGCTTATTTACAATATAGACCACAACAAATAATTATCAGTTTAAGGGATAGGGTTCCAATTTGGTTATCTTGGTACTAATTTTTCGCCATAATAAAAATATTTACAACATAGGCAACAATTACTAGTTATAAACTTTTATGTTATTACAAAAATATATCGTTCACAGAGCTTTCATACAGAAATATACAGGGACCCTATATACATGGAAAATGTCGGATGAAGCACCGTGTTGGAACACATTCAGAAGACCGGAACGTATTAATGCCACAGTCCGTTAACCCAGAATCGACTCATATCCCCTACATGTCCAAGGAAGAGGACAAATTTTAGAACACTTTAAAATTATGGTTACTTTTGATTTTATAAAAGCTTCTCATTTAAACAAATTATTTGCAATATTCATATTTTTTTAAAATAAATATAAATAAGCGATCATGCTTATATATCTGTTTTATGTTTATTCCTACCAAAATCTACTCTAGCAAAATCCTCACGTAGTATCTGTAAATTAGATTGATTTCAAGAATAAGACAAAATAAATTAAAATCCAATCAAATTTTTCACTTAGGATATTCTTATAGAGGAATAGTGGTACTAATTTAAATAATGGTGTCTAAAATTATTTCTCATTTTCTTATTTTATCTTTTTACGATTACGATTTCATGAGCTATAAGATATTCTAATTAATTTAAGTGATATGAACGATTCATTTTGCATATGTTAATGTTTCTTATTAATAGATATATTACAAATACAAGATTCATTGAAGTTTAATGTTCATCCACATTTCAGCCAAACCTGAAGAAGGCAAATTCTCCTATGACATCGCCCATTCTTACCACGGAGGAGCCCACGGTTACGCTTCACCCTACGGCTATGGAGGTTTTGGAGATGCTCATGGTAGCTACGGACTTGGAGGAGGACACGCGCTAGGATCACTTGGAGGTCACGGTGGCTACGGAGGCTTCGGTCACGGTGGAGGATTTGGTGGCCATGAGCACGGATTCGGAGGACTTGGAGGAGGACATGGAGGACTTGGAGGGCACGGAGGCTTCGGTGACGGATTCGGTTATGGTGGTTTCGGGGGTGGATTTGGTCATGGAGGATATGGAGCAGGGTTCAGTCACGGAGAGTTCGGCATTGGATCAGGTCATGGTGGATTCGGTGGCCATGGAGGAAACAGCGTTGTAGTCAGCCATGGAACTTATAATCTTGGACACGGTGGCTTCGATGGCAGTCATGGGGCAGGATTAGGTGGGCACGGAGGTTTCGGCGGTCACGGAGGACTTAGCGGTGGTGTTGGAGGACTTGGTGGCGGCCATGGAGGACTTGGCGGCGGTCATGGAGGACTTGGCGGCGGTCATGGAGGACTTGGCGGCCGTCCTGGAGGACACGGTACCCACCAAGGACTTACCAGTGGTCATGGAGAAATAAGTGGTGGTCATGGTGCACAGGGTCATGACGGAGCTGCAGTTCATGGAGGTCTTGGAGGACTTGGTGGTCTTGGTGGTCTCGGATTACTAGGAGGTCTTGGTCACGCAGCTCTCGGAGGGTAACGTAGAATAATCAGTAATAATGTAGGGTTTACATAGTAGTTTTTGTCGTACTGAATATCTATCACATTTAATAACTAATAATTTTATTGAATAATGACAACAACTAATAAGAATTATGTTTTTAGAGACTTGATGTTTCTCACACATTCACATTCGTATTTAAGGAACCCGTTTTATCCACAGCTTAAAATTTACATCACAACTAGAACATTAAATAAAGCACAATTTAAAATATAGCAACTAGTTTAGCGAAAGTGCAAGCAAGCATTTGGTAAAAGGAAAGTATTTAAGATAGAGCACTTAATTTATATTTAATTGATAATCGACATCGCAAATTTGAATAGAAACAAATAATAAATATATTATTAAACGAAATTAATTTATTAATGAGCTAAGGCAGAAGTAAAATCGATAGGACAAATAATGATTGACCGAATTGGGAAATGAAGACTAGCCCGTCAGGCAGTTGTACGCTTTTCATTACAGATATCATGATAAGAGGTTCTGCCTGTTGCAAATAATTGTTAAAATACTTCATTCATTTACCCTTTAATAATTAGAACGATTATGTCTAGAACAATATGAACTATATAGTTTAGATCCTAGATTTGGATCAAAATCACGGTCTAAACCAGAAACCACTGAAGTTTTGTGAAAAATAATGGCCGCGGAAACCTGAAAGAGTATTTAATATGAACTATATTTATATTTTTTGCATTAAATTATTAATAAATTTCGTTAATTCCAACATATACAATTTAGTTTATGTAATAGTTATGTTATGTTTATGTTGTAGTGCATTGAGTTCACAAATGCGGTATTATAAGATAACAATATACATAAAATCATTAGCGAAACATGCCTTGCTGACTATCATATAATCGAGCTGTAAAAAAGTATAGACCCAGTTTTATTCTAAACATTATTTTCTTTACCTTGGTAGTTTTTTATGCAGACTCAAATATTACTAGTATTTTCTGAGAGAGTAAAATATCTTTTTTTGGTTTGATTTTGATCTAATCACTGGTGGAAATTCTTAAAACAAACGCCTCAGTATTGGTTCAAGTGTGTTTCCGTATGTTTGACAGGGCGAGAGTTCCTTCCTTCCTCTTGGAGGTTGAAGAATATTTTGAAATTATTTTCTGGAGATAATACACTAATTTTTAACTTAACTCTTATTTTTCTTCCAATAATCGATTTAAATATTGGCTTAAAGTTGTTAAAAATTTCGTATAGCAAAGAAAATAAATTCGCTCTAAGGGATTCCGGATCATTAGGGTAATGATGTATTCCATTTCGGCGGATGACCATTTCCGAAAAGAATAGCCGTTTGATATGTTGCAGGTACGCAGGCCACGCTGGGAGTGCCTCCAGTTTTTCCAACAGCAACCTCGTAAGCCACGCAAGTGGTTACGGAAGTGGAGGAGGTCTTGCGCATGGCAGCTATGGTCACTTCTGACGGCCTTCTGAGCACAAAGACTTCGCCTCATCTATTTATGTTTTGTTATAGCCATTGTAATTATACTTTTTTGTAATAAATAAATCGTATTAAAATCTTTATGATATTTTTATTTCATCCCAAAACGTACAAGAGAAAGGCAGCAGTGCGTAGATCGCTGTCTCCCAGGTTCGAGACCGACTAGATTTGAATACTGTAGACTCGATACTTTGAATTTCGACTCTAATGGCACTTCTGGATTACTGAACAGCTCTCTCCACATCATATTAATCTGATCATTCATAGATTAATAATGCTGTGGGTGCTAAAGTTGTATATAAAATTAAAAAGAAAAACCCTGTAAATAATTTATTAATAAAAAAGAATTTATATCTATCTAATGATTAATAAAGTAATTTAAATATCATCATTACAATTGGAATACTTTGCTTCACCAATACTCGATTTTTTATTTTTTAATCACATAGAACTTTAAAATACTTCAATTGAAAAATAAGTTTTTTTGATTTATGACACTGTACTTTTGATGGAGCGATGTTTCATCACTTCTTTCGTATACTATAATTTATATTTCAGATAAAACTTACAGCTTATCACATAAATGTCTGTACCTTTACCTATGAATTCATAATTTTGTTGTCGCAATTAATTAACTAAATAATCCATAAATCTTACTGTTCAATTTATAAATAAATTTAATAATTTTTCTAAAGAATGTCAACCATATTTATTTATTTCAGTTTCATGGACGAATGAGTCAGTGCCCAGGGTCAGAGACTTGGAAATTTGATTATCATCCTCAATGATTTTGAAGCTGTAGAGAAATTCTCTCGGACATTCATTTTTACAATAAAATATAGTAATAATTAGCATTAAAATAATAAACAAGTTTAATCAAAGAATTAAAACATTTTTAATAAAAAAAGTAACAGTTATTAACAGACCATAGTCACCCATGAACAATTACCAAAAGTTATCTATAATCAGTAAACTCGGTAAGCATTAATAGAAAATATACTTATTGTACAAGCTTATTTATATGATATAATTTTTAACATTAAATATGTTAAAAATATCGAAATATCAATCACACACACAAACATATACATACACATGACTAATTGTTCAAATACATACATAGTTGAGTGCATTTGTCCACTCACCATCCCATTAGAGATCCGACTAACTAGCTATATTCTTTTTTGTGATTTACGTTCTGATATTATTTTTATTAAGTATAAATCAATTGTAATACCTAGCTGAAACATAGATGAGGCAAGTATGGAGAACAAATGATGAATAAATTCTTATCTTTACTTCTTCACATATCTAAATATAGGTTTCTAGCAGATGTTCGACTGTAACATAAAACAAGGTGGGTTTTTCTAACAAATTTTAAATTTTACCATCATAAAGATGGTTAAATTTTAGTTATGCACAATTATTAACTATAGTATAGTTTCTGAAACTTACTCGGGCCGTCCAATTATAATGACAATACGGTTCAAGTTATTTCATCGCGAGCTAGTGTGTTCTAGACTTAAAGGGAAAATGTGTTGCTATTACTATAAGCTCCTTAGAATATATTTGAATAGTCTTTGCGAGAATATATGCAAAGCAAATGGCAGTATTTAAGTGGTGGAGTATACTGCCTTTGTAGGTTCTATATATATTCTGCTTAAGCACAAAATTAAAGTAAACATTTAAATCTTGTAGTTGTTGAACTTAGCGTTAAACTTTGTCAGTGAGGATAAATAGTTCCAATATAGTGTTCCTTGAAGAAAACATTAGCAAAGTTGGAGTTTTGGGAAAATTTTGGTAAAGCTCCACCCTTGTGCTAATTTAAAATAATCCTTATAAAAATGTACATAAAACGTTATTTAAAAGACCAACGTCGTTTTAAAAAAAAGAAATTTAATATAGAAACTAAACCAAGGATCAAATTTTACTTCACATTAGAATAAAACATATGCATCATTCCTTTTTATTTAAAAAGAATAATTCTTTAGAGGAAAATTAAGCATAGTGGTATGCTGAAAGTTCCTAATTTAATCCTAACTGTGGTATACTAATTATTTATCTGATATGAGCCACGGATCTACGGACCCTCATAGCATGTGTAGGTTCTCTTGGGCAGGGTCATTGAACAAATAACTTTCTGCATAACTGATATCTTAGAAGCGGTACAGTCTCTAATATGTACTGAACCCTCAATCCTTCATAGGTTGTAGTTGTACAGTTTTTTTTCTATTATCTTTTGAAGAATTTTACCAAAATATGTTTTACATATGTGTGGTTGTAAAGGCACCCTATTACTTGAATACGTTCATCTACTTATGACACATCCTATAATACTACCGAATTTAGCTGAATAAATAATCCTTCCTACTTTGGATCAGAGGGAGAATACATTTTGGGGAGTTTAATTTTAGCTGCTAAAAGCGTTGCCTTACAAGTCCAATACAAACTAAACCGCATTCGACCAATAGTTGACCCGAATTTCAAGACACAAACCAGTTTCAGAAACTGACTTAATGACTAAGTAACTTTAAAATAAAATTATCCTTCTAAAAGGTCAAATATTTCAAGGTCAGTTCTTTGCCTCATGGCATTATATGATAAAGCTTAAGAATTAATTAGAAAACGAATCAAGATAATAGATATGATTATTTAAATTTAAAAATATTCTGTATGTGGAATGAACTAGCCAAAGATAACATATATACATATATATATAATATTGTAATGGTGAATGAAAAAAAAAAAATGTGAGCCCAGCCAGTTAAGAAATAAAGTCCAGCTTCTTTATATATTATATGTATATATATATATATATATATATATTGTTATTTTTTTGCGACTGAGCTACAATGGACTTCATTTGCTTCAATCGTTCTTTCTCTCTTCTCTTCACCCCCATTTCTCTTTCATTCCTTCCTGGGATCTTTGTTTTCTTTCTTCCACCCGAATCTTTTTCTTTTTGGTCTTTCTTGAAAGCCTTAAGTATTCCTAAGTTTTTCTGAATGTGAAGATCGTCCTTCAATGGCATCCGGAGAGACTCCGAGTTCTTCAATGTCCTTTTCAGTCTCCTTAACCTATATGTTGGCCATTTTCAATTTTTTGAGATAAGTTCTGCTATAATACATGTTTTTATTGTTACTATTATTATTCCAGAAAAAAAAAAAACTTTTACAACAATCTTTAAGACGCTTGATATTATTATTTTTTTTGTAACAAGCTTAATTTTTTTCTTTCACTACTGCTATACATATTTTACCACTGGTTTTAATTTTTTTTTTTCATTCTGTTTATATTATTATTTTCTTTAGATTTCTAAAGAATTTCTCAATGCTATCTTCATAATTAATATTTGTTTCATCTATTAATAATCTACACAATACCACATGATAACGGCGGTAGGAAAATAGTATGAGAGTGTGCATGTTGATTTTTCGAGATCAAATAAATATTGACTGACCAAGTGGTAATCGAATCAACACCAATCCCAACCTAGAAAACTTGGAACCCTCACCTCAACGGTCTGTGGACTATTTAAAAAAATCTTTAAAGCTCCCAAATTAGTTTAAATTATTATCCATATAAACGAATAGTATTATCAAAAAATTAATATTTGAATTAACGTTGAATGAGGTGAAGACATTTCTTCAACATGTGATTACACAGGTCGACAAGGTTTTCTCCAGAAGAACTCTGATTAGTGAATCTAGTGCCGTTTTTCATACTGAATTCAGATACGTAGTCACAATTTTTCCATCAGGCTCAGTTTTTTTGTGACAGCTAGTTTTTAAAATCTGACTTTAGCGGGTTCTTTTACCTGTCATAGGAACCTTTACCTCATATAGCGATTTTATCCAAGCTGTATTTAAAGAAATTTTGTTTGTAATACTTTGCTGAATGACCATAAAACATGGCTGTAAAAGTTCATTCGGTTTTGGACATGCTCAGCATTGTTCATCTAGCATTGTGATGTATCAGTATTGAGCTGACTGTTCAGTTGGTTCAGTAGTGCAATATTTCCTTCCTTTCTTTTAGGAAGTGTATTGTGTGTGTAGTGTTTTAGTGCTTTGTTTCTTCATCATGCCAAGCAAGTGTGTAAGTCATATAGACAGTTTCTGCTACATTTGTGGTCTCAGAGACGAAATTTGACCCCATTCCTAAAGAAATATTATCAACTTTACTTTGGCTCTCAGGCTGGTGATTTTGATAAGAGCTAGGACCCAAATACACGCTGTCTGTGTTTCGTGTGTTAGATTGCTGACTGGATGGAAAAATGGTGCACATCGAATGCCATTTTCAATTCCCATGATTTGGAGGGATTGATCATTGGATCATTTAAGCGATTTCTGTTTGACAAATATTAAAGGAATCACCTCTAAAACAAAACATACAGTTAAGTATCCGACTTTGCGATCTGCAATAAGACCTGTCTTACACAATCAACAGTTCCCTGTACCAGTATATTCAGATACGACCTTAGAGTGATATCTCTGAATCTGACATAACTGAAACTATAAATGCTTCAGATGACAATAAAAATGATCCTACATATGAAGCCGAAAATAAGTAAGAATACGCAGTCATCGTGGCCACCATAGTGATTTCAAGGACTGCTTCTCTGAAGAAAATGGTATTGTGTTTTGTAGTGATATTCGTTCAGTTATGAAAACTCTTGGGCTTCAACACCGGCCAGTTGAGTGGCAACTATTCGTAGATTCGTCTATAGGTGGTTTGAAGGCTGTGTTGCTACACATTGGCAATGGACTTCCATCAATTTTACGCCACTGATATGAAAGAGACACATCAAAACATGAAACTAATTTTAGAGACAGTAAAATGTGGAAAATATGAATGGAATATCTGTGGTGATTTAAAGGTCATTAGTAGTACAAATAGGCGGGTTGAGCCGGAGCCGTGACCTTGAGGTCATTGTCTGCTGTAGTAGGGTCGTAGGCGTGACCTTGAGGGCGGGAGGGGTGTAAGGCAGGACGAGGGGGTGTTGACCTTGAGGTAGGTCCAGGTGTGCAAAGTAAGATTTTGAAACGTCGCAGATGAGATGTGGCAACACCGCAGTATAAACTAGGTCACAGCGTAATGAAAGAGAGTATATTGTTTTCCGAATGGGAGAGTGTCATCATTTTGTCTTATGAATGAAGCACACGTTGTTGCTTCCTCAATCAGTTAGTTTAGTATGGGTCGGCTAAGGAGCAAGAACCTGAGGTACGAAGACGGAAGGTTGTCGACATTCGTCGGCTGGTCGTCACCGGTGAGTCCATTGAAACTAGCGGCTGCTGGGTTGTATTACTTGAAAGTGTCTGATAGGACAAGATGTCAATTTTGCGGAGTAATCTTGCATGAATGGAAGGAGTATGACGACCCTTTTGCCGACCATAAAAAATGGTCTAAAAACTGTTCGTTTATCGAGTATTGTGAACAATTGAATGAGCTGCAAATCATAGTGTCTGACGAGAATGATAGCGAAGAGACGGTATGTTGTTAAAAGGCTTCACAATTTTCTACATCGACTCAAAGATTTGCAATTATGCATTTCCTTTTATGAACTAAAAAGAAGGGAAATAAATGATGTGATAAAAAAACTAGAACAGCTGCAGCTTTCTCCCCTCCACTCCGTTATACCACACAGTCTTGTCGTTGATGATACGCGAGATGGATCGTCGAATGGACCTTGTGACCGAGTACCCACTCACCAACAGTAAATGTTTTCGGATCGGTTTGTGTAACTTTGTGCCGACTATCGCCATTAGCGAAAAGAAGAAAACTGTCGTTTACATGAATGTTGAGGAATGGACATATATTACCACCCGAGCTCCGAAAATTTTGTTATTGCTGCAGAAACGAAAAAAATCCTATGAAAAAGACCGATCAAGATGTCAAAACGTGATTTGTGAACTTACTACAAGAGGACGCACTAGGGTGATGCGGATAGAGCAGGTAACGCAATGGTTTGCAATGTTTAATCATGAGACCCTTCCACCATCGTCTGCATCTGCATGTTTCAACAGGAACGAGACGGTCAAACTTTGCGCAAATATAGAAAAAATCAACGATTCACTAGCATTGATAACAAAGATGGTTGAACTTTATAATAAGAATGAAGCAAGTGTAGTTAGCGAACCAATTGATTTTAGCATAAATACAAATACACTGTTTTACAACTTAAATGAATTGAATTGTGATGATAATCAATAAAATAAGTTTCCTTTAATATGTTGTATTTTTTATTTGTCCCTTGAAAAATAAAATAGGAAGAAGAAATAAAAAAACAAGTACAAATTTACTGAAATCAAATATTTTTATTTTATGTAAATATAAAATTTAATAAATCTGAATCAAATACTGATAAGGTAAATATAAAATTTTTAACAATTAACAATCTTGTAATGTTTCTGATAAACAGCTGATCTGTGGGTTGATTCCAGGATAGGACTCAGTATCTTGGAAATATGATGAATCCTGTTTTCGAATCTTACTCTGTCCCTCGCATGTGTTTCCCATGGACTGATACGTGCTGCACGATGAGCATAATTCCATGTTACAAGAGTACGAGTTTCAACAAGGTCCTCATCAGGCTTGAAAGATACCTAAATAAAAGATATTATTACTCGATATTTTGTATTTTCCGAATCGAGTTCTAATTCGTTTATTTTTTTTTTTTGGTTGTACGCTCATTTTACATCTACATGTAAAATAAAAAGAAATTAGTATACTCCTCTTCTAACAACCACAAAAAAAAAAACAGAGAGTCAGTACAATTTACGGACCAAACCCGTTCCCATTTCATATTCTATTATTTTATCATGTAAAATGAGGCAGTAAGCTTTAGTATTGGCTGGAAAGTTTTCTTTCGCCTCTAATAGTACTCTGATATCGATAGTCGCACTTTTGATTGCTTCAGATTGCTTAGAACAATCTATAATCACTAGAGGCGCTAGTTTCTCGAAATCGGATCTTGAAAGCAGGGGCTGAGAATGTCTAACGCCATAATAACTCGTTTGAAATTCGTTATACATTTCATACAACAATGCTACTTTTCCTTGCTCAAAATCTAAATTTAAGTCATCGTACGGATATTGTTCACTATTCAAATAAAGTTTCAATTTTTTTAATTTGCAACTATCGAACAGACTGCTATCTTTGTTAGAGGTTCTATTTCGATCACTTTGAAATGCAAAAATGAGATAGCGCGGTTTTTCTAAATTTGTTGAAGTTTTGACCGACCAATTTTCCTGCTGCGTCGCAGGTACATTGGGATATTCGTAAAGATTCCATGATCTGAATGGAATAGAAACGACCTTGTTCTTGTCTACTAGTTTTAATAACCTCAGACGTTCATAATCTAAAACACGAACATGAGGCATTCTCCACACCAATTTGTCAAGTTTTATTTGTACATCATCGTCACCTAGCACGCAGTTTAGGTCAGTACTTGATCTGATCAAAACGAGCTCTTGCTTCAGATTGATTAAAATTTTACGATAGTCCTCGCAAATCCCAAAAAGAATATCAAGTGGTAGGCATACGCTAAAAACGCCGTTTTTATCCAAAGAAAGAGTTTTACCGGGCATTGTCCACCCCGCATTTTCTAATCCCATTACTCGATTAGGCGAAAATGATGCATGCCCTTTAAGAGTAGTAGTTATCCCCGGATTTCGTACTCGATCGACTTCTATACCGTTTAGTTCATATCTAATTTCGTCAAACAAAAACGCGAATGCGTTATTAGTCAACTTTGGAGTGGCACAGATAGTGCCATCACTTTTTAAGATCCTCCCTTCGAGATAAATAAAACTTTGAGAAGGAAAGGTATAAATATCTTGTTGATGAATAGGAATTCTAATCTCGTCGGATTTGTTAAAGGTATTTCCCGTATAAGGCTGGTGCGAGTGATATTCAAATTTTGTAAGAGAATCGACGAATTTTATATCCGTCGTAACGTCTAGTATGTCATTCATAATGTTTGTTTAACCGAAAACCACACTGTTTTAAAAATATAGCGTTCGCAGTTGTTAGCGCTCTTGTTGATTTAGGTTTACTGGTTTTAACCGTTGTTTGACATCTCCTTTTATAATAATCGATGCAACTATCTCTAGAACAAAAATCAATCCCCATTCTTTTTTAAATGTAATCTCAATGTAACCGTTTCTCCTCTAAAGTCGATAAGCTCTCCGTTCTGATCTACTAATCGAACGATGATATTGTCTACAGTCCTCACGTTGGTTGGAAAGTAAATGACCGGATTCGTGATTTCTATTATTTTATATCCTGGGTCTACACGCGGAAAGAATTGATGAATATTATGATCCGGTTCTCCGTTCACCCGATGCGATGTTACATTGAATTGAAATAATGTTTACGCTGAGAATTTTAACAATGTCATTTGATTCAGTATAGGAGCGATTCGGAGGAATGACATGATCGGATCGTGTAAAACCCAAAAGAGGACCAATAGAGTGAGGCTTCTCGGAATAGTTAAAGTATACTGCATGAGTTGTTTTAATTTCCGTTTTTAGCGTGTTGGAATTTCCTCTTATTATCACTACAGCGGTAGGGTCAAGATGAGAAATTTTTTCACGTAAAAAGGAGGCTATAGCATCGATATCGTACGATCCTTCAGGTATTTGGATCGAAAAATCACCAAAATAAAACATATCATTAGCGCCCTTTTTTATATTCGGAATAGTATTATATGTCTCAAATGATAACAACCCAACAGTATATATTGACCCCAATTCTAACGGTGGTAAAAAGTTTGCGGAAAGTACGCTAGAGTTGCCCGTAAGCGTTACTGTATAGCTCATGATTAACAATGATCAAACGCTTTGAGAAGCATCGACTAAATACTGTAAGCAGAGATGTCGCCAAACCGACGTATTCCACTCCTGATAACGCTCTCTATTATAAGTTATTTTTAGCCCCTTAAAGTACTCGAGCAACTGTGGTGGTGGTTTTAAGTTTCCAAAGGAATCAAAGTATTTCTCAAAATTATTTTGTTTTACATAACAGACCCAATGTGAACCAAGTTCTGAGCTCGGCTCTAAATTTACAATAGCAGACTCGTGTTTGTTTGGATATCTAGGAAGTTTATCAATCATAAACATTCCTCGAAAATGTTGGATATTTAAAACTTTGGCCAAATAATTTAATTCTAAATCCGTCAATGGCTTATTCGGTAGTCAGATCTTTCCAGATTTGTTTTTTTGTCGAGTTATAAACAGACCGTAGCCTTTCCGATATGGTTTCAAATAAAGTCCATTTCCGATTTTCTGACTTTCCATCGCTAAATTATGCCTCTTTTGCTCATCTAATTTATGTTTAGCTTCTTTCGCCTCGTAGATAGCTTTAGCCACACTCGACGCTCCTCCCGCTAAAGATCCCACTGCAGAAAGCCCCGCCATTAACGGCGCAAGAAATGGAAGACATCCTCCCTCTTTTGGCAAAGGAAGAACTCTGGGAGGCAAAGGTTTTGTCTTACCACGTAAATGCATTTTAGCCTTTTTGTATGCCATTTTTGACGCTTCGAGGATCGATGATACGTTAGCAACCTTTAGCGATTTAACTAATTTTTTGAAACTAATCTTTTTATTTTTCTTCTTCTTCTTAATACCGGCACCAATTTTACCTTTCGCTTTAATAGTATTTGTAACTAACCAAGCCGCAGCTTTTTCTCCCAATGATGAATCCGAAGCTTTAACTCGTTTCCAAGCGTTTTCAACCAAAATCTTGTCCGCTTTTCTACGACTTTGCATATCCTTATCTTTGCTATAAGCAATATCGTGTTCTTTACAAGCTTTATCAAGCTGGTTTATTCCACTATCTCCTCTATTTAGTCGTTTTTCAAGGTTTGTACCGGGGCCACAATACTGGTATCCTGGCAGGTGTAATTCAAACGGTAACTTATTTATGAGACTGTTTATCAAGCCTCTTCCTTTGTGAGTCTTACGAATCATACTGTAGTGAAAAATGACAATCGGCGATATATATATATATATATATATATATATATATATATATATATATATATATATACAGGAAATGAATGATTTTGTCTACATTCAAAATGAAATTAGTCTAACAAGAACAACGTTTTTCTACTTTGAAGTGTTTGCCTGACGAATCTACTGAGGTGAAACATAGCACATTATTACCAAACACCATACGAGCGTCGATATGCGGATCAAGCGGATGTAGAAAGACGAATATTATGATTGGACTTTTATTAAATCCAAATGGTTTAAAATTTAAAAATGTATATCTATTCGGAAAAACTTTACACCAGCTCAAATACCAGTATTTAAAAAATGTTTTAAATATGGTTCCTGAAATAGGATTTTACGATTTTGAAGATGCAAAAGATATGCCTCACCAAGTTGAATCTAATTCAGTCTGTATATTCGATGATGTTACGATGGAGGATCAAGATATAATTAAACGATATTTCAGTTATGGAAGACATATGAATCTAGATTGTTTTTACTTAACACAAAGTTATGTTTGCATTCCTAGACATCTGATCAGGTGTAATTTTAACTTTTTAATAATATTTCCTCGGGACGAATTGAGTTTAAAACATATTTACGATGAACATGTGAGCACTCCTGCTATCGGTTTCCAACTTTTTAAAGACATGTGTTCATTATGTTGGAAAGAGCCTTTCGGTTATCTCGTTATTGACAAAAGTAGGGATTTAAACAATGGTCGTTTTAGAAAAGGAATCGATACATTTATTGTAGATATATAAAGGGTTTCCAGTCGTTGACGGAGCTCAGTCATGGACCCTAAAGTCACCCGTGAGATTATAAAAACTAGCGAAATTTTAAAAAATAAATTTCGGACATTGAAACGCGGTCTTCAGGATGTTGATGAGGTTCGTCAAGCATTCTTTACACCTGTATCACAACCTTTAGAAGATATTAAAGAGTCGTTAAAGTTGCAAAAAGAAACCAAATCGGAGCCGTCAAGTAAAAAGATTAGAAACAAAAATGATGAGATTGAGTTTACAAAAGATATTTACAAAAGAGCAACATTGACACCAGAGTTAGCCCATTCGACTCATCCGACAACTCCAATACTTTCATCATCTAGTTCGGCGTTTCCTGAAATTAAAGTAGAAAATGAACATCATGAAACTGAAGATTCACTAGTAGAAACAGTTAAACAGTTTGGAAACCAACAAAGAAAATATTTGGAGAAATTGTTGAGAGGCGATAATTAAACCTTCGATTCACGTTATGGCATTAGAGTCATGCCCGATGGAGGATTCGCAATAGGTGACTCAACTGATATTCAACAACATACAAACAACGATGACATAACAATTAACGGGGTAACTTATGAAGGCACAGAGGGATTGTTGCAGTTACTTTACTTGAAAAATCCCGAAAAGTATGAAAAAAAAGACTTGGAAATGTATAAAAACATTTTAATCTCGACCAATGCTCACAAAAAAGGCTATAGTGAAGAACGAGGGAGACAAGGAATCAGATCAGAAAAATATAGAAAAGTAATAGCGATGCTTTTCACACCTCGTCATACCACACCCCCTCCTAGTAAAATAGCCACACTTCGTTCGCACAAAGGCACTGGTCTCATGAGAGCCGATAAACCCATTTATGAGTATTGGGATGATCCTAATGAGCTAGTTGATCGGCTGAGGTTGCTAATATCTTCGGCGAATGCAGGTCACGAAGGACATGAAAACGAAATAGAATCGATAATTGAAGAGCTACGAGAAATAAATATATTATATTAAGTGAATATCTTTTCACTGTGTGTATGTGTGTGTGTATCTCGGTGATGCTAATAACGCTCGGTTATCTTAAAAGATGAATGCATCGTTGTTGAAAAGTGCTGTCGTAAATGAATTGCACAAACCAGCTCGAAGAAAATATCCACGTCGGAAAACTGTTTTGAAAGGAATTAACGATTTATGGCAAATAGACCTTGTGGAAATGATACCTTATTCTGGAGAAAATAAAGGAAATAAATATTTGTTAACGGTCATAGACTGCTTTTCGAAATTTGCTTGGGCTGTGCCACTAAAACAGAAAACAGCGGACAACGTGAGCAAAGCAATGGAGAGTGTGTTTTTATCGAGTAAATCAACTCCAAAACATATTCAAAGTGATCAAGGAAAAGAATTTTACAATTCAAAGTTTAATTCTCTAATGAAACAATACAATGTTAATCATTATTCAACTTTTTCTAATATAAAAGCTTCCATTGTAGAGAGGTTCAATAGAACATTAAAAGAAAAAATTTGGAGAGCATTCAGCCTGCGAGGAAATTATAAATTTTTAGATATATTACCCCAAATTCTACAAGAGTATAATTCATCATTTCATAGGACTA
Organism: Arma custos; assembly: GCA_037127475.1. Classification (NCBI taxonomy): domain Eukaryota; kingdom Metazoa; phylum Arthropoda; class Insecta; order Hemiptera; family Pentatomidae; genus Arma; species Arma custos. The sequence goes on from CM073762.1 coordinate 62,336,141, forward strand.
TAGGTATGAAACCAATCGATGCTCGGCATGAAAAGATGGAGAGATACTTGCTAAAAAATGTGTATTCTACAGTGACTAAATCGAAAGTACGAAAGCAGAAATTTATAGAAGACGATTTTGTAAGAATATCTAAACAAAAAACAAGTTTTTCAAAAGGCTATAAGCCTAATTGGTCAAGTGAAATTTTTAAGGTAGTCAAGATTCAGAAGACATATCCGTACACATATTTGCTAGAAGATCTAAAAGGGCAACCGATCAGTGGTGCATTTTATGAAGAAGAGCTACAACAGGCTAAATATCCAAATATATACCTGGTAGAAAAGGTTTTAAAAAGGAAAGGCAATCAATTATATGTCAAGTGGTTCGGTGTTAATGAACGCAGCTGGGTTAATAAAAAGGATATCGTATAATGTTGAAGAAGAAGAAAAAAAAACATATGCTCTTGCACTAGACATTTATTTTTATACATATATCATATACTTAAAAATTTTTGTTAATTATTGTTACTTTTCTTGAAAAAATAAAATCTAATAATCTGTTCACTGGTCTAATTTTCTAACCTATTTATTAATTTAAGTAAGTGCGACGTATTTTATTTGTCCCTTGGAAAAAAGAGGAATAAGAAAAAACAAATTAACTGAAAACATTTATTTTTTTTATAAATGAAAAATTTAATTAAAAATCATCTACATCAATATGTGGCAATTATAAGAAAACCATATTACAAAATAAATCTAAATGAAATACTGATTTAGTAAATACAATATTTAACATATTTTAATTAAAAAGACTCCTCCTCAAACCATAAACAATGCGGGCTACACGCCCTATGGTAATTGAGAGGGTTTATTAACGAATCGGTGTCATACAACAGTCCACAGTATATACATTTAACACTATTTTTGACTCCACGTATAAATCCAGCAAATGACAGCATATGATGAGGAGAAGAAGAATTGTCTCTATACGTTCGTTAACGAACGTCTCTTTTAGTGAAATCTACAGCTTCACTATTTTTATTTACCCATGCAGCCAGACGATGAGCTTGATTTAAAGAGCAAACGAATACAGTGTCTAAATGATAATGACATGCTATCTTATCATATTCCAACTGTTTCAGATTGGGACATCCAAAGTCGTGCAAATCATAAACAGGTTTATCAATAAGGTATTCTATAAACTTACACTTTTCTATTCCTTTTCCCCATAATACGTCATAGTTTTCTGCAACGGATAGTAAAACATTTTTCAAAGATTCATAATTTACATCACCATAGTCCCATTCCAGACCATGAAGATGTTTTTTTACCCAGAGATTTGTCTTTAGCCGATCAGCATTTTCGGCTTCTTGAGGCGGTTTAAAAATCCAATGACTAGAGTGCTCGTAATTTAAGCTAACTACTGACAGTTCTTTCACTATCAGCTTGTTCGTCTCCAAGCGATAAGCCTGTAAATCAAGAACTGCTGACGACATGTCTGGAATAAGTCTACTGACTCACACTCTACTGAAAGCGGGCCCAAATACCGACTGACCTGATCAGCATCTGACGCAGCTCCTTATTCTACATATAAGCCCTCGCCTTTTCTATCTTCTCATCAGTCAGCCACTATGCTAGTATAAGTTCGTAGTCTCAACGTCTTCAGTTTCCATTACAACTGCAGTAAAGTAAGTTTTTTTTTTTTTAATTTTACTCGAATATTTGTTTACTAACTAAGTATATGATTTTAATTTTTTTTTTTTTTAGATGTCCCTCCTGAAAAAATTAAATGAAATTAAACCCGCATATAAAAATATTGGAGAATTAATTATAGGACGGACGTATCAAATTCTACAACTTTCGAAGAAGGAGACGGAGTATGGCCCATCAATTGAAGCAATATTATTAGATGAAGGAGAAAAAGAAAAAATAAGAATCTTTCTACCTAAAAGATATGTCTACGCATTTACAGAAGAAGAAATATTCAACTATGAAGGTACATTCTTACATTTTAAACATATAAAGAAAAAAAGTTATATATTTCTTTTTTTTTACTTAGCCAAGTGATTATTTTCTGTTTTAGGACAGCTAAAAATTCAATATATGGGAAAGAAGAAAAATGCTTATGACATAAAGTTTATGTAAACAAAAAAAAAAAAGGTTGAATCAGGTTAGGCTACAATTGTTTTTTTTTTTTTTAATATTACTTTTAGGGGGGTAGTGTATATATATTTTTGTATTTGTTTGACCAAGTAAGTTTTTAGATTAAAAATGAATAATAAAAGTAACGGAAATAATTATTTATGTGCTCATTGTGGATTATTGCTTACAAACTGGCGACATAGATGTCAATCGTTGTTTTACTATTGTCGAGGCTGTAGGAAAGAATTTAGCAAAAAGTTTAACTTTGAAAGGCATAAATTAACTTGTCAATTTGGGGTTAGTAGTAATAATACACCCGACGTGAACACAATAGAGATACCAATGAAAAAAAGGAAATATAACATGTTTAGTAGACAGATGCGAGGGAATACGGTAGCTCAAGAAAATGGGATTATTAAAGCTTCCTTAGGAAATGCGGTTGAAGATGTTTACATTCCTAACGATAATAAAAAATTATTAGCTTCAGAATTTTTTAATAAGAAAAAAGAGGTTTTAGTAAAGTTACTAAATAGTTATGTAGATGAATGGAAAAATCTAAAATTAAACATAATGTTAGAATGTACATATATTAAGAAAAACGAAAATACTATTAGTGAAAGAACAGATTTTAATTTTACATCAATTACATTACATTGAAACAATTTTTGATAAAATTTTAGAGGAACAGGATGAGTTTGAAAAAAAAGGTTCCGGTTGGATGTATACCTCTGCAAACTATATCTGCCTACATTTAACTAAATTTAAGCCTTTCGGAGGATCTCAATATATTGAATTACCTAAAAAAATACGAGACAAACGTTGTGTTATAAATGTAAAAAATAATACTAACGATTGCTTTCGTTTAGCTTTACTTAGTGATAATATTAGATCAAATGACTTTAACGCGTACAAAAATATTCATACTCCATATTCTTTTGATTCTATATCGTTCCCGACTCCAATTAGCGATATCAATCGATTCGAAAATTTAAATAACCTGTCTATAAATGTTTATGGCTTAGATGATAAAAATAATGTTTATCCAATTAGAATCAGTAAAAAGGATAATTATGATAAAACGTTTGATCTGTTGTATTTACAAAATGGAGAAAATTTTCACTATTGTTTGATCACAAATCTTTCACGATTAGTAAGTTCTCAAATATCTTTGTCAAAACGCGCATATTCAATCTGTCGTAGATGTCTGACCGTATTTCCAAGGACGTACGTAAACAAGTATGGGAAAAAAGGCGATGAGCGAAAAGACGAACACGAATTATTTTGCCGTGATCACAAACCAATTCGATCTGACTTTCCGAAAGAAGAAAAAATTGAATTTAAACATGTGGAATATACACAATCCATTCCAATCGTAGTTTATGCAGATATTGAATCTCTTTTGATACCAATTTCGGGGCCTATTCCTAATCCGTCAACATCTTGGAACAAAGCTGTTCATGAGCATCGTGCTTTTTCAGTTTCACTTCTGGTCAAGTCAAAAATGTTTGAATGTAAACCGTTTGTTTATACGGGAGAAAACTGTATGCTAGCGTTTTTAGAAAAACTCGAATCTATAGTTGTTGAAGCGGATAAAATATACGGTAATACTATGCGAATGGAAGAAATGAGCGAAGGGGAAAATAAAATATTTTATTCTGCTAAAGATTGCATCTTATGTCAATACCCTTTAGACGAATACGATCGAGTACGACATCACTGTCACTTATCAGGAAAATTTGTTGGACCAGCACATAATGCTTGTAATTTAAGAGCAAAAAAGCCCGATTTTATACCTGTTTTTATGCACAACTTACAGGGTTACGATTCTCATTTTATAATCCCTTTCTTGGGCCGTTGTGAAAATATCAGCGTAATTCCTAGTAATTCTGAAAAATATATAAGTTTCAGCATAAAATTTAAAGGATGTAGTACAAAAATACGATTTGTTGACTCGTTTAAATTTCTATCATCAAGTTTGGAAACATTAGTGAACAATTTGCAAAATAAATCTAAATCAATTACTGATATATTTCCACATATGGCAAATATTATTAATGATGAAAACAAAATTAAATTATTGACAAGGAAAGGCATATTTCCGTACAATTATTTTAATTCTTTTGATCGTCTAAACGAAACTCGACTGCCTTCCAAAAATTCATTTTTTAATGATTTAACAAAAACATCAATTAGCGACGTGGACTATGAACACGCGAAAAGTGTCTGGAAAGTCTTCAACATCCAAACACTAAAAGATTATGCGGAATTGTATATACAAACAGATGTAATTTTGTTGTGCGAAGTTTTTGAAGCCTTTCGACTTCTCTGTCAACAAATTTATCGACTAGATCCTGCATGGTTTTTTACTTTGCCACAGTTATCTTGGAATGCAATGTTGAAATACACGAAAATAAAATTAGATGTAATAAAAGATATTGATATGGTACAGTTTTTTGAAAAGGGAATAAGGGGAGGCATTTGCCAAGTTGTTTCTCGGTATGCGAAAGCTAACAATAAATATCTAAATGAATATGACTCGACTAAACCCAGTAATTATTTACTTTACGTAGATGTCAACAATCTTTACGGTTATGCCATGAACCTGCTCTTGCCGTATACAGATTTTGAGTGGGTTGATGAAAAATTAAATGTATTAGATCTTGAAAATGAATCAGAAACCGGTTATGTGCTAGACGTTGATGTTGAATACCCCAAAGAAATTCATGATAATCTTTCTCAATTACCTTTTTTACCCGAAAAAAATAATCCACCTAATACTAAAACAGATAAACTATTGACGACTTTGATGCCCAAAACACGTTACATAGTACATTATGTGAATTTAAAACAAGCTCTACAACTCGGGGTAAAGATTTCAAAAATTCATAGAGTGTTGAAGTTTAAACAAAAAAAATGGTTGGCTCCATACATAGAAATTAATTCAATGATGAGAGCATCAGCAAAAAATACATTCGAGTCAGATTTTTACAAATTGATGAATAACAGCTGCTTCGGCAAATTTATGGAAAACGTGCGGAACAGAATCGATTTAAAAATAGTAACAAATGAAAAATCATTATTTCGTCAAGTCAATAAACCAAATTTTAAAGGCAGGATTATATTTGCAGATAATGTTACAGCGGTTCAGCTGGAAAAAGAAAGCATTATTTTTGATAAACCCTTGTACGTGGGATTTGCAGTGTTGGACTTGAGCAAAGTTTTGATGTATCATTACCACTACAATGTGTTTTTGAAAAAAATATGGTATAGAAAATGTTACTTTATGTTATACCGACACCGATTCATTTTTATACAATATTAGGACTGAAGATATTTATTCCGATATTTCTGGAGAGTTAAATAAATATTTTGATACAAGCAATTTTCCCACTTCTCATTTCTGTTATTCTGAAAAAAATAAAAAAGTCGTAGGTTTGTTGAAAGATGAAACTTTTGGAGATCCTATAGTAGAGTTTGTCGGATTGAGGCCCAAAATGTATTCGTACATAACAAAGAATGATATAACGGTTAAAAAGTCAAAGGGAATAAAAAAATCGGCAGTTATCGATTTTACTTTTAGCGATTACCTAAACACATTTAAAGACAGCAAAAGTCTATATTCTTCATTTTATACAATTCAATCTAAAAAGCATAACGTTCAAACCACACTGATAAATAAAAAGTCATTATGCTCATTTGATAATAAAAGATATACATTACACGATGAAAACACTCTCCCTTATGGTCACTATAGCCTTAATGAAACAACGAATCTAACATTGTAAATGTATAAGAACCAATAAATGATTGTATACTAGTATTATTATTGTTTACTTAAATTTATATTTAGTTAGAAAAGACCTGTAATTAGAGTACTAGATTTATTTCAAGAATGTCTACTTGTAGTATTATTATTGTTTACTTAAATGAGAAAATTAGACCTAGAGTACATGAAAAGTAACAAAAAATATGTTTAAGAATATGTTGTATAAAATAAATGTTTTGTACAACTGTATTTTTTTTCTTTCACATATCCTTTTCCAGCTCCTTCAAAAAAATTTCCTATATATTACTAAAGTTCAGGAGGAACACATACGTCATCCAAGCTCATAAAAGCTAAATAATCTAAATCAATGAAACGTCATCCAATAGCCTATCTCAAAAGCAAGCCTAATCCCATTCATAAAAGCAACTCCCGTCTCAGTCATAATCTCAAAAGCATCCCATTCATAACTCTTATCCCATTCATAAAGACAAATTACGTCACACTACCATTCATAAGATGACGTCACACGCCCATTCAACACTTCCATTCATGACGTCACATGACCAACATCCATTCAGAACAAACCATGACCTAGTTTCTACTGCGCTGTTGCCACATCTCATCTGCGACGTTGCCAAATCTTAATTTGCACACCTGGACCTACCTCAAGGTCAACACCCCCTCGTCCTGCCTTACACCCCTCCCACCCTCAAGGTCATCTCAAGGTCACGCCCACGACCCTACTACAGCAGACAATGACCTCAAGGTCACGGCTCCGGCTCAACCCGCCTATTTGTACTACTGTCATTGCTTTATTGCTTGGTTTGCAACTTTGGATCATCAAATTTTAGTGCGTCTTGGACAGCAGAGATAGGAAGTCTCACTATGCTACAAAATCATGGCCTACACGTGGATCTCTTATCCCTAGATATATATGTGTCATATATGTGTCAGATATGTGTCATATATCCCGGTAGTGAAACCTGAAAAAGTATTGTTACCTCCATTGCATATTAAGTTAGGAGTAATGAAAAATTCTTCAAAGCTAAGAATTAACAGTCTGATGGATTCTTGTACTTGAAATCGAAATTCCCATAGTCAGTCATTAATGGGTGATGAGAATGTCGAATGACTGTTAAATCCAAAGCAATCTGTCAGTCTGCTTTGGCTGAATGACTGTTATGTCCAAATTTCTGTAAAAGCAGTGTATCGGTGTTTCAAAAGTTTATTTTTAAATTTTCTTGGAAAACGTAAAGCATTAGAAAACTATCGTGACATTTTGACTGATCTTCTGCATTCTTATAAAGCTATGGGATGCAACATGTCTTTAAAAATTCTCTTCTTGGACTCTCACTTAGACTTCTTCCTCCGAAAATCTTGGAGCTGTCAGCGATGAGCACGGTGAGCGTTCATCAGCAAATTTCTACTATGGAAATAGGTACCAAGGCAAGTGGAGCTCCTATATACTGGCTAACTACTGTTGTTGCCGAGAATAGAGGCTTTCCAGATGCAAAATATGCCCAAAAATCACCATCTACCAATTTCTAGTTAAGTCAGATTGAATAGTTATAATTTTGGGTTAGGTCGATTTTTTCGAATATTTTAAAAATTTAAATGAATATCGCACAAAACTCCTGCCCGATGGAGAAAAACTAAAGTTATATTTGAATTCAGTACGAAAAATACTTCTAGAAAATGTTATTTTAGTTCTTATGAAAGAAAAAAAAATACATTTTTGTCGACCAGTGTTATTTGGACAAGCACATGTATTCATATTTGATTGATACTATAACTGTTTAACCTTAAAAGAGTTGTACGAATAGCAAAGTTATTTATAAAATAAATGCTGTGATAAGCTATCGATAAAGTAAAACTTATTATTGTTACAATAATTCATTAGTAGAATTTAACCGTTCTTCACAATCACTTTACAGCTCATCAACATTCCATACTTTAACATCTTCTGCAGGTCTACTAGGATTTAAACTGTTTATTTATAACAGTTTAAATTCTAGTAAGAGGGTGAGAGAGAGAGAAAGAGTGAGAGCGAGTAAATGATATAATGGTAAATTTATTTATTATGTTGATATCATTAATTTGATTTTAACAAAAGTAGTTCAAGTTTAATATTTTGGGGAATCAATTGTAGTAATGTAGAAATTTTAGAATTTCTCCAGGTATTCTTTAATCTTACCACTATGCACCTGTTTAGGCTAGCCATAGTTTTCTTGCATCATATAGTTTGACAAAAAGTATGAATTTATCAAATAAAGTAAAATAAGAACAAATACTTCTCTCAATTTTTGCTTTCCTCGAAAAAATGACTGAATACCAAACAATGAGGACTTCTTCCTCAACTAACGAACATCTAGTGAAAATCAACTTGCTCAAAAATAATGTTAATATGAAAGCATAGTGTGATTATAAACATTGATTACAATGAATGTGTTTATTTGATTAAGTAACTAACAGGCAATAGGCTTATGAAACATTTTTTTATTTCCCTTTTTTTCCATACTTGTTTATTAAAGCATGGTGTCGTACTGAAATTATGTAATTGAAACATAAAATATCCGCTGCATGAAAAAAATAATTTTATAAAATATCAATATTAAAACTGACAAAACTAAATTTAAAGTTATGAGAATATGCCATCAATTTTTTCGACATAAGTACATCATAATTACATCTAGTGACGATTTTTTTTTTTTTAATTTTAAGAACTAAATATGCTTTTTATAATTTAGCCATACATATCTTTTATTAATATTTAGATATATCTTATTAAAGTTTTTACTATTGCCTATAATGATTTTGTTAGAAATATAATATAGAGGGAAAAAGAAATACTGTGTGGAATCAGCTCCTGACGACTAACTCTACATACTAACCCACAATGCTTACCTGTGAGATGGGTTAATATGAGTTAATCATTCAAGGCGTCTGAGTACCTGCATTACCTACTCATCTATATGTTATCATTTATAAATTTAATATAAAAAATATAACATACTTCTTTTTAATAATACTATCGATAATAACTAAATGCTTCTAAAACCTTTTATATATTTACAATTTAAGCAGTGTTTTGCAGAAATTAGTATCCTTTTACTCCCACAAAAGAAAAAAACAGGTATGAAAAAAAACACATCTACAATCATACTAAGAAATATTAATAATTTATTTTTATTTTGATTAGGACTTGATCCTCTGCAGCAATGCAGACGTTATTGACATAAATGTTATTGCTATTAATTGTTAATTTTCCAATAATTACTTACAAATTATATTTAGGTTACAAATTTACGAGACTGATTAGCATTGGTTAAAGCTTTTCAATGCAGAAACGTCATATTTTGTGTTGTCTCATGTTTGAATCTGCAGTTTTATGGTAATAATGACATAAGTTATAATAAAAAAAATTAACCTTTTAATGATTTCCTAATTATTTATAAATTAATTTCAATAAAATCATGCCAACCGGAATGCTTTGCTTTACCGTTACCCAAATTTTTATTTTTACAAGTCATATGGTGTAATATTGACAAGACATGGAACTTTTACAACAATTTATTTGTTTCGATTTATACAAGAGACTTATTAATTGATTATTTTGCCAACATTCACTGAGTTCTGATGTAATTAGAAGTTGCGGAATCTCGTTACGTTACAATCTTTTGAAACTTTACTCCTCCTTTCAGTCCCTTCCGATGTCGAAAAATGATTAATTGCATTACGCCATAGACTTGCGGTACGAAAAAAAAAAATCAGAACATTTTTTTAGAAATGTATTCAATTCTAATGCGCCAAAGCAATGTATCATGAAAAAAATGCTGGACTCCCGTTTAATTTGAAGTAGTGAAAGAATTCCGAACCAATGTTTTTGATTTAGTGAACAGAGAGGAACCGAACTTGCCAAAACTTTTGCATTTCATTTCACTCCCAACTACTCGTAACATTTATCAAGTTGAAGGTATTGGGGAGACTCAAATGGACCATAGGACATATTTCAATGAAATCTATTATTGAATGAAGTATATTCAAAACCTCAGGAATGTGTTGCTCGTGTGAATATCTCAGATTCAGAGTTGCTAGCCTGCAATGATATTAACATTATAAATGATGATAATATTTGTTATTTGTTATTATTATTTGTTAAAATCGATTCACAGTGTTTTCCTCGAAAATACCAACAATGCCACGTTCACACTAAGGCGATATAAGATCCAGAGATATATCGTAAGCGATATGCGAAACGCGAGATTCTTCTGGAGCTATTCCATTTCCGCATACATAAAGCAATGTATTTTCTTTTTCTTGATGTACCCAATATTTCCTCTTTCTTCTCATCTCACGTCCAAACCAATAAACCACTACATTTTCCTCGATTGAGCAGATTTGTGTAACTGAAGCAGTGAAAGTTGTGTACCCGTTAATCGATCGATATCTTTTCATTCTTAACGTAAATATGTTATGCTCATTCCAGCTGCAAGTATATTTCTGGAAAAGAAAGCATTTCATGTAAGGAGAGAATCACCCTTAGCTTTAAATAGTGCCTTCAATAAGTTCGATAATGATTAGCGCCTCTCTGTGAGACTCAACATAGTGGAGTCGGTAGAAACACATTGGCCATATATTACATTGGTTTTATTTTTTTTTTTTTTAAGTGCAGCTCAGTAATAATAACAAGAATTACTGTTTCGGTGTTCAGGTTTTCAGGTGTGAAATAAATAAACATAATTTCTATAAAAATTAAAAGCTATAACGAATACAACATTTTGTAAACGAAACTGTTATGGTGCTAAGGATAATTGTTTTAAAAATTTCATACATTTTTTAATTACAGCGAGGAAATGGACCTCAATGCCGTTCCCAATTTACAAAAATAGATAAAAACGCAATGAACGAGTTGGGGCTATGGATGGGCTCACTTTTAATCTGGAAACAACCTAATTTGTCATTAGAATTTAGCACTTAGAATATTTTTCATATTCAAGAATATAGGTACTTCCACATATCTATTACATTATTGTTTGACATCCTTTCAAGCAGATTTCTCTAAGTTCCTCACGGTCGTAACCATCTATTATTAGGTCTATGGCAGCAGGAGCATGGCAAGGTTCGTTGCTATCTCCAATACTCTACATTCCATACACGAGTACACAAGACATTTCTCGTTATTATAACATTCTGGTTTTAGGGTTATTTTGCCACCGCAAGTTATTCCCTAAGGATAAACTGACTAATCTGACTAATGATTTCGATTCCTACTGGATATTAAGGTTTAGGGTTGTCTATTTATCAAAACGAAAAGAAGTGAAGCTGATTCCAATTGGTGGATTGGAGGTGCTCAGATTCCTCACTGTTAACTCTGGATACACCGATGACAACCATTCACATCACGACCGGAAGAAGCTCAAATAAACGACGTTATGAGGAGTTACTTCCTGAAGATAAATGTTTAAAAAACTTCATGCCGTTTCTGAAGAGCACCAAAATTTTATTTAAAAAATATAATTATGAATTTACAAACTATAATTTTTAATTATTTTATTTGAAAAGAAAAGATATGGCTAGGACCGGGACTTTGTGTCTTGATAATGCCTGAATAGGCGAAACGTCGACCGGCAGTGGGTGTATTACTGGATTTGAAACATAAGGCTTTGCATTGTGGTTTTTCCCAATTGCATTATAATTATTGCTCTTTAAATACATCTTTTGTAATGACACTAATTCAATCGATATGGATAAAAAAAATTGTTCATTTTTATATCTGGTATATTGTTGTTGTAACATTAACAATTTTAACAACTTGTAGACCCCTAAATATTGTGAGTTGAGGGAGAGATTGCAAATTTGAAATAGTGAAAGAAGCGTTTTCCCTTCTTTCGATAAGAAATGTAATATATCTGCAGCCTCGGTGAATAAGTAATTAAGTCGAATATTGTCAATATTAATATTAATAAGGTTTAGCGAAGCCGAAGGCTCAATGCCTAGACCACCAATCTCTGCTTAAACCTCTGTCCACGTATCACTACCCAAACCCGAATCCACTAGGTCATTTTTAACGCATCCTTCTCCTCGGGCTACCCCTGAGACGCTTTCTAGTCGGCACAGCGTTTATTAGCTTCTTAGGAATGCTTTCATTACTAAGCCCAGCTTTTTTACAAACCCATCTTAATCTTCGTTGCGTTATCACTTAAATAATATTAACGAGGTATAAGCTTCGCAATTCCGCGTTTTGTAAAATTGTTGAGAATAAATTAGTATAAAGTTGAGAGAAGAGCAATCGTGTAATTGCAGTATTTGGTTTGAAAAGGAATCCATAACTCTTTTAAGCCAATGCACGATATAGATTCTCATGCACTTCCAGAATGACACGATTTATGAATTTTAACAAAATTTGCCTCATTCGCTACATTTACTGGGGCTTCTGATATGATGTAGGACTTCTGATCATACTATTTAAAAAAATAAAATATGCAATAGTTAATATACAGGTAATATATTGTTATAGCTTCCTTAACAAGTGCCAAAAAATAAAAATATTGCAGTACTATTGATATTTCCATGTTATCTTAATATTTACGCGATGTTCCAACATTCTTTCGTGACAGAAGAAGGCTATATTATCAGCCCTATCTTTTTATGCAGATGTTCTATTGTTCCTAGCTTGGTCGAGCGTGAGCCTTTTGAGGACGAGAAGAGGCGACTTGCCTGGAAATCATAAAAGGAAGGATTTCTATTGAAAATCCATCGAAGGACGAAAGTTTCTACTCAGCTTAATGGTTTGTTTTTATTGAAGTATTTTTAATGAAGGAGAAACAAAATATTAATTGCACTTTCTAATTATTGACTTATCACGAACCAGATAGATAGATAAAACAGATAGCATCGTCGATCAGGACAAGTTGTGACTTATGTCCCAGTTAATAGCAAACTCGTTACTTCGGAGATTTTCATTAGATTCATTGTGAAGATATTGACATTCGGAAAAGTACTAATTGGAAAACATATCGTCGGTAAAATATAGAAAGTGATAAACTGTTTGAAGGTCCATTCAATACCAATGCGTTAAACTTATATAATCAATGTCATTAACCGAGGTTTTGTGTCTTATAGATGGCTCTTTATGAATTTTATATCTAATTGTCAATCCTAAAGCAATCGCTGTAGATCGAACAAGAAATATGTTTTATGTTATTTTTCAATACTTCTTATTTGTATATGATCAAATCCAGAGACTGAAATTCCTTTCATTTAAAAAAAAAAATATTCAGTACGTATTCTTTGTAAAATTTCGGTAGCAAACCAGTCGAAATAAAGACCAAAAAGTCTCCTTGTATCCTTTATATTTATTTTTTATTACACATTGTGACATTCGTTAACAATGGAAGGAAAGTTTTTGAACAAAATTGTTAATAAAAAATATGTCTCGCAAAACAGTTAGAAGTTTTACCAAAGTCAACGAATATTAAATATAGTTAGAAATATATATTAATATAAAAATTAGATTAGGTTATATAAAAAAAAAATGATAATACCACCATAACCGATAAACGTTCTTGGGTTCAGTACATACGATAGTAAATTCTGTTCGTCCGTGATCACGCTCAGGTTTTCCCCAATCAAGGATACTCACACTATAGAGGATGGGTGAGCCCAATGAGGGTTTTAAGATATCATAGGGTCCATCTGATACTGTTTAAAGATTGAATAAATTATCTGCAACAGCTTGAACAACAGTTTGAACCCGGGGCCTATGCTGAAGGTTCCACTGAGTTTTATATATCTACATATGTCAATTTTATAAAACGATGAATGATTAGTGTGATTTCATCCTGATAACAAATTGTAAGTGTTAAAATTCACAAAGTACTCTTTTTTTAACTACTTCTATAAATAAAAAGGAAGCGGATTGTCGCAGTGGAGAGTTACCGTGCTGAAGGTCCTGGATTCGAATCAGGAAGAGTCTGTTAACGGCTGGAGATGAATCCTATGGAACCTAGTATCCTCCTGGTGCTTACCCAGCCTCTAAAAAGTGGGTAACCCAAATAGGGTGAAAAATATGTTGGTTGTTTTTTTATCTAGAACAAATCACCATCCTGCAAAACCGTTGTCTGAGAAACAGTCCCTCAGCGGTTTACTGAACCCGACTCTTCACGGATGGACCAGTAATCAACTGTACACAACAGTTGTACACTTTTGTGGTGCAGTTTGTTTCTATTATAAAAAAAGTCTTAGCTAAAAGCAAAAAAACTCGTAAGCTACATATTAATAATAAAATAGGGAGAATGGTAACATTGGCGAGAGATTTCTAAGAATTTGTCCATGTCTTTTAGAACTTTATGGAATAAAGAGTCCCCATCCAAGTCACCTCACGTTCTTTTTGTGCGTCATGTTTCACTCTGTCAGTTTATGGTCTGGGGCATTAGTTGGAGAAGAAGATGAATTACCCCCGCCTTCGCTCAATAGTCACCACAAACTTTTTCATATATTATTTTTCAACTTACATATAGACTATGCTCTCTCTCTACCTCCCACCCCCCTCTCTCTGTCTCTCTCTCTCTCTGTATTGGTGCATCATAAGTTTTCGAGAAAAAAATATATCCATCATCAGGTTCTCCTTAAGAATGTGGTTTCTGTAGGCTCTAGTAGCTATAGTAGTACATTACCTGGTCATGTATGGCTACAGTAAATCCTTAAGGCTCTCCAAACAGTTTCCCTGTCTTTAACCATTCAACTGAGAGTTCACTGTCAATCTCAGGCTGATGCAGCTGATGGTAAAATCTACCATGCAGTTCCTTCTCCTTCCAAATCGTCTCGAAGTGATACTCATCAGTAATATGTAATATGGATAGTGTCTTTCAAATTAAGGACAGTGTAATTTTCGTATAATTGTCTCATCATGCCGATTATTGACGATGTACTTTTAATAAAGTGCTCCTTCATGGATTTTACTTACTTTTTGCATGAGTCTTCCATCGAAATTTGACCGCAGTCATCTTCTTTTCTGGGTAAATAGAGTCTAGTCTAGTCTTGGGGTGATGAATTTTACCATTTGTCATCATTGAGTGCACCAAGCGATCCATTTGCTGTAGTTAAGTTTTTGACCACTTTGTTGTGCCAAAACCTATATGCTACCACTTTTACTACCCATGCATTTATGGCATTGATTTTATTTTTTCCATTCAGCTGACTTTTAAGAATTAGCTCCAGCATTTTTTTAAAATTGGCAGATATTTCGCTAAATCCGTCTTTCTTGGATATTTTTATAGCTTGCTTGATGCCCAGGCGTTTGTAAAGCGAGCTATTGGTGTCTCAAGATAGCTCCAGAACAAAGTTGTTGAGAGCATCTGCCCTTATTTAATTTGCAAATGTATGTAATGGCTATTTGAAGATAATACATTTATTTTATTCACTTCACTCTACTAATAAAGATAGACAAAACAAGTTTTTATTTTGATTCTATTAACCAGTATTTTTTAAATAATCAGAAAGTCATCGCAAAGCTGTGATATTTTCTCTAGATCAAAACATTATAGAAAAAACAAAAATATCCTTATATAATTGAAATAATAATATAAATATTGATTATTTAAATATCAATAACATAGATGTAATATATAGAGTTTTTATTGCACTTCCCGGAATTTTTATTTTATTTACTTTCATTTTCTTCCAATCCCAAAACCTTAGGAATCAATTTCAAAGCCGTATATAAATGAGACTATTTTAAATCCCTTTCGGTTGAATTCACATTGTTCTTTCACATCGATTCACAATGACATCAGTAATATAAATGCAATAAATTAAAATTTATTCACATTTTTTTGAATAAATCATTGAGCCTAATAGGAAATCTATCGTTTCTAATATCAATTATTTATTTAAATATATTCGAAATCAATTAGTAATTTTTTATATATGTATTTCCGAACCTTTTTCGGCTGTTTTATTATTTTACTTAGAAACATTTCTGCATTTTTTCGCTTCGAGTTAAGCCGCACCAAGTTTTAACCTTTCATTAGTTTTCTTTTTAATATTCTCAATAAATATATAACATTCTAAATAAATGTAGTTATAAATATTTTAATATATTTAAAATTAAAATAATCATGAGTTTATTATGGAAAAAAGGAGGTAAGTATACCAAATTTGTTTATTTCGGTTATTGTTTCATCAAGAAATGAACTTTCAAGTAAAATTCCGAAGTATAGATGATTTAAATAAACGTTATAAATATTTTTCGATGAAATTATTACCGAAATATACAAATTTCCTATAATGAAACTGTTTTTTTAAACTAGAACTCACAAGTATTTTTATTTCCGAAACTATTAATAATGAAACGAATGATCAGTTAAATCTTGTTGACTTAATTCGAAACGATAATCTGCGGAACTGATGCCAACATTTTCCACAATAACAATCTTTTTTTTTCATACTAGAACTCAAGATTATTTTTATTTTCGAGAATATTAAAAATGAAACGCATGCAAAGTTTAAACTTGCTATTTAACTTGTAGCGACAAGGCGTCGAACTGATACCAAGAATATTACAGATCCGAACTGCCTAAGAAACTAATGAAAAAAGTCCAATTTTGAATGTTGTGAATTTGATTTTTGATCCTAAACATCTCTGTTCATCTCTGAACATCTGAACATCTATATCGGTTGCATATAATTGCATATATTTGTTTAAAATAAACATTTACATTTAACCTTTATTTATAAAACTTTAGAATCGTAATGAAACGTCTTCAGAGTGCGGTATCCGTGATCTGTCTGTTTTGCGCTTATTTGCCTCTCAAGGCGACCTTTTGACTCTCCTCGCGTTTTGTTTTCATCAGAAACCAACAATTTCCCGTGACAGGTCAGGGGTAGCTCCGCACAATCTTCTTATATCGTTTCTCTGAATCCTTTTATTTCCATAAAAAAGGAAGTTCTGAGCGTGCTATTTAAGGAAGAATGGGAGGATAAATTGACAGGCTCTGAAGTGATGATTATCGGCTTGAGAACCGATTCCGGCTTATGTAGGATCGCCATGTGTCCATTCATCATAGGATTTTCTAAAGGTTCCTCAGCTGACGAAACAGCGGAATTTATAGTCCAATGATACGATCACGAATAAGTCATTAGCGATCGATAATAGAGATTGAAGGTTGAGTCAAGCAATGGGGCAGTGCCCAATTCATGGGTGGCATATGAAGCTCCTCTTTTGTTACGAAGAAGAGATTGAAACGACAACCATTTAGAAGGGAGGCAAGGAATTGAAAAGAAAATATACTAAAATAGCACTGAAGGGATAAGGCTGAATAAGATATGCCCTTGCTAATATCATTTAACTCCAATGAGTACAAGAATATTATATTTTTTTAAAAATAATTAAAATAAAGAAATTCTAAAAAAAAAAAAAATATATCAATCAATCGGTCTATTTATCAAAATATTTGTTGGCGATCCATGGTATGGATCATATCCGCCTACTATGTCTATAGCATACAATATATATATATATATATATATATATATATATATATATATATATATATATATATTTATATATATATATATGTATATACTATAGTGTATATACTATAACTAGGTCTATTCTCTACACAGAAACTAGTCAAAAAAAAAGAGTAAAAAAATAAAAGAACAAAAAAAAAGCTAAAAATGTAAAAGAGAAAAATAATAATCAGAATAGAGAATAAACTGAAATAAAACATAGGGAAGATATTTAGAATGTAATATCGCATCTTCTAACAATCTCTGTCATCATACAGAAAACATAATTTTTCAAAAGAGATAATTATAAGTTTTAAAAGCTTATAATTTTTTTTTTATTTTTACTTATGTTATTATTACCATAAGACCTTAACTGTAAACATTATACAGCTCAAAATATGATTTAATTAAAAAAAAATGTCTTTATATCATATAAATGGAATATAGGATATGCTGTTCCTGCCAGCATAACTGAATATAAATACTGCCAGCATAAAAATGCCAATTTTTAACATGTTTTTTCTTTTGAAGGAAATATATGATTAAAATTTAAATCAATTCGAACACGGCAATCCAAAATGGAATCTTGGAAATCGTACTGCACTAACGCTAAACCATGGGACTGGACTTATAAATGGGCTGCAGGAAAAGTAAAAAATCAAATGCTTTTAAAAACCATACAAACATCGACTAACAACCAGTATACCAACAATCTAAAGGAGACTTTGAACCAGGTAATGACCGACCTAATAAATGTAGATACTCCTGAATCAGATGACAGCAGACATACTATAATTAGATCGAATGTTATGATACCTCCGGATACAACTGATGACTTACCAATAGAGGACCATGAAATTTCGATCGCAATCAAATCGTTAAAAACAAAAAAATCTCCGGGTTACGACGGGATTACTCCTATAATTTTCCAAAAAGTCTTCGAATTTGTACCAAATTTAATACTACATTGGTACAAATTGCTCTTCAGAAGAAACGAATTTCCAGACAACTGGAAAATTGGTCTATTAGTCTTAGTACCGAAACCCTCTAGCACTAAGCTTAGACCAATTAGTATGCTTCCGATCATGAGCAAAATTATCGAGAAAATCGTTAAAAACAGACTAATTAATTTTCTTGTTAAAACCAAAACTGTAAACAAAAATCAATTTGCATTTATGCCGAAGACTGGAACATTAAACGCATTACATTCACTGACCACCAATATCAGCGAAGCTCTAAATAAAAAAGATCAACTTCTAGTTATCAGCCTTGACATAAAAGGGGCTTTTGACAATGCTTGGTGGCCTGCTATATTAAATAATCTCAAAAAATATAGGTGTCCAAAGAATTTATATTTATTGATTAGAAATTTCCTTGAAAATAGACGGTTACTTTTTACAACGAATACCATCTCCTGCTTAAAAACTCTAACGCTAGGAACACCACAAGGATCATCTCTATCGCCCATTCTTTGGAACATTTTAGTTAATACAATTTTCGACATTGACTTACCAACTGACTCAAAATTAATTATTTACGCCGACGATATATTAATTTTAATCAGAGGAAATTGTTTTCAAAATTTAAAACAGATAGCAAACACAACTTTAATCAAAATACATGAGTGGACAAAAACATGCAAGTTAGAACTCAACACAAGGAAAAGCAAATACATTATTTTTAGCAGAAAAAGGTATTTACCGGATTTAGACATTGTCATTGGCAATGAGCAATTGGAGAGCACTCAAACATTGACCTTTCTTGGCGTAGAGTTCGATAGAAAAATGAGCTGGTCGAAACACATAGAAAGAGTATACGTCAGGACTATGCAAACAGTTAACTCCCTAGCTATTGCTGCAAGAACAACCTGGGGCCTCGGGGCTGAATGTTTGAAGACAATATACGAGGGGGCATTGATTCCCAAAATGCTTTACGCGGTGTCGATTTGGCATAGAGCAATTGAGAAAAAATGCCATCTACGGAAACTTCAGAGACTGCAAAGAATCATAGGTATCAGGATTGTCAAGGCATATAAAACTATATCATATGACGCAGCTTGTGTCTTAGCAGGAATTGTACCCATCGATCTTAAAATTAGTGAAATCGTACAACTCTCATCGATTAAATTGCGTAACGATAACTTTAGAGAAATCGAACATAACATGATAGAAAGGGAATCTGAACCTTTTGATTGGTTACACCCATCAACATTTGCCAAACTTTACACGCACTTGACACAACATAACGGAACGGGTACAGAAATCACTAACATATACACAGACGGAAGTAAAGAAGGCAATAATGTAGGCTGTGCTTGGCTACTTTGGGACACGAATGGGAAGATGCTATGTGCCCAGTACAAACTAGGCTCTACAAGTTCCAACAACCAAGCTGAGAAGTACGCAGTCGTAAAAGCGACAGAATTCCTTCTTGACCTTCCAAAAAACATACATACAGACATAGTCATACACACAGATAACAAAATCTTGATACAATCAGTTCTCAACACAGACGTACATGACGAGCTTACCGAAAATATCAGAATGAACTTGTGCACACTTAGGCTTCTAAATTTCTCGGTAAAAATAATATGGGTAAAGGGTCACTCTGGTATCGAGGGCAATGAGATAGCGGATAAATTAGCAAAAGAGGCAGCACAAAGTGATATGTCTCCATCTTTTCAAAAAACACCAATTTCGTTCATAAAATTCAAAATTAGGGAAGAATCAATTATGAGGTGGAATGAACGGTGGACTATTTCAAATAAATCTCCTAGTTTGCATAGGTTCATTCCAAAACTAACAAACAATAACTACAAATTAATAAAATCCACTAACTACAAACTAACTCAGGTTTTAACTGAACATGGACATACCAAATCATACTTACACAGATTTCACATAACCAACGATAGTACTTGCTCAATAGACAAAGAAGAACAGACATTTAAACATATAATATATGACTGCCAATTGTATGAAGGACAAAGATCAAAATTAATTATCTCCACAATATTAAGAGGGAAAGTTTGGCCAGTTGCTGAACATGACCTATACAATCACTTTCGACCCGAACTCACTAAATTTATTTATAGTATTGATTTTGAAAAGTTGACATCCATATAAGAAACTCCCTGTACTATACTAGGAAAAAAAAAAAAAAAGATAATCATTTTGTAAGTATTGTAATTTTAAATTAAAAAAAAAAAAAATGTTAATTGTTAAATTTATAGTTGTTAAATTAGTTAATTTTGTTAATTATGTTAAGTTGTAACAGCATGTATATAATAATGTCTTTTGCATATATTTTAGAATTGTCCAACTATAGTTAACTATTTGTAAAATAAATTAATAAGGCACATAGTATACTCACGTATGGAATGTGCTAACAAATAAACGGTCCTTTCAAAGGGTTACTTTAAAAGGAAAAAAAAAAAAAAAAAAAAAAAACAAAACACGGCGATCTGTTTTATATAATCAACTATTTAATTAAAATAAGATGGCATTTTAACTATAAATGCTGAAGGGTTAATCATTACTCAATAAATAATCATAAGTAAATATTCATTAGGTTATTTAGATGTTACTAATTTGCCATGCATTTTTTGTTTTATGTTCCCAGAAACGCTTTTATATAGCTTTTTTTTTTTAAATTTCTACACAGATCATCATAGTCAATTTGTATATAGCAATGAAAACTCGTTTTAAATTTTTTTTTAAATATTAACAATGATAGAATTGCTTCATTCTGACTTATATGATCCATATGAAAAATCATTGATTTCAATAAGATGAGGCATTTATTCTGTACCTATTTTTTTAAATTAAATCTCATTCCACTGTGTAATATTTCACTATCAATGTTTGAGTAATTTTGTGTAATATTAAAAATAAAAAATTAAATAATTAGCAATTAGGTGAGCCTGGTTATGAATTATGTTACTGATGAACTAGGCGAACAAAAAATCCACACTAATAATCCACACAAAGGCAATCAACAAGTCTAAACAAGAGTTGTTAGCTAAGACCAACGCTTTAACAAGGCGAAAATCATCAAGTTTCATTGCAGCGTTGTATAATTTTAATTAACTAGTAGGATAGGGCAGGAAAAAAATCTAATCTTCGATCACTTATCATTTAGAGAAGCTTCAAGGGTTATCAGGAACCTTGGGAAAAATTCGACCTGATAAAATATTTTTAAATCTCCATCTTTTCAAATTATCTCCGTACATTTGTATTCAAATGTACACTAATATTTATTTGCACGCAACGATAAAATAACATTTATTGAATAAATATGAATTAGATTTTGTTCATAAAAAATCTAAATCTATATTTTTTTTAAATAATGGCTCTGCTTCCTTACATATACATTTTTGAAGAGCGCTTGGAATGAAAATCGCACTACTGCATCAAAAGTGACAATGGTCAAAAACTGTCATTTTCGGAGATGTCGGAAAAAATATTATTAAGCATGGAATAACATTAGGACACTAAGTGTGACACAAGTACCTTTTGGCAGAGCTATGAAGTTAGGTCGATACAATTTTGATGAGTGATAACGAGATATTTACCCATTTTTTTTATGGTCATAACTCACCGCCGAAAAAAACACTGATTTTTGAGTCGTGATTCGTTAGAAATACCAGTGCGATATTTAAATTGAGAATGATGTATTTAAAAAAATAAAAATAAAGCAATAAAACCTTATATATCTTTAAAAGTTTTATATTTATTTAATTTAACATTGAAATCAGAACATAATTTTTATTAGCTGCCTATTTATGAAGTACATAGTGCATATTTCGGCCTCCTGAAAATTGATATATAAACAGTAACAAATCCTTCCTTCTTCCTTCTATTATATTTTTATTTAGTACTTCGATAAATTACGTTCTTCTTCTCTTTAACCCAATTCTCGTCATCGAGTTGGTTTTGAATTGCTAGTTTTCACTTCTTTCCTATTGCTATTTCTATTTCATTTTTTTTCAATTGTTTTGTTGCTACTGTTTCGTTTCCTGACAAAAATCATTTAAATGTCATATCAGAAAGTTTGTTTGTGATTTAAGGCGTAACACCCTACGGTTGTCAAGCATTTTAAGTCAGACTCTGAAAAAATACAGAAAATAAATAATAAAGATAAAAAAAATGATTTATCTGCTTTTCTAGAATCGGGAGAGGGATAGTGGTATGTAGCTATGCTGATGATCTCGGATGCATATTCGGCTGTGGCAAATACATTATTATAAAATAAAATACATTATTAGTATAAACTCTGTACTGAGCCCAATACTCCTACTGTTAGTTTTAGTGTTTTTGCATCTGTTTTTGCAGCTGAAATTATGATATAAGAAATTATGTTTCTGATTTAATTGAACCCGACAAATATAGAATTAGAAACATGAATTTGAGGTCTGGCTCATTTATTTTTTTATTTTATAAAATATATATTGTATATACTCCATTAGACGAATTTGGAAAAATACAATACAACGATGCAGAAATGCTTCTGAAACAAAGGTCCTTTCTGACACAACGTTCAATAAAGGTACGAGTCGGCGAAGAGCCGTCCAACCCCTTTCCACTTACGTATGGTGTACCACAAGGGTCTTTGCTATCACCGGTATTATTCTCAGTTTATACGGTGGAATTCGTAGGTTCCTTGTATTTGTCTACTATAGCGGCGTATGCCGATGACATCGCCATCTACAGTAGCACATTGAATGCAGAGAGAGCTAAGGCAAGCGGAGGTGGCCTACTGTATTATTTTCTCCTTCCAAAAGAATAAGCACCCTCTATCTATGACTTATAGATTAGCAGGCACAGTAAACAAACCTGCCAGTAGGATAACGTATCTCCCAACATTGCAATAAGAAGATCAGGTCGGTTAGACTTACAGGCTTAATCACCTTTTAACCTCCCCGAGCCCTACTGTATCCTTTAATAATATTCTACTGAACCCTGTCGAACAGATACGTTACCTAGGACTCCATCTGGACAAACGTCTCACTTGGAATCCTCATACAAGACTGAAAAGACAAGAATCTGCTCGTCGTTTTCGCCTATTTCAACATTTACTGAACAAACGCTCTAAGCTCCCAATTAATTACAAAAGACTCATTTACATGACAGTTATCAGGCCTATTTGGACATACAGAGTTGAGCTTTAGGGCTCTACTAAACCATCCAGTTCATCTCATATCTAATCCTTGCAATCCAAAATCCATCTAAAATCCTCAATGCTCCTAATTATGTCACAAACAAACTCATCCATCATGATCTTAATATCCCATATTTACTGATTTGGTCCAAACTAGATACCTATCCTTTCATAACAAGCTCTATACACACTCGAATCCGCTAGTTTCTCAACTTGCTCCGCATACTATTCCTGATAACCCGCGTCTCAAAAGAAGATGGCCTCGAGACCATCAATAGAAACATATCTATACCAACATAGAACTTTATTGGAGTGCTACCGATGGGTAGTTTCTCCCCAAGTGTTTTTCATGTCATATTGTACATATTAGCAGATTTACTTATTGTAATTTTATTATAGTTGTAAATATCAATAAATTAATTTTAAACAAAAAACCTCGCCGAACTTATCACTCCGCCTCAAAGTAATGATCTATAAGGGAGTTATTAGACCAGCACTCCTTTATGGGCATCTATGTTGAGTGATATTTGACCAACAACTTCAAAAAGGCTCCAACAATTTCAAAACCGTATACCGAACCGTATATAGCAAGACACATATCTCTACAAAGGACGAAATCAGACATAATACACGACACCGATTGCACATCAGAAAATAGTTCCGTTGGAATAGAATTTAAATCATCTGGTGGTTCAGGGACCGGTAAATCTACACCATGCCCTGTTGGTCGGGTGGTGGAGGGAAGGTTAGGATAGCTTATTACCTTCTTGTTTTTTGAGTTTTGACCAGTAATATCGACACTGTAAAAGTAGCAATCATCGAAATGATTTATTGGCTCCCTCCATATAATATGAACAACAAATTTAAAGGTTTTTTCTCCTTTTTCGACTATTTTCGAAGATCTTCGACACAAACATAACATACCTTATGCGGGACCCAAGATTTATCCTGCTCACCAAGTTTAGTTCCAAAGTATGATAGACAAACCTTTTTGAAAAAGTCTGTAATTTTTCTTTGTTGTTTTTTAATCACAAACTCACCACAAATGTATCAAAAACTGTCAGCAGAGATTTTACAACCACGATTTGACATTTTATTGAGCATATGTACAGGAAACGTGAAAGTGAGGTTAGGTTGACAGTAATCAAAACTTCAGCTGTTAACAGAAAAACGAATCAACATTTTTTGGCCGTCAAATGTGCTTCAGCAGTGCTAGCAACTTCATCCACACCACATAAACCTAGTGTTTTAGTTATTTATTTTAAAAATTAAAGCTGTTCAATTCTTTAAATACCGCTTAATTCAATAAATTTAACTATAAAATGTGAAGAAATTGTGGATGATATAGCTTTTTTAATATCATATTTCGATTAAGCACACGAAAACTACATGAATGAGGTATTTTCAGTACAAAAGTCTTTTCTTCGTTGGCCTGTGTTATTACTAATTAATTTTAATATTATTTTTTAAAAATATTTTTGCTAAAGAATCATTTAGCTCCTAATTATTTAAAAAAATGTACAAATATAACTATAAATAGAAACATTTACTCTAATAGCAATGACAAGAGGTAAGTTTCCGAAGCATTACAATTCTGTTTGCGAAGCCCAACTTGAGAACCTGTTTGGTATTCAAACCCGACTTGTTGCTTTTTTATGGTCGAAATATTCTATTGGTAATTGTTCCAGCATATCCGGTAGTCAAGGGTCCTCTTCACAACAGAATATTACAATTTACTCAGCAAAATCATGTAATCTTATCTTAAATCTTATCGTAAATACTTTATATATAGATACATAAATGGACAGATGATTATAAAAAAAGGATAGTGAGCTAATTAAGAGGAATTGGAAAATAGAAAAAAGGAGAAAGTGAAAAGTTGTCATATTATCAAGTTCTAAAGATCTCCTAAAGGGATGTAATCAGTGAATTAATTATTATAATATTGAAGGATATAACTATTTAGTTAATTGATATGCAGTTTGGATAGCTGATCGACTAAGAAATTAATTGGAATTTATTTTTACTAATTACAATAAAAAGTCTGTTGATTGAAATGATAACGCTGTCCCATCTATTATTTAGTGCTCCTTAAATAGAATAAGAAAAAACTCACAAAAAAAAAAAAATTGACAATTTTGAGTTTAGTCTTCTGTAGCAATTGTATTGGGTTTTTTTTAATTCATGAACGACATATCTGATATTTTATTTCCAACATGCTTTATTTTTTTTAATAAAGCCATGTTTTGAGCTGTATCATATCATACATTATGAACTTAAATTTTAATTGGAATAATGACAATAGTTCAAAACAGTTTTAGACTTTTAAAAATTTTTGAATGGTCAATAAAAGAATTTCAATATCATCATTGCAATAAGAATTCTTTGATTTACTATTATCCGATTTTTATTTTTTAACTTACTTGGAACTTTCAAATATAAAACTTCAAATTGAAAAATAAGGCTTTTTGAGGTATGTTATTGCTATTCTTTAAGAGCGGTATATAATGTTCCTGTGATAAAAAAATAGACTATCGATATATTAAAAAAATATCAACTGTTATGGCAACTGTAGGGAGCGGTGTAGCTCATATTACTGTGGCAAACAAATTATTTTTTAAATATATTTTATAAGAATTTTATATTATTATTTTATTAGTTAACAGCTTTAGTAGGGCCTTGTAAGATCAACAGACCTAGGGGCACATACAGCCTCTACAATTTCGGTACAATTGGAGAAAAAAAACAGACGGTCAACTTCGATTTCGGCTGTATCATATCCCCTATAACTGTTGGCTTAAAAACCTTCCAGTCTCTACCATATACTAAATTAAAGAATCTTCATATGTAGTGGTTCAGGGCTTTTCGTCTCAGGTATTTATTAGATATGTTTTTATTTGGGAAAAAGTTTGTTAAGAAGGGCAATTTCAACTGTAGAAAATGAGTTCTAGATCACTTGTGGTATATAAATTATTTATTCTGTTATGAATCGCTGGTCTAGAGGTCACCCAGCCTCTATTAATTGTCAAAAAAAAAAAAAAAAGGAGAACCTGGAATTGGGCTTGATCTCTCTGTCCAACCGTTAGTAGTCTTTACCGAGAACTGAGTCCTATTGGGTGTACCTACGTTTGTAGAGGTTTTTGTTTTTAAAACAAATCAAGTTCAACACTACGATTTGAAAGATAATGCAATCGCATTATTTGTAAGATTCATGTTTTATTCATGGACCGAAATGTGGTCATAAGTGAAAATTAATGTGATTTTGAATTCAAGGAGACGCATTATTGCTGGTAATATAACATTTGTAGGTTGCTTAGAAGTTTCGAGTAAATTTTTGCCTACTGAATTCATGAGTATTATAACTCTAAACGCTAGTCCCTCACCTTTACAAATGTTCGCCAAAAATTACAGATTCATGCGATCTTTGTCAGGGTCACATGTATGAAGACATCCCCTTAATTACAATTTACCTATAGTGTTGTAATATTTATTGTATCTATGAAAATAACAATTAAAATTACGATTAGTTTAAATTACTATTTGAAATTTAAGTTATGTCATCCAAAATACTGGATGCTTCAATTTTTTTGTTTCTAAACTTCATTTATTTAAAGATGTTTACACTACAATATAAATATGTAAACAATACATAAATATATAACAACATACATATCAGTACTTATTCTATGATGCTTCAAAATATACCATGAAATTAAAAAAAATTCTATGAACCAAATTGAATTCACTGAGATCAATATTGAATTTACTGATAACACAATTCAGTTAACTATGAACATAATATTAATTCTAAATCTGTTTCCAACAAAAAAAAAACTTGTCTTTGAAACAGCAAATAATTGCAAAAAAGACCGACAATCAGTGTTTTTTATTAGTAACTTCACTATTTTCAACTCTTTCAAATCTGAAACCAGTTCTTTTCTGAAACAGGATGCGATGAATTAAAATAGTTGTATTTTTAAGTATTGCTTTTAATGGTTTATTAATTTTAATGACAAACCAATAAACAGACTAAAACATTAAAAAAAAACATGGTGTATGACTGTCATGGTCATGACTGTGCGTTGTTCGTGAATACGTTTATGTAACGGGTAAAATTTTTTATATAAAATATTATTATTAACTGTTATATTCAGGAAAAAATTGAGTAAACAAATAATTACTGTGTTACAATATAACTTCATCAATAATTGGTCAGTTTGACTCGGTCATATAATGTTTTATTGTTATCATTCGGTTGCTCTTGAGAAGCCCTTTCCAACAGTATATGATCTCTATATTTGTATTTTTATTTTCGACGCGTATAGGCGAACATTATATACTTTTGATAATTTTTTTTTTATTCTAACATCTTATTATATTCATTGTTACTATTTTACATTAATGTTATATATTCGAGATTTTGACGACTGCTGACGATTAAAACCTAAACGAACGTCGTAGCTTCTCTAAATCTCGGTGGAAATCTCGGTACACAACAAAATGACCTGAAAATGGCGGTGCTTACCCGCACGCGATGCTTCATAATCCTCATTTATCGTAATGAATTCTTTGATCCTTTGACTTTCCAGTGGTTTAATTGAATTTTGGATGGAGATGATAGATATGTAGCTGCAACTGTATCGCCCGATTTTGTTATCATTCGTTTTTTTTTTTAATTGTCCCCCACTATTGAAGCAATGTTAAAGACGTATTCACTTCAAAAACTTGTCATCGACTTTTTTTTATTATTTTAGGAAATAGGTTGAATCCAAAAATATTATTAAAAAGTAGGTCGTTTATAGTTTTCCGTTTATTGCTTTTCACCAAGAGTACAAAGCCTATTTATAAGACGTCCAGGATGAAAAGTGGATAAATCCACCATTTAAAACCTTTTTTCGCTCGATTACTCAAGCAAATTTTGTCTAGTACGATTCTTTGTCGTCTTATTCCTTGTGATTTTAGCCCAATTCTTAACCTGATGTTTCGGGTGGATAGAGCATTGTTTGACTAAACAAGTGATAAAGTAGAACAAGTCAAATTTTGAATTCGTAGTTATCCGCTTTTGATCTTGAACGCCTCATATTTCGCAAACAGCATTATTTTCGAAATTCTACATTGCCATGTACAATTGGTATATTGTTTCTAATTGAAACCACGACAGTTTCAAAGAAAATAATCAATCCATATAATTTAAAAAAATATATTTACAATTATTCAAGAACAATAGAGTATGACTCAGTATGTGTTTTTAACGATGAAGCCTACAGAGGACTACGGGGTTCGAAACTACCCCTCGTTCCTATCTTCCTTGTGGACTCATTCCGTCATGTTCTGACTGTGAACCACCTTTCGCTTCTCAGCCCACTTATTTAACTTTAACATAAAAATAAATAATAAAATGTTTTTTTAAACAATTTTGGTAAATAACACTGCTTTACTTGCAGCGATTATTCATAATTTTTTTATTTCTTTGAGCCGATATCTTTCCTATTATTCCTTCAAGTTGATATATGAAACTGATTTAGACTTAATTAGTCGTACTGTTAAGTTAGTTATTCCTCGGTTATTGTTGACCGAAGAGAACTATGTCCAGTAGTCTTCCACCTAAGTCTTCCAAAAACCTGTACCTGTACAGTACCGGTGACAAGACAATGGAAGGTGTACCCCAAGGTTCCAAGGTGACTCTACAATTGAACCATAAGGTGGGGGTGAGATGGTCATGCCCTTGGAGGATTCCCTCATATATAAGCCATCACTGACCAATCCATTTGGTGTTCTCCCCAACATGCCTTCTCTATCTCAGGTAATATTTCTCTACTTCCAACTTATGTTCAAAGTAGTGATTGATAGCGTAATTCGTCGTTACTCCGTTTGATTGATAAGTGCGGATTTTATCAGTTGATTGCATTTTTTATCGCCTTGGCAATTATAAGTTTCCGCTAAAATCTATTTTTAAAAGAATAGTGATTTTATATCCATGAGATAAAAAAAAGTAAATAGAGAACTTCCTCTTCTAATTAAATCCAATAATAAAAAGTAATCGCCAAAATCTATAGTAAAATACGATAAATTATTTAAGTTTTTTTTTTTCAAATTCTAAATATTTAAAAAATGGTTGTTAAATTATTACTAAATTTCAAGATAATTCATACCTAATTGTTAATATTGAACCGATATTCATCGAAAATATAGAAATCTATATCCATAATGTCTGATACGAGCTGATTTTGTAATAAAGTGCGATTTGAAACAAAATTTTAATCAGTGTTGTGGCATGTTTAAATTTCAGTACTTCAACCATCTTTATTTTTTTTTTATACAATATTTGTATTAGTAGGTATTGAAAATTAATGTTGACTTAATTAAAGAAAAATGTGTCCGTTAGTTCGAAATTCTTATAAAATTTTCAAATACTGTAAACCATCTCGATATAAGGATTATTTTAAACCTTACGATGAATATGCATTAAAAAAATATAGGATACAGTAGTAAATTTCAATGAATAAATTATTTTAAAAAATAATAAAGATGTTGTAATTATCATATAATACATTCAGTCACGTTTAAGTATGTTAAATAACGTTTAATAATAAAATAAAACAAAACCTTAAATAGAAAGACAGCTGCTGAGTAGAATAAAAATATAATTGAATCGTAAGATATTGTGTTTATTTAAGGCAACTATAAAGGGGTTGAAATATCAAAGATCATTAATTAATAAACAAACGATCCATTCATCCAATTATTTCTAAAAATATTTTTTTAGACTTTATTGATTTATCAAACCTAAAAAAGAAATTTACTATTGGGAAAGGCAAGTAGTTATAAATTCAAAACCGTGAACATTAAAAACATGCTTTCTTTTGGAGTAAAATAAAATATAAATTTAATATTATTTATAAAATTCATTTTTACATACATTGTACAATATAAATTTTTAAAATTTTATATTTTGCATATATTTTAAAACCTTTTAATGGATTTTTTTTTTTTTTGAAAATACAAATATTCACTATAAACTGATAAGGTAATAGATAACAGGAGCATTTTATTAGCGTTAACGTGATCTGAGAGAAAAAGAAGAATAACTTATTTTTTTAAAGTAAACTTTTTTTAAGGGTAAATAAAAAATATCAAATTATTTTAATATTTGATATTTATTATATTTAAATAATTATATTTTAATATTTATTTATATAGCATGAAATTACTTACAAACATTTTTTATGAGGTGTCAAGAATGTAATTTTAAAATAAAATAAAAAAGCATACTCTGATTGCAAAGACGTTAAATATATAATCTGTTAGGGACTCATGTTTAAAAAAAAAATTTTTTTCAAACATTAATAAATAAACTATAAACTTTAATACAATCGAGGCCATAACAATAATATGACACCCTTAAATTGCATTGCATACAATTATAAAATATTATATTCTAAAATTAGCTTTCTTCATCCTTCTTCCATAAATCAATGATTTTTCAATTCGATAATTTAATTTAACGATACCGGGAGGACACAAATTTTGAAGTTTAAGTTTGCATAATTGTATCTTATCTTTTATTTCATATGATTAATATATTTAATGCGGAATAAACGGTTTGGCGTAAAAATAATATTTTAAAAATATTTGTGTAAGCTTAGACGTAGCATATGAATCATCAACATGTCTATCATCATCTTACCCGTTTTTTATGAAATGTAGTAAGTATAGCTTGCATTAAATTTAAATTATTGTTTTTTTATTACGAAATACAAAAAAAAATCCTTAAATTTGACTAATAAAGTTTAATGTCACTCAAAATTACCTTAACCATCGTTGTGAATTGGTATCAATAATTTTAACTATGTATCATTATTTTTTATTTCATACAACGAAGTATTTATTATATTTTATAACATATTTTATATTATGTTATACAAAAAATTAATGTTTTTTTTTAACAACCTTATTATCTGTGTCTCTTTTTACATATGTATTTATGGACAATGGAAGTTTCAACGCTGGTTCCAAATACAGTTAAATATTTTTTCTATTAATTTATTCAAATTTACAACTGTAAAAAGTAAACAACAGCAATGATACATAAAGGGATAAAGGCAGGTAAATAAACTATCCGGTGCTAGTTGTTGAGTAGTAAACAAAAACAAGAAAATTATATTGTTTTGCTTTATTTAGCTTTTTATATAAATAATGCTAATGCTCATTTTTATTATTTTATATTGAAATAACTGAAAATGTTTTCATAAACGATGATCGAGTTGTATATATTATTACACAAGCTGTGAAAAATTGATTTCTCTCCCAAATCATTGACAAATATCCTTACATTTAAAATCTGCTTAACACTGAAGATTGGCTCATTGTTCGGTCTTTCTATGGGATTCTGCTTCAACATATTTTTTTTTTGGAAGAAAATGAATGGTTCTCCACAAACACGCAAAGCCTCAGGCGGTTGAGTCTGGCGAGTAACACGCATTCAACGTAAATCACTGAATTTCTGTAAATTACTCGTGTAAATACTATACACTCATCTATGAGTCACTTATCAAAATCAGCTAAAATACTAACTAACTTTTTTTTCTCCTGTGTCCATCTATTTAAATAGATATCGTTAAAAAAATACAAAGACAACTCGAAAACTGGAAATTTTTGAGATAGACCTTCATTAATAATTGTATTGGTTGAAGCTTTTTAATTCCGTAACAAAATATCTGAAACTCCATTTCAAACAAGTTTTTTTAAAGTGAAATATTGATTTTTATAATGTTTGAATTTAAGTTATGGGAATAAGCAATAATTTGAAATCTAAATGGTTCAAGTTTTAAAAAATGTCTAATGGTTAGGAATGCTTTGTTTTACCAATACCCAAATTTTAATTTTTGTAAACTCACATGGAACTTTCAAATACCACTATTTAAAAATTTGCTTTTTTTGAGTTATGACGTTTTTTTTTAGAAGAGGTATACATGAATAATCCTACTTCAACGGCATGAATATTATAAATAAAAACAAAATCAGTTTCCGTACTAATATTGAAACTTATGATTACTTTTTAACTAAAAGATATATATTGTTTTTACTTATGAGTTATTAGCATTAATTTAAAACTATAATTGTTTTTAAAACATTTTTCTTAATAAGTAATGTCATATAGATATTTTCTTTTTAAATTTCCTAAAAGGTTTATTTGATATTAATGCTACAATGAAATTACTTTTCAGGAATATATTCTTAACTACGTTCTTTATTTTCTTCATTTTATTTTTATTTTGGCATTTCCCCAAAAACATCATTGATAAAAAAAATTAAAGTAATAAATATCGTGTATAATATCCTGTAATATTTTTTTATTTGTTAAACAAATTCTGAAGACAGAGAAAACTCCAGGGGAGAAAAGCGCGAAACGTCGTTTAAAAAATTTCGAACGCTGAAATAAAACATAAGTGGGAAAATAGTGTACTATTTTTACCCCGAAAAAAATATTACAATATAAAATAACAACTTCATATAATGGAATATAATATATTAAGGTAATGACAAAATTTAACTAACCGTATAAGAGTTAACTGAAAGATATTTCTAAATACTTTTTAAAATATTTTTTTTTTTGTCCTTTTCATCTGTATCAATAAGCATGTCTATAAAAAAATAATCTTTAAATATTTTGGATTATGTAATTATACATAATCGAACCAAAAATTAGTTTTGTATTTATTTATTTTTCAGTTGTTGATTACATTTCTCGTTTCTGCTACATTGGTGGCGGGGGAAGGAGAAACTGAGGCACAAACAGGTAAATAAATTTCTCGAATAGACTAACATGAATTTTAATTATATTATTTATTTTAAAAACAAGAAATCTATATCAATTTCTAAAAAAAAACATGGTATCATAATAAATACATGTAAAAATGTATTGTTATTACTATTTCAAGATAAATGCTGTAAAATGATTTTTATTATTTATTTTATTTTATTATGAGTAAAATAATTATTTCCTGTGTTTTATTGTCTTACAGTTTTTAAAATTATTTAATGTACAACTTATGAGGTTACGTTTATTGCGTGAAGATTTAAAAAACGATTTTTATAAAACAATAATCGTGACATAGACACCTTAACATCTTTTTATATTAAATAATTTAAAAACAAATAATGTGATGCTTTGGTTGGAATATATGCAGATCAGATAATTATAATTTTTTCCGGGTGGATCAGATAAAATAATATTAATTTTTCATTAATTTTCATAAATTTCAAAATGGAGTGTGTCTGATCCCACTGGATATACCTCTAATTAATAAAATTTCTGCACAAAAAATGTAGAATAATACCATTTTACAACAACTACCAGATAACAGAGAAAAAAAAGAAAATCATTCTTATGATCATGATGATCATCATGATGTACATCGCAAAAATTGCGAGTGCTGGAGATGCGGGATTGGTAAAGAGAATGGATCAATATGATCGATATGGATGAATGGTGGAAGAGAATGTCTGGCCTGCTTACGAGCTCTGGTAGCTTAGTTGATAGAGTACCGCGCTAGATATACGGAGGAACCGGGTTCAAATCCTGGCCAGGACAAATTTTTTCTCTTCAAAATAAAAATGGTTAAATTTATATTTCATTCTTGAAATCCGTCCGATCCTATTAGTGTTGTAATAGTGAGACCTGAACAACATTGTAGTAATTTCAATTATCTACCTCTAAAATATTGATTTAAGAAAAAGATTGAAGCTTTAAAAACCCTGATAAATGCAATGAAAATTAAGAAAATTCGACTTTACCACTTATTCACCAGGATGACAGATATAGCTGTGATTAATCTCAAAGAGCACCTTCTTTCAAATCCAAGAAAAATCATACTTACTGAGATAAACCTAATCATTATTATTAACCAATACAGTCTATCAAGGAGGACTTGTTCCATGATTATGATCGAGGGCATTATTTGGTGTATTTATAGCAATCTGAAACTTTTATATTAAAAACGTTAATAATTAATCAACACGAAGTGAAGTATTATAACTCATCACTCATCATAAGGGAGGTTCGAAAGTAATTAATTGATAAGCCTAATTGGTTTCATCAGCTAGAGAGGAACAATGGAATGAAACCAGGTAAGCATACCACAAGGTCACCTGAAACTAGGAAAAGTCGGAGCGGTACTAATCAGTCACTTAGGTATAATTACTTCTGTTTCTTTCAACACGGGCTTATCATAAGCAAAGATCTTGATATCTAATGGATGCAGTATCTAAATCATTCTCGCCAGTATGCAGTTCAATCTTTGACCATGATTAACTGTACATGGTATTGTAAATAATGGTTTCATTATGAAAATGAAGTCCGTCCAAGCATGGGACATAACTGCTGTTAGAATCATAAGGCATGACCATGCAATAAAAGGTTAGTTGGATTGAGGCAACAAAAACAAAAATTAAGCACAGAAATCCCTACAATCAATAATTGTTTAGTTATTCTTCCGAAATATTGGTTAAATAAATACTTTATTTAGTTTATATTAGTTATATAGATTTTTTTTTTTTAATATTGAACCTAAAATTTTCCAGATGATAAATATGTTTCGATTGTTTTGCAAAAATTACAGTAATATGTACAATTACAACCCGTGAAGGGTCTCGGAATCAGTTGAAGGCAGAGACTGTACTGTTTCATGGAAAACGGTTCTGCAGGGAGGTAACTTGTCCCTTATTTTGGGTACCCTATTTTTATAATATTTTATATAGGCTGTGTGAGCCCCAGGAGCGTCCTAAATCCTATTTGATCCATCTCCGGGTCCAAACAGACTAAATAAAAGTACTTCCTTGCAACGGGATTTGAACCAGGATTTACGGTATGGAAACTCAGTGTTCTACCAGTGAGCCACTCCGCTCCCCTCCCCCAAAAAAGACAGTAAACATGGTAATAAAGGAGCATCCGCAGAATGCATTAAAAACCTTGTTAATATATCCAATTCACTGTATTTGTTAATTGTTACAAAAATTTAGATGTTTTGTTTCGTCTTTTTTTCAATTTAACCGAATAAATTTTCAAATAATTATTATTAGTTATCATTAGTTATATTATTATCAAATGATTATTATTTAATTATCAAATGTTTATCAAAATCGCTTGGTCAATTTAGGTCTATACTCTTTTTTAAATCGTGTCGTGAAATTAGAATACACCAAGTCAAAAATATAATTTTGAGAAAATGTGTATTTTGAGTATTTAGTGTGAGATATTTCTTTAATGAAACATACTGAGTTATATCTTTATTTATTTAATTGTTTTCAATGTTTTGTAATCACACCAGGTACTACACCGTGTAATCTAGCCTATTCATCAGGGTTTTCTTAAATTCATGATTCTGGTTTAATTTATTTCACTTGTAACCCCACCTGGATATGAATAATTCTAGGATAATGCAAGTTCGATTCGGTTTTAGGAAAACGAGACCGAACTCCACAACACAATAAAAAAAATAATACAAATAAAAACTAAAAATCCTTTTCTTCAGGACTTAACCATAATTCAGCTACAAGGACCATTAGCTGGAAATGTAGTATAAATATATGATTATTTATTCATATATATCTGGGTGAATATAAATATAGGCTTCCGAAAGTAACAATAAATCGTGAACATAAGGTATGTTATTTCTACTTGCTAATTCTTTATTTTGAAATGTTTAATACTGAAGAAAAATCGACATATTTTCTATTGAATTTCCTTATATTTGAAAAGCAAATATAATTTGCCTAATAAGTAACTAATAACAATATCGCACAATATGTTACCTTATTTTTTTAACGTTTCAGAGAAACCTACAGCAACTGGCTATGGCTACGATGTTACTCACAGGAACTTGGGACAGTGGCAACCCCAGTACGGCTACCAAGCCCAAGGGACAGGATTCAGGGCGGGAAGTGCATGGCCTTACAACCAGGGACAGTACAATGCTTATGGGAACAAAAATTGGAACAACGGCCAGTACTCTACTTACTCAACGGCAGTTCCAGCATACGGAAATAGGTACAGCACTTTCGGAACCACAGGGTTTCCGCAAGGAAACTCAGCAGTACCATACAACCCAGCATATGGTAACCAGGGCATCCCATATAATCCAGCATACGGCACCATAGGAACTGCGTACAATCCGGCTGTGGGAAGTAGGTATCAGGGAAACCCTGCCTATAACCGCCCAATAGGTGCTTACGGATCTCGAACCCCGAACAACCCCTACAACACTCCGTGGCTCAACGCATATGGAGGACAAGCTCCTGGAATAAGCAATGGATACGGAGCAGCCGGCTACCGAAATGTTGGTTACCCATACAACACAGCCGGTTCTATCCCCAGTACCTTAGCAACAACCACTCCTAAATACAACACATTTGGAACACCAGGATACTCGGCAGGTTATAACCCTGCTGCATTTGGCACTGGCTACGGGTACAACAGCGTTGGCTTCGGAGCTACAGGGCATGATTACAGCGCCAAATACAGCGCTGGTTCGAAGCAGTGGGCTGACGGGAGGTACACAGGTGAATATGGATCACAGAGCTTTGCCAAACCATGGTATCAAAACCAGTTTACTTCATCAACTTATGCTGCCCCTACCAACACCGCCTATGGGAAGTAGAAATATGGGCTCCTAAAAAAAAATAAAACATGAAGCCAATGATAGGCTTGGCCATTGTATATTACTTTTTATAAATCTTGTTTGATTTTTTTTTATAATATAAATAAATTCTTTTATTAACTTCTTAACTACTTTTATAACACCTAATTATATATATTACTTTATTAACCATTTTATATCACCTTTTAAATATTTGATTATTTTATTTGTGGTTGAATGTAACCTAGTAAAATCCTTAAGTAACAGGATTAATCAATTACATCGGTAACTTCCGTTTAAAACTCCATTACAAACCTGATTGGCTACGCCTTACAGATTTTTTTTTATTTCCTAAATTTCTATAAATAAATTTATTCGTATTTTGTTGATTCCTCCTTAATGTTGTTTGTACTGCACTTTAGAGCATTATAAGGCATTCCATGAGGTCAGTTACAGCTGATTTTAATTTACGATAACTAGGAAGGCATACTGAAAGTTGTTATATTTGGAAATTATATAAAGTAGGCCTTATTTATTCATTTCGAAAAAAGCATTTATTTTTTGAACAGAGTACGTAATTAAATTTATAACATTATCCGCAAGGGAAAGATCAGAAGAAGCTATAAAATTAAATCTTTAAATGTGACAAAAACAGTTAACAAACAGAGGCTTAACTTATAAGCATTATATTTATTATCAAATAAAATGATTTAACATGATTATCCCAAGAGAGTTTCACTGGTTTTATTATTGACTGTAGATTAACACGTATAAACTAGTAACTAACATAGTGAAAACTCTCTCTTCTGTGTCTCTTGACTATCCATACTGTACTCTAGACAATACTACTACAGATAACATATAGAGAAAGTATACTTTCTCTATATGTTATCTATATTTTAGAGGTGAAATATATACTTCGGAAAGAAAAGGATAGGTCAAAGAAGTAACATTGATGAAAACAAGAAAGAAATGTCACAATTTCATTATGAACTCACAATTATAAACAGATCCTTTGCCCATCAACCTGCTCGATAACTATATGAAACTGTCACTTTGGGGCTGATCACCAGTGAGTACCTTTCCCAGAGACGTACAATCAGGTTCAAGGACAGTGATAAATAGCTCTAGATTCATGGTACATGGATTACGGGGTCAACAGGTGCGCGAGTAGCAGTATTTCTTTCTCTTTGCCTGGTAGTCTCTGGACATCATGTCTTTGCACGATTACCGACATAATACTATTACCGATAGTAGTACACGTGGTAGGTTTTTTTTTTTTTTCATTCTATCTCCCGTTCCTTGTGAGTGATAGTCCAATAGACTGACGAGCCTCACATACACGATGTTGATAATGCTTGAGCAATTTCTATATGTACTCATATCTTATGGGTTTAAAAGCAGGTACACTTTGGCACCGCATTAACTTCATTTTATACTTAAGACATTCCATCTTCTCTACTTTTCCCTATATATCTTAGTGGTGGAATACATAATTATGAAAGAAAATGAGAGGACAAGGAAGTTATATTGCTGAAAGCAAGGAAGGTATTTCATAATTCAGGGATTACTTACCTAGTAATCTCTACCAACTGAGCTACTACGCTCCCATAAAAAAACTTATATCATAAATTGGCAATATAACATGTAGAGTATTTTTTTCTCTCAGTGCGTTTATCACCTTTCTGACCTTAATCACTATATACATATACAGTAAAGAGGTATAGTATTACTATTTTATGATTGAAAGTTAATAAAAACACATATTTGCGGGTACAAAATTATAAATTCAAACATTTTTAAATATATGCAAAATTTTAATTATTTATTTTCATTAAATTAGTTAATTTTGTACGGCATAGTTTTAATGGGAAACTTGAAGTTATTTAGCTTAACTTATAAAAGCTTTATACAGGAACGTTATACAATTTCCTTCAAACACCTCCTATCGTGCATCTATACTTACGATTTCCTATCACGTAACTTCAATGAATCTTATTTGAGTGTTACACGTCCAATATCTATTGTCATATTGTGAACTTGGTACTGTCAATGAAATAAACGTCTAACAGACTCTGTTCGGTCTAAGCTATTGTTGGACTTTCCATACACAGTTATCCAATCTTACCTTCTGCTTTTGTTAACCAACATAACCTTTCAGAGCACGAAATTTACTAAGTATTTCAAACTTAATTATAAATAAAAGTACACAATTATTTAACCTTTTGATCATAAGATAATTACATGTAATTGATAACATTATAAGATTGAGTTAATAATGACAAATTAAGGTCTTTGTGTATACTTGTATGTTCCTAACCCCTAAGTTGTATAATATCTACCACATAGTCAGCATATAACTTCCTTGATCTCACCTCTTCTTTTACATGGATGTGTATCAGTTCTAAATATGGTAGAGAGAGAGAGAGAGAGAGTGAGGGGGGGAGAGGGGGAGAGGGAGTGAAGGAGGAAGGGAGAGAGTGAGAGGGAGAGAGAGAGAGAGAGAGTGAGAGAGAGAGAGAGAGAGAGAGAGAGAGAGAGAGAGAGAGAGAGAGAGGGGGGGGAATTGATGTGTTAATTTACAGTATGTAAAGAAAGTGGTCACTAAGTTAGATCTAGAATAGCTGGTACGTTATAATGATAGTCGATTGTCACATAGTGAGTTCAAATAAAAAAATCACTTTGTATATCCAAGTTATATCTGCTCAATATAATTCTAACTTAATATAAACTACTCAATATAATCTTTCTTAGATGCAATTCGTTCAATGTCTAAGAATCATAAAAAACTATCCAATATATACCAAATCACCACAATGCACAAAGAACTGGACATCCCAACAGTACAAAAATTCATACACCAACAAACCCTCAGATTCTTCACATCATGCCAAATTTCAGACAGCACACTCATACAAGAAATAGGAAATTATACAAAAACAACAGCACCAAAATACAGACACAAACGAACAAAACACATACTATTATGAATAATATGGATTTCGTAATATGTTACACGTAAATTTTGTCATTAGTAATTCCTATGTACTCTCTTTTCTGTTGTTTTTTTAAATTTTACCAACAACAAAAACATATTAATCAGTAACCGTTGTAATGTGAACCAATTTTCATTGTAAGGGATTATCCCACCAATGTTTTATTTGTACATATTTTAAAATAAAATAAAACAAAATATTAGAAAAAAACAACAAACAATTCTTTCACCGTTTATTACGAATCAAACAAATTAAAACAACGAATGTTGTAAGAAATCTAAATAAATACATTTACCTATTCTTTTATATTACATTCTTAACTGTGTCGCATTGCATCCAGAAAAAAGTTGATGTCAGTAATTTTTCTCGATTTGCAGGAATATGAATTTTTCGAATGGTATGAATTAATGATTCCTGAGTAGATTCCTAAGACCATCTTAATTTTCTCAAAGGATATCCAGGTAACCGGCAGGAGGAAATTGAAAGAACAAGAGGATTATGGTAATGTGGTGAAAAGTGAAATTTGGTTCATTAAAATCGCTAATTACAGAAAAGCAACTTGTCCACTATTCTATATTTTACAAGAGAGACAAAAAAGGATCTTTTCCTGAACTTCCAAATTTGTAGCAAACAAAATATGGAATGCGTTTTCAAGACAGCTTCTTTGCGGACAAGTGTCTTTCTGTAGTAAAAGTTAAAAAAAGACTTCTGTTTGTGGTAAAAGTTAAAAGTTATAAAAACAAATATTTCAAAAGTTGGAACAGTTGCCTATGTGCACTAAGTGATTCATTTTTCATGGATGTATGATTTTACAGTCAGATTGCTTTTGCATTTTTGTATGAACCAAGGAGCATTCACAATGTCTTAGAATTTTAGATTGCGTCGCTCGTTTCTTGTATATATGGATATATTTTACTGCACACATTTATTCTTAAAGTAAAAATTTAATTTTTATTGAATCAGTTTCATCATTAACAGAACAGTACATTTC
The DNA here is from genome assembly GCA_037127475.1 of Arma custos. Classification (NCBI taxonomy): domain Eukaryota; kingdom Metazoa; phylum Arthropoda; class Insecta; order Hemiptera; family Pentatomidae; genus Arma; species Arma custos. The sequence goes on from CM073762.1 coordinate 62,377,321, forward strand.
TGTTAATGATGAGATCGATAGAAAAATGTCGTGCATTCAATAAAACCCTTACATATTGAAATAGACTCTTGTAATTAAGTCACGATCGGAATCATAAACGAATACAAATGAACAGGGTAAGCTAGTTCGGTTATGTAGGATAATCTTTATGCATAACAAACTTCACATACTTAATTCTAGAGAAACTACAAAGGATTAAAACTAAGTATGTGAAGAGAAGCGGCTTAATCTCACCACTTTATGCAAGGTCAGGATAGACCCAATGCCCCAATTCTCGCCATGATACTATAATATCATTATTATTTTTGAAACTCGATTAATATTTTTTATGTCTCTATATCAATTAAATGCAAAATTTCATTTAATTTTTACAATTTGACGATTTCAATCTCATATTCCCTCCCTAAACTTTATAGAGCGTGGTTCAATTTCATTTGCTCAACAACCATAAGTGAAATAAGTTTAATCGGCAAACGTTATAAAATGGTGAATATTTTATTTTATTTATTGGATGATTCTAAAATTAACCATTTTATAAAAAATGAACGATTATAAAATCCACAATTTTATAAAAATGAGTGATTATAAAATTTACTATGACTGATTAATTAAAAAAAAATGGAATGTTACATGGGTGACTTCAATTATTTTTACAACTAAAATTATTTATAGTTATGTATTATATCCCATTTCTAGACATTTAATCTAAAGTTGAATAATATCAATAATACCTCTTTAAAAAGTTTGATGAATTAAATACAATCACAAAAGTCTAGGGAACATTTTAAAATCTCATGTATATAAAAAAAAATATGGTAATGATATGTATAAATTGATTATTCTAAAAAAATCTCTAAAAAAGTGATTCATAATCCAAAAATAAAATAAAATAATTTTTAAGCCAAGAATCATTTCAAATATTCATTGCTATAAGATTAATGTAAAATATAAATAAAAAAAACAACTGTTTACTTAAATATTTTTTCCGATATATTTTAGATGATTTTCCTTCGCCAGATAATGAAATGCTGAAAGCTTGTATATACATACATTTATGAATAAGTTATTATTATATTATCATAAATATTATTCTCATTATTATGTTTAATGAATTTAAAAGAACGTGCAAGCTTAAGAATGTTTATAGAAACTCAGTTCACTTCATTCGTTCACTATTTTCTTTCCTTCATCCTCTCGTCCGTTCATTCTTCAGTGTTTTAATTTTAACTTTTTATCTTATTTATTATTTATTTTTATTTAATTTTTAATTTTTTAAAAATTCTTACGAGATAATATATTTTGGTTGAATACATGCCATCGTAAATTTATTTTATTCTGAAAATAATGAATTGAAAATGAAAATAAGCTGACTGCAATTGAAACGTTATTTGTTTTTTTTTTCTTTTAATAATGGAACTACTTATTTTATTTTTGAAAAAAAAACTAAGGAAATTCACAACCTGTTCAAAGAATCAGTGATGAGTTCTTACTTTTCCATTCCTCAAAAACAATTAAGTGTTTCTACCTGCTACTTTGGAAATTTTCTAATGACTCATCTGCTTGGGATCCAATAGCTGGTTTTTTATTCTTTAATAAAATTCTCTAATTTATTTTGTGGATCATTTTCAATCTTTTGCTGATTTTCAAGATCTTTCATTCAACTGTTCTTGTATTATAATAACTAGGGGATGTAATAAAAAATCATTAATTCTTTTTTTTTTTATCATAAACTTCATCTGCAGACCCCCCTGGTGCTCACCAAACCTCCATAAATGCAACCTGCAAATACAAAGTAATTAGGCGGAAACATGTAGATTGAGCATGACCGCCCTGCACAACCGTTGGCTTAGAAACAGTACAGTCTGTAACATGTATTGAACCCAAGACCCCTCATTGGTTGTAGTGGTAGAGGTTAAGTAAATTGTTTATGAATAATGAAAAAATAAGAATGAAAATGAAAAAATGAAAATGAAAAAATTAATAATGAATTAAAATAATGAAAAATTTTATAAAAGTTTAAATTAATTTTTAAAACGCTGTATTTTATAAAATATTTTAAACTAACAATAACTAAATTTTCTTTTTAAAAATTACACAAAATATACTATTCAAGGTTCATTTAGAAAAGGAGCCAAGTTTTTGAGTTTTAAAAATATAATAGTGTTGATATAATGACTTAAGAGTTAACACTTTATTATATTAGCAATAAGAGATTCTATTCAAAATAAATATATACAATAACAAAAATATTCAATAACAAAAAATAAAATAGAATGTTAAATAAACTATGCTGGAGGCTCTAAGGTATTTCATCTTTCAAGGTTGGACCACATTTTTAAACGTTTGGATGTTTATTTGCGTGACTCTTTCCTCATTGCATAAACTGAGGTAGAGAAGAATATTTCTTTAATTAATAAAATGGAAACTATAAAAAATGATATAAAGAAATATTATCTAAAATTGGTTTTCACAATATCCATTAATGTTTATAAAACTTTTATTCTTAAAATTCTGATATAACCTAAAAATTATTTTTTTTCGTTTGATTCTTTTGAACATACCGTACATTGTACAGTAATAAACATAAATTCCGTCGATTTTTATTTATAACTTATTTATTGATATTTACAACAGTATTACAATAATACAAGTAAATAGGCTAAGTTATACTTAATGACATGAGATAATAAAATGTAAAGAAACTTCCAACTGGTAGTACAAATCACAAGTTCAACTAAGAAGTTTTCGTGGCTATCTTCTTTTCAAACGTCTCGGAGGATTATCGGGAATTGAAGAGGAATCTAGGATTGAAACTAGAGGGTTTGAGTGGGAATGAAGTTTGTTATGAAAGGATAGGTACCGGGTTCACGCCAAATCAGCAACAAATGGGGCATTAAGTTCGTTATGGATGACTTTATTCTTAACATAATAAGGAACATTGAGGATTTTACGAAGGATCTTGGAGAAGAATTCGATGGCTTGGTGGAGCCCCAAAGCTCTATTCCGTAAATCCAAAAAAGTAGTATGATGGTCATGCAGATGAGTCTTTTATAGTTAAATGGGAGCTTAGAGCGTTTGTCTAGTAAGTGTTGAAGTAGCCTGAAACGCCTTTTCAGTTTTGTATGAGGATTCCAGGTTAATCGTTTGTATAATGCAACTCTAAGTATCGGATCTGTTCTACAGGCAGCAGTGGGATATTATTAAAGGATACTGTAGGACAGGAAGTCAATGGTTACGACGTAAGGTAAAGTGATTTGATGCGATTTTTGAGAATTTATTTTAATTCTCCAGTTTTGACACCATTTTTCAAGATCAGATCATGGTATTGCAGGCTTTCGGATGCAATAACTAGATTGGATAATACACCTGTATCATCAGTATAATAGTAAACGTTATAAGGATAGTATTAGGATGAGTCGGGATGTCAGCTGTATAAACTGTATAAAGGATTGGGCCAAGGATTGAATAGACATTATTATGATTTATTTGGAAAATCCTATTTGTGAAATAGGATTGAAGAATGAAAAAGTATGTAGGGGGTAGGAATTTACTGAGTTTGTAGCTCGTCAAAATCATCATATGTCAAGCTCGGTCAAAAGCCTCTTCCACGTCAAGAAAGACGTTCTAACAATATGATCCACGTTCTAATGCAGAGAAGAATACATCTACCACACGATGACATCGCTGGATAGTGGAGTGAGATACTCGGAATTCAAACAGGTGATTCCGTCGATTTTAGAGGAGCATTTGTTAGACTTTTTGCATTTTTCCTCATGAGATTAAATTTTGTTAAGGCTTTGGGGACACACTGTGTCTCGTTTTATAAAATATTTTATTAGTCTTTCGTTTTATTTACATGAAGTTTAGTAGTTTCATAAATTATAAAGAAGAAAACTGCATTACAATTTACGGAATCAACTATATAAAGGACTATTGATATATATTGAACTGTGTAAAGACCTAAGTAATATAACGGTTACTTCCACATAAAAGTAAAAAGAGGAACATTTATAAATTTTATAATTAGAAAGCAGGAAATACAATTCTTGTGAATCCAAATTATCAATCCCTCTTCTTTGTGACAGAAATAGAAGAGAATAATTAATTTTTTTTTATTTAATGAAAACTCAAGCACATTTTCCTTCCTTAGTACCAATGTAATAAAGAAGAAAGAAATTAGAAGATGAATGGAAAAATTGAGAATTACATGCAATAAAATTATTATTAATAATCAGACATAAGAACAATTCAAACAGAAATAAGAAAATCTTATTGGAAACGCAATGAACTATGACTGTACGCACAAAGTCATTACAACATATTTCATCGCTTTCACGGTGATTACACGGCCTCGGAAATGAAAATTTTGCAAAATATTTCTATGGTGATTCCTGATATTGTATGTTGAGAAGAAAGTGAAAGGTAGAAGTCCTCAACCATTGGATAGAAACAAGACTGATTATTTCATTTGCTTGAATTAGATCCTACAACCATACAATGCCTACTTTTTCTAATCTTAAAAAAACTTAAGAAACAATATTTCAAAAAATAGTTCTATGGTTTTGTGGGGGTAAGGCACTGCTAGGTAGAGCATTTATTTATTTTAACATATATTCTTAACCAAAGCAATCATAAACTATAATCCAGTTTAAAAGTAAACTGTTCTAAAGTAATGGTGTTCTCTTTTATTTAATTTTTCTCTTTTGTATCTTGAGCATATTCCACCCTCAGACCCTGCATACTTTCCTCAATTCCTTCTATACACCTTTTCCCTGGTCTTTTTTTTGCTGATTCCTCCCTTCAGCATCCCAATTGAAAATTAAATTGGGCAATATTTCCTCCTTCATTCTTCTGACATGACCATACCTATCCAATTCATTTTGTTGGGTTTGCATTCCCCTGTTCCACTAAAGCCCATGAAGGATCTGGGGTCCAGTACGTTATAGAGACAGCAATGTTTCTTGGACAACGGTTGTGTATGGAGGTGATTTGTCCTAGATAACGCTTATCCCAAAGATTTTCCTCCTTACTTTGTGTACCCACTTAATAGAGGCTGGGTGAGCCCCAGGAGATTCTAGATCCCATAGGATCCATCTCCGGCTGCTAACAGAATAAATAAAAGTTCTGCCAGCAGCGGGTTTTGAACCCAGGATCTCCGAAATTACAATTCAGCACTCTAAATCCTTCTTTTATGGTGATCCATAATTAATTCAGCTAATGAATGAAAGAGTGATTTATTAAGATTTAAATCTTAGATACTAATCCTGAATCACATAAGTCCTAAACTTTCAAACGTTAAAATTTAGTTATTTTTGTTTTGAAGAGAAAGGTTTTGCCCTGGCCGGGATTCGAACCAGAGTCATCTGCGTCTCCGTCGCAGTGCTCTAAACCACTGAGCTACCAGGAGTCGTACCCCAGTCAGGCAAATCCGTTCTCTTCACCGATCCTATATCCCTGTGTTCTCGCAATTTTTCCGATGTATAAACAAGGAAGAATGTTCGTTCAACATTACTTTAATTACAATCTTGTTGACTTACGTCATTATATTATTTGTAATTTTATTTTTATATTAATTGTTATAATTTTAAAATATAATTTTTGTAATTTATAATATATTGTTTTAAAGAGAAAATTGCTCTGGAGAAATCCGATCTCTTAGAGCACTTTCTCGTTTAAGCATCGCAAAAAGTGTGAGAACATGGGGACATAGGATCGGTGAAGAGAACGGATTTGCCTGACTGGGGTACGAGCCCTGGTGGCTCAATGGTTTAGAGCACGGCGACGGAGACGCAGATGACCCTGGTTCGAATCCCGGCCAGGGCAAAACTTTTCTCTTCAAAACAAAAATAACTAAATTTTATCGTACGAAAGTTTAGGACTTATGTGATTCAGAATTAGTATCTAAGATTTAAATCTTTTCTCTTTAAAACAAAAACATTTAAAAATTATAACAATTAATAAAAAGAAATTATAGATAAGCTTTAGTGTTAAAATTATGTATTTTTATAAATAAAAAATATTATAATTTATCAACATGTTACATTTCTATCAGTTTCTTCACTCTTTATTACCCCTCGCGATTCATTCTTATTCTTCGGCACCGGGCGACAATGGACAATGATTGACAACCCCGTTACCGAAACCTCTGGCCTGCAGATTGCAGATACCCTCCTACTCCGAAGACTAGCGGTGGGGTTGCTACGAAGCCAGATCGGCAGTCACTGTTGTCCGCACTGGTCGCCTTCACCGGCAGTTCACTGCAATGGCTACTCGGGTGAGTTACCTTACGTTCGAAATGCTGTATATTCTAGAATAATTTAACTTGAAACTGTTATGACTAACTCTTATTTGGATTTACATTTTTACAAACTTCATTTCTATAAACTGTAATTATGGTTTAATGGGAACAGGATAAATGGTTTGAAGAGTTCCGTTATAAATAGCAATTTAGGTGTTGGTACTGAATCCAAGACCTTTAAGGAAAGTTTTAAGTTGAATGATCGAAATGTGTGTATGTTTATACATATATATTGTTTATATTATATACATATACATATATGTATATACATACATCATATATATATATATATATATATATATATATATATATATTGTGTGTGTGTGTGTGTGCTATGAAAAACTGTATTTTAATTATTGTTTGAGCTAATGGAACAGAAATATTAATCAATTCTATGCTAAATTTAGCACTCTAAGTTTTCATTACTTAAAAGGGACGGAGGAAATTTTCTTTCCTTGTTATTTTGATCAAAATAACTTGATTTATTAGTCAATAAGGAAATAGAAACTGGAACCAGTCTGTTACTAACGACAAATCATAAGTCAAAAGTTGAAAGTGTAGTTGAAAATACACCTCAACAATCAATAGATTCCTTAGGGAATAGACTCTGATAGATTTAGAATATATCTAGGACATAGTTTGGCATACTCTGTGCGCCAACCACCTCATACCACCAAGATCGCGGGTTCTCAGCCTGGTAGGTGCCCTTAAAATTTCTTAAAGGGGTTAATAAATCTAAGTTTATGCCGCCCTTCGAAGGGAACATAAAATTGCGGTCCCAAGGCCATCCAAGTTCTCATTAAAGATCCATATCCTAGTTATACCTTGATAAGCTAAATTTGGGGTTATATCTGAAGTATCGTTAGATTAGACATAACAATATAAAATTACGTTAAATAAAACTAACAAACAGTTTTTTTAATGTTCAATAATCGTCCTTATTGATTAGTCTATATAAATAATATAAGGAAAGTTTATGTATATAATTATACTTAAAAACAAATTTATAATACATGAATAATTGAGGGGTTGTCACAGATAAATGATCACTGATAAAACTTAACCTATGAAAGGTAATAAATTACATAATAATTAAATAAACAATTATAATAATATTAAAGAGAATAAATAATTACAAATATAGATCTTTATATCTGAAATAAGTTCATCATGTTCAAGCTGAACTGGTTTAATCTTTTTTTTTTTTTTTTAAGAAACTGAATTTAAAGAAAGCTTTATCAACTTGCTGAAAAATCATAATAACTAGCTAAATAAATAAATTAAAATTTTAAACCTGGCTTTACCTGATCTCAATTTGCTTCCAACATCTTTTAGTAGCCTTTAAAAAAGTTTCCATGAATTCTGTGCGAAATCAAAACGAATAAGAGACGACCCTTGGCTGACAAAAGTTGTCATCAAAGGACCTATGTAACGAAGCTGAACAATAATTAATCTCTGAAAGGTATGATCTATTGATGATGAAGAAGGAATGATAACCAAAAGGGTCTCTTTCAATTGAAGAGATTGTGGCCACGATTTCGAAGAAGATTAATATTTGTTATTAATATCTAAAGGATGCTCTGTTTATCTACTTTATGATGTCCAAAAATAGCAATAAGATGATTTGAGATGTTATTTTTAAAAAGGTTTTTCATGCATCCAAGGTTATTAAAATTAGCATTTGAATTAACTTTAAAAAGTGAGCAACCGTTATGTTTTTAACACTTACACTTTGTTAAGTATGATGTTTTTAGCATCGTAAATTTAATTTAAGGGGGTAATAATAAAACTGAATATGTCTGTTAAATTGTATTATGAAATAATAATCATTGAAATTATTTAAAAGAATAAACGATATTTTTAGTTCCTAATTGGCGTGTGTCACTTTCAAAAATAACAGCTAATTTGTTTATATATATATTGTTAAGTGCTGCTAATTTTAAAAATGAATTTTCATTCATCTTTTAAATACCAGATATTTCTAAATTATAATGTATTTTGCTAACTAAAAAAAAAATGTTTATCAAAAAATAAGATTTCTTTTATACATCAACTTCTGTTCCGGCGTATTGGTATAACAAACACCTTAATATTTTGTTGCATAATTAATTAAATATTATTTGCTAATTAAAACTCTCCGTAATATAAAATCTATTATGCGTGAAATTATCTATTTTACTCCCAAATAATAAATCATAATTTTTTTTACAAACAATAAAAATTTTCTGAAATATCATTTATTTTAAATCATGCCATAATGTCATCTATATATGTGTATATATATATATATATATATATATATATATATATATATATATATATATATATATACAGTCTTAAAGCATAAAAGAAATCCATCATTTATTTATTACCATTATAGTATATTTTTAAAATTTGTTTACTATTATTTAATTAATTATCACAATTGTATGTTCATACTACTAATTATATTGTTTTAAATAAAATATTATTGAAAGTAAAGTTGATTGATTAGAAAGGTTCAAGCCTGCCTCTTCTTCACCCCAGATGTTAAGAAGCTATCGATAATTAATCAAGTGATTGTTTAGTGTTACCGTTCAGTCAATTGTCTCGTACGTAATAATGAGTCACTTGTTTGGAAAATAGGCTAATTACTTAACAATACCATCGTGTTAAGTTTGCTAAGTATCTGGTCGGCCATATATAGTATGTACGTAATATACATCATCTCATAAGCGGCTTAAAGGGCCGTAAGTATTATAAATAATTTAAAATTATTGTTTCTATGCATAATAACATATTTTCTTTAGATATATAAATATCATCTAACATATCAAATAATAATTCCTACTTTACAATAATAACTATAACCATTATTATTATTATTTTATTCTAATTTATTCTTTAAACTTCATTTGTTGCTAATTTTCGAGTTTAGACAAGATAGTATTATTACTTGTAACACGCCAATAAACTTGTAACAAGCGGTTATTACGGTGACCTGCGATGTGGTTACAATAACAACCCATTATGCCCACGATCGCAGGATCGTTTAAAGGATTTACTCCCTTCGCAAACCGGCACGTGTCTTAAAGATGTTAAAAATCCTTGGTTATGCCGCCCGTCGTTCGGAAGTTACTTATAATAGGGGTCCCGAATCTGTACGATGTCAGGTACTAAACACTTGAAAGATCCCTATCCCAATTATACCTGTATAGGCAAAATGTACGACTCCCACTGTAGGGTCATCCGATCGGCCAAAGTAGCATAAAGCGAAGTTAAATTAATAAAAAACAAACAACAAATGATCAGTGGAATGAAATCACTTTTTTTAAAAAAGAAAAAATAATTATAATTTTAAAAAACCTGTACCACTACAACCCATAAAGACTTGCGTTCAGTAAATGGTAGAGACTGTTTCTAGGAGAACGGAGTTGTACGAGATCTCGCTTAACCGACACGGTTTTCCCCAATTGAGGGTACCCACTTCACATAGGCTAAATGAGCCCCAGAAGAATCTGTGGATCCCACAAGGTCCATCTGTGTATGGTTGTCATCTTAAATTACCAGCCTCAGTTGGATTTGAAGCCGGAACCTTCTGTATATCAGCCAAAATATCACAAAGCGATGAATAACAACTGAATGGCCTACTCACTGAACTGCCCCTACACCCGCTACAAACCAATCCTAAACAGGATCGAAATTATTTATATTGTAATCGATTATTAGTTCATAATCGACTTTAATTAATTGTTGTTACCTTATTTCTTTCTCCACTTCCAAAAAGTAAAATTAAACAAATAAAAAAATAATTGAAAAAAGAAACCTTAGTGCAAAGATCAAACCACAGAGGGAAATGAAGAAAAACTGTTGGGTAGAGAGGAAGGAGGTACACGGCTAATCCATTAAATGGACCTTTCATGGTTTGGCAATGTTTTTCTTTTTGTTTCCTGAAACCAGGTTTTTTTTTTTTTAAATACTGTTCGATCCATGCCTTGTTTAAAAACGAAAAAGTGATAAAGCGATTTAAAACGATGACGGTTGTGTTGCACAATAACTCCCATCATCGGTATTTTGACATCATTCCGATTCAGTTATGCTTTTTCCTGATCTTTTTCAGAAGCACGCAGTTTGTTTGTAAATGTCAGTTACAGTGGCGTAAAAATATCCGGATATCCAATTAAGCACTTCCAAGTTGTTTGTAATATGTTATAAATCGAAGGCTGCCACATTGTACTAGTTTTATGATTACTGCATTGAAAAATAAGCAATAGAAATGTAGTTCTTGAAAGATGAGACATGACAATACAAAATGTCTAAACACTATACACTATACAATATATAAATATACTTATATATTTTTTATTTATGGTTCTTTTTAATTGTTTAAATATTTTTTTTTTAATTTTTAGGAGAAAAGATTATCCCGGCCAAAACAAAATCTTTTCTCTTCAAAATTTAAAAAAAATATACTTATATAGTTATATATATAACTTAAGAGCTTCGGCACATAAAACATAAAAAAAGAGAAGTTTAGGAGAATAATAACACGCATGAAGTCTAGTTAAACACTGCTTTATTCAAGTTACAATGCTCTATTTATCGTATTTACATTGTTGACATTCACTGTTTAGGATTAATGCCTATACTGGTGTATGTCTTATCTTAACTCCCCCCTGCCAGTTTACGAACATTCTCGTAAACTCGAAAAACAGAAACAAAACATAAGAGTACCAAAAGTAATAAAAAGAAAATTAAATACAATATCTTCCAATCAAGAAATCTAGCACTTAAAAAACACAACAGAAAAGAAATCTTACACTATGTACAAGAGCTCAATTAGCACTTTAACTTAACGTCATCATCTTCTTCTGACCCACTATAACATACACCTACAAATACAAAGTAATAATAACACTAAGAAGAAAAAGAGAGAAGAAAAAAAAATTACATACAACAGTAATCGTACATATTTACAGTCTCCTGTCTCCAGCTGGAATTTTCAGCTGCTCAATATGCACCGTTCTACGTTTTCTGGGCTCTGCCAGACTCTGAACGGTAACCAGATTGTGCTCCCTAATCGCGATCACTTTGAATGGCCCCTCGTACCTGAGTACCTCCTTTGCGCGATTTGACACGATCTTTCTGTACACAATATCGCCTATCCTAAAGGTCCCATGATATCCTTGACACCGAAATTATCCCCCGGCGTGTTCCAATGCCATTCAACCCCAAGTTCCTGCATCTCCCTCCGCAATTGGGCATTATCAAATTCCCTTCCCCCGTCCGAGGAAATTCTATCGGGTACTCCGTAGAATTGGAACCAGATTCGAAGGGCCTCACTGACCGCCGCTGCCGACTTCTCCTTCACCGGATGGGCCATAGCTGCCTTACTGAAGACATCCACTATCGTCACCCATTTGAAACCTCTCCAAGTGAATGTGTCAATCTGGAGGTCCGTCACCGGTGCCGTGGGGGTAGTCGTCTCTGTTTGTAGTCCAATCGGAGGATGACGATCATACTTCGCAGTATGACAGACGGTACATTCCCGCACCATATCTTCCACCGTTCTCCTCATCCCTACCCAATAATATCTACGTTTTAGGGCTGCAATGGTCTCATTAATTCCGCGATGATTCGTTTTACCCTGATGGTACGCCAATGTCACTTCCTTCTGATGCTCAGCATCCCGTAATGTTTCTACCATCAGACGACACCGAATAAACACTCGGTCCATGCCTATCTTTTCTTTTCTCCATAGACCTCGAATTTTTTCCCATACTGTCCCGTTCCCGACGTAGAGGTAGTGGGTCGCACCAACTTTGGACGCATCTTTCAAGACCCTGCATATCTGCTCCTCTTTGACTCCCGGCTGGGACCAGATAGTAACGATACTGTGCTTCTCATATTTAGAACATTCCATTTTCAGAAGTCCTGTCGTCCTGGTTTTCCATATGATCTGTCGGTTTTTATCGTTGACTGGCTCGTCCAGCTCTTCCATCTCCGTTGACCTCTCCTCCCCTGATCCGTCCTGGTCGGTGGAAACTGCATTGTCACGATTGTCCGTCCCAAGTTCTCCTTCTCCATCTGGCGTCCATTCCCGGGTAAATCTGTGCAGCTCTCCCGACGGTTCACCCACCTCCGGTTCTATGGCGTTAATTTGAAGAGCGCGAGATAACCAGTCCGCCACCACGTTGTCCTTACCCGGCTTATAGACCACCTCCATGTTATACTGGCTGAGGATCTCTTTCCAACGCGTGACTCTCGCCGACGACTCTTTTAAATTTCCCACCCACAGAAGGGGACGATGGTCTGTGTGGACCTTGAACCGTTTCCCGAACACGTAGGGCCGGAAGTGTTGGACCGCCCAAACGATGCCTAGTAGCTCGCTCTCCAGGGCACTATACCTACACTCCGCGTCCGTGAGCCTCCCTGTCGCGTCCGCAATCGGTCGATCCCCCTGCTCACTCTCCTGGGACAGCACGCTCCCCAACGCATTCTCACTAGCATCCGTCGTAATGGAGAATGGTTTATTGAAGTCTGGGAACGCCAGAACCGGTTGGGTCTGCAGCTGCTGCATGCACTTCCTAACTTTCGCCTCCATTTCCGGAGTAATCCGAATCGTACGCCCCTTTCGTAGGAGCTCGTTCAGCGAAACGAGATTTTCGGCCATCTCTGGGACGAAACGGCGGTAATAGTTAAGGGTTCCTAACAGTCGCCGAATGCCTTTCACGTCAGTGGGAACTGCCATCTTGGCAATCGCCTCGACCTTCTTTCCGTCCGGACGCACCCCTTCCTCCGATATCGTGTGACCCAGGAAATTAATCTGTTTCCGCCCTATCATAGACTTTTCCCTGGAAAGTTTCAGCCCAAACTGCCTAATGCGCTGAAAGACCTGTCTCAAATCCGCAATATGCTGCGCCTCTGATCTACTAAAAACGAGAAGATCGTCCATGTACACTTGGCACATATTCTCGTCTAGACCACGCAGGAACTCGTCCATTAGCTTTTGGAATGTTATGTGCGCGTTCTTCAGACCAAAGGGCATGCGCGTAAATTCGTAATGCCCCCTTTCGAATGTAAAGGCTGTCTTGCTCTGGTCCCTGGGGTGCATACGTATTTGATGATACCCGGATTTCAGATCTAATGTGGTAAAAATCACAGCCCCGCCTAACCTGTCCAAGATATCATCCAATCTCGGGATGGGGTACCTCTCGTCTAGCGTGTTTTCGTTCAACTGCCTGTAATCGATCACCACCCTATAGCGGTCCTGAGTCTCACCCTCGATGGACTTCTTTTTCACTTCCCATAAGGGGCTATTAAACGGCGACTTACTATCGACGATGATCCCCTGCCGCTTCAGCTCCTCTAGTTCGTCCCGGATGTGGTTTCTCAAGGCCTGTGGGTATCTACGTTCCTTAACGTAGATAACTTTCTCCGACTTAAGGTTAATTTCATGGAGAGTTTCCCCTGTCACGCTTAGCGGTTCCCCTTCGCGAAAAAAAATGTCCGCATATTCGTCTATCACCCTTGTTCGCCATTCCCTGTCCTGTGTGATCGCTCCCACACACCCCGCGCTCCTCTTCCCTTCCTCAATCGTTTTATACATCTTTTTCCCGATTTTTATACCCCATGCACCCCCTGAATTCCGCAATTTCACACCCAGTTTTCGGAGTAGGTCGCAACCCAGAATTCCCCCGTACTCCCGCGGCATGTCCTTTACCACGTGTAATGTCGCCACTTCACCCTCACGTCCCCATTTATCCAGTGTTAACTCGATTTCACCCTCGACGGTACAGGGACCACTCAAAGTGACCAACTTACACAGGCACTTCCTGAATTCTGGTATACACTTTCGTTTAAATATTATACTTAAACTCTCCTTACTCACTAAACTACAGGAACTCCCCGTATCCACTAAGCATTTCCACCCCTTACAAAATTCAATTATAGGCAACCGCTCACACTTTTTCCCAATAGTATTAACACACAAAAGGTTGCCCCTCCATTTACACCATCCTCATTCGCTGCTTACCTCCTCGTGTCTCCTCCCTGCACTCCGCTGTTTGCGCCTTCCTCCAGGAGCCCCTCTGCTACCGGATTCACTGCTTCTCCTGCCACCAGGTTCGCTGCCCTCCGCCTCGGATCCCGAAGTCCCGGAAGATCTCGATGAGACAGATGGAACTCTACTCCTCCTCCACATTCGCTGAGCGTTTATTTCCATCGGTTCTCCTCGATCGTGATCTCTCCTTCTTAAGTACGGGCATTGCCTAGCCATGTGCCCCTCGCTATGGCATTCGAAGCAGCGCGTGCGTGGGCACTGGGCCATCAAGTGCCCTGTCTTACCACATTCGTGGCACCTCCTGTCGTCTCTTCTCGAGTTCTTTCTGTCATCAAATTGCCGCTTCTCTCTGATCATCGGCTTCTTTCTAACAAACTCTCCCTCTCTTCTTCTCTCCGGTTCTATCCTTGCTCGATTTCTACCTACCTCGTTTCTGCGATAGGATACTTTATTCCACCCTGGTTCAAGCACTTCTTTTTCCTCCTCGTCCCGGGCACTCGCATCCACCATATCCTGAGCGCATTCTACGAATGACTTATCCCTGGGCAGACCGTCCTTCTTTCCGGTATCCCGAGCCAGCTGTACTTTGAGGACTGTTGTCATGAACAACATCCAAGCTTCCACTGCGCTGGTTTCCATCACTTCACGCAATTTTTCATTTATTTTATTTTATTTAGTTTGGCGAGAAGTCCTGCTGCGTATTGGCCATTCGACTGCCCTGTCCTCTTCATCTCTCTAAACATCTTTAACATGTCCTCCTCTGAGGCCCATCGCCCTCCTCCGTAGGCTTTTTTCAACCTCTCCTTAATCACCATCCATGGAGTATCCTCATCGGCTCACTCCTCTTGACCCGACGTGCTAATGCCACTCGCAATCTTCTCGCGTCTGTTTCCTCCAAAAGATCAGCCGCCTCCTGTGACTGTATGCTGCCCATGATGCCGTCTCCGCCTTTGATGAAGTGGTTGAGCTCACCCACATCTCCGTTGAATTTCTCTAGATCAGAGATCTCTCTCCTAATGTCTTGCGCGTTAGCCTTCCTCAATTTCATTTTCTCCAGCGCATTTGTCTCTTGCGCTATCCGATTTGCTTCTTGTGCAGGCAGCTAAGTCCGCCCGCGACATAGCTAGAGTAGTCGATGGATACGGCGGGAACTCCGGGTTCTCTTGTTCCGGCTGTTGCGGGTCTAAAGTTAGCGTTGCCGGCCTGAGAATACGTTGACCGTGTTCATTCATGCTGGCACTTGTTGACATATGAATTAATAAAAAATAAATAAAACAAGAATAATTCGAAAAAAGGAAAATAAAAAATTTTACGAACTGTTTTTACGTAAAAAAAAAAATCTTCACTAGGAACTGTTAACGAATTCCCGGGTTTCGGCACCACTTAAGAGCTTCGGCACATAAAACATAAAAAAAAAAGAGAAGTTTAGGAGAATAATAACACGCATGAAGTCTAGTTAAACACTGCTTTATTCAAGTTACAATGCTCTATTTATCGTATTTACATTGTTGACATTCACTGTTTAGGATTAATTATATATATATAGTATGAGACTAACCTAGTCTCGAAACGTCGCCTAAGAAGTTAAAAAAAGACTGATACTCAAGATCTAAAACATAATATAATTTCCATAACAGTCAAGATAAGTAGAAACCAATATATATATATATATATATATATATATATATATATATATATATATATATATATATATATACACATATACATATATATATGGTTAATAATCATACATATATATGGTATTCAGGTTAATAATCGTAATAGTAATCATAATGCATTCAATTAGCAAATACTTAATGTCCATCTACAATATACTATACTCTTGGTCATTGAAGGACAACTAAAGGCTACCTATAGTCCCTTCGGGGCCATCCCGACGACGACCACTCAGTTTCAAGGGCAGTAACAAATCGACTAGATCCAAGCATTATGGCCGTTATGGGACTGCAGGGGCTTGTGGACATATAGTTCTTTTCTCGAAGCTGACCTTTCCCTCTCCAAATCTCAATCAAATTTATTTCACAAACTGGAATGACCACAACCGAATTGTCAATAAAGTTGTATATATATATATATATATATATATATATATATATATATATATATATATATATATATATATATATATATAACGGCTTCGCTTCGCTCACGTGGAAATGTTCCGTCACATAAAGTTTCGTGACAGACCATTTTAAATAAATAATTTAATTTTTTACCTATAAGTTACTGGTACATCCGAAATTTTAGATGTCTAACTTCAAAACTGAAGGATTCCGTACAATCCCTCCAAGGGAACCCCTATTATATCAAGGGGGAAACCCCTGGGGGTGGAATTGTCCAAATTCCTTTCTTAGTGCTCTTTTAAGCTATACAAAGAACCTATCTGCGAATTTCAAGCTGCTAAGTTACGTGGTTTCTGCTGTTGTTGACCGCTGGGTGTGTTGATACAGTTTTATATAAACTCCGCCTGTTTGGTGCCTGATTTGCCTATAATTATGTACTATAACGGATTCTCCAGAAAACACAAAAACTGTCTGGGAGGCACGTGCCCCCGTGCTCCCCCGCCCTAAATCTGCCCTTGCTGTAGCCCATGTGATATAATGTATTACCTATATTACTGTAAAGTTTCATCCAAATCTTTGAGTAGTTTTTGCGTGAAAGAGTAACAAACTTTCGCATTTATAATATTAGTAGGATTAGTAGGCTATCAAAACAATAGTTTCACTCATGTTCTTTCTGTTATTTTAACAACTATTATCATGTGATTTGCCTTTAATTATGCACATTGATGGATTCTCCATAGTACCTAAAAAACTGTCTGGGGGCACGTGCCCATGTGCCCCCCCTAAATCCACCTTTGCTGTAGTCTATGTGTTATTCTGATGTATAACCTATATCACTGTAGAGTTTCATCCAAAACCGTTCAGTAGTTTTTGCGTGAAAGAGTAACAAATTTTCGCATTTACAATATTAGTAGGATATTTATATATATATATATATATATATATATATATATATATATATATATATATATATATATATATATATATATATATCATCATCAGCAAGATTCTATTTTCTTAATTTTTAGTGACATAGAATCATTTTTTAGATTTTTTTAGTAAAATAGAATAATTTCAAATTATTACAATGATTCGGTATGACTGGATGATGATTCAATTGGTAATTGATGCATTACGCACTATTACTGACATTTGATACAGTTCTTAGATAACCATATATATCGTTATTCAAATGACGTAGCAGGCGGAATAGGCCATAAACGATCAGATCAAAGAGCACGATCTGTTCTTCATGAGAAAATTCTCGTTCTGACATTTCTTGTAGTTCACACCGTTCTTCAACTCTCACTTTTAACCTCGCCATAAAGCCCATGGTTTTCACCGACTGAATGGTTTCTAACGCGGAAGAGATCATTCGCTCATCATGAATTCGTATGGGACATTTAGAGATAAAGCTGTTCAGAAAAAAGTCCGGCCGAATAATAACTGTTCAGGATCACTCCAAATGCGAATAACTCCAAATTTCAAAAGTAGATTTTCTCTAAATTAGGTAAACAATATTTTATGATCGGGTGCGGAGTGGCGTAATGGTAGGGCACTGAATTGCCATGCCGAAAATCCTGGTTCATATTCCACTGCAGGCAAGACTTTTATTTAATCTGTTAGCAGCTGGAGATGGATCATATGGAATCAGGACCCTCCTGGGGCTCACCCAGCATCTATAAAGTGGGTACCCAAAAGAAGGGGTGATTTCTGGCGGTTGAGGCTGATCTAGGACAAATCACCACCCTGCACAAGCGTTTTCCTTGAAACAGTACAGTCTCTCATGTGCTGAACCCCAGACCCGTTCACGGTTTGTAGAGGTACAGGTTTAAGGTTTATATTTTACTATCTCAAATTTCACTATCAGGGAGTTTAATCATACCATGATTTATATACCATGATATTTATGATTTTTTTTACAAATATAATATTTTCCCATTATACGCTAAATACCCTTGCTATTAAAATTAGCGCTACGCTTAAGCGTATGTCTGGATACTGAAAGCTATTAGGATTTGTTCGAGTAAAGCTACAAAGGCAGATACGTTTTTTTCTAATCTTTGAGTTTCGTTCAGGTGCTGATTACTAGGACTAACGCAAATGTAAACTTCCCAACAACATTCATGTACTTTCGGTCCCTAAGACATAATATGGTTTTAAAATATGAGAGTTATTATGTTATTTTCATAAATGAGAATATTATTTTTATTAAATTATTTTCTCGTTGTATTTAACCTAATTTAGTTTTAATCTTATTTCATATTCATCATTATCTTTTAAAGCATCCTATAATATAAGCCTTGTACTACATTCTCATATAAATTGATTAATTTTGCCTATTGCAATTAACACGTATACCCAACAATTAAAACATAAAGTATTATTCAAAATAATTTGTATTTCACGACTGTTATTTTCTATCCATTTTATAGAATATTTCTATTAAATGACATATCTGTAGCACCTGTGCATAGTGGGCTAAGTCGAATTTCGTGAATTACAAGCTATCTACTTAGAATCGTAATTTTTCTGAACTTATTTTAAGTTCAAGATTCGAGTATCATCCCACGATTCACAAAGGAATATTCTTCATTTCAATGGACGGAACACATAGCTTGTTAGACACAAGGAAAGTGAAAACAACTACGATTCTAAGTAGATAGCTTGAAATTCACAAAATTCTACTTAGCCCACTATGCAAAGGTGCCTCAGATATATTATTCAAATGAGAAACCGAAATAAACTGAAATATTTTTTTAATATCTCTGTAATAAATTGATAGTATACAATTTTTTAATATCACTTTCTAATGACCTAAATATACATAAAGGGATAATGAATCTCTTTTGCGGCAATATTAGGATCCTTATTTAAAACTTATTAGAACTCTTCAACTTAAGTCATTTATCATCTCCTTTATCATGGGATAAATTAATCAACTTAATTAACTTTTACTTGATTTTAAAAATAATGTATATCATCACGATTCTATGAGGATGTCATTGTATTTTACAGTTTACATTTTTAAATATTTTTTTTTTTTTTTGGAATTTGTTTAATAAAGAGAATAGTTAGACCTGTGCTAACCTATGGCTCAATAGCCTGGTGGCACAAAGCTGGTATCCAACAAAATAGATCAAGGTTGGAGAAGGTGCAGCGGCTTGGGTGCATTATGATCACTGCGGCCATGAGAACCACCCCTACCGCTTCACTGGAAACTATACTTGATTTAACTCCTCTTGACATTCTAATTGAATCAGAGGCATTGAAGACAGCCTACAGGCTAGTAAAAATAGGAGGGGTCAAAAAACCCACCAACGATTTTGGACACAGAAGTGTCTTTGATATAATCGAGCAAAATGCAGATCTAAAAAAGCATTCTGATTCAATGCTGAATAAGTATAACTTTGAAAAAAGATTTCACGTCAATATACAGGCGATTTGCAAAAGCAAGAATGATTGCTTTAATCCACCCAATGGTCTAAATGTGTATACGGATGGATCCAAAGGGGAGTTTGGTGCCGGCTCGGGATTCTGGTTTAGGGGTTGTCAGGGCATGGGTCATTACTTAGCTCTGGGCACGACACCCACTGTATTCCAAGCGGAAATATGGGCAATACTTGCAGGTGCCTTCGCTATGAAGGACCACAAGAATAAGGTAATTAACTTTCTCACTGACAGTCAGGCAGCATGCAATGCATTACAAAATGCAGTAACAAACTCCAGACTAGTGGAGGAATGCTGTCTAAGACTAGATGAACTAGCTGTACATAACAGAGTTAACATATTTTGGATCCCTGGGCACAGTAATATTCCAGGAAATGAAAGGGCCGACAAATTGGCGAAGAAAGGAGCAGTTACTGCTCCTATTGGACCTGAACCATGGTGCGGGGTCCCCCTTCCCCTGGCTAAGGATACAATTAATAAACTAGCCAAGAGGAAGATAAAAACACGTTGGGATAGAGCCAAGATAAGGCATACAAAACTTTTCATAAAGGATCCCAACGATAATCTTTCTGATAAAATCAAGAAAGAAGCTGCTCACTCGTCGAGAACCGACCTCAAAAGTATGGTTGAAACCATCACTGGGCACTGTAAACTCAGGAAACACATGCATCTCCTAGGCATTGAACAAGAACCTAGGTGCAGATGGTGCAAAGAGGAGGACGAAACCCCTTGGCACATCCTCTTTGAATGTATAGCACTAAGTCGAAAGAGGACATTTGACCTTGGCCCTGGTGGATACAAGGAACTTCAAGAACTGAGGTTTAAAGACTATTTAAAATTTCTCAGAAGTCTAGACCTATGTTAGGGATTTTTAGGACTCAAGCACAATGGGCCTCTTTAGGCCGAAGTGCATAGTAATAAGGGTCATACTTAAATAATAATAATAATTAATAAAGAGAAAATCGGATATATTGTCCAATATATCCGAAGATATCGGAAATATTGGAATGAAGATGTATTGGGGACCGGGATGTGTGAAAATTATAAAACTCGACAATAAAAAAAAAATTAGATTTGATTTATTCAAAAAATTACAAACCTATATTTTTTTATTTTATTTTTTTATCAATTGTTATAATTTTAAATATTTTTTTTAATTTGGAAGAGAAAAGATCCCCGACTGGGCATATCTATTCTCTTCAAATGTTAAAATATATTTTTTTAGTTATTTTAATTTCTCCATAAAGATTTTATTAGGTCGTTATATCTAAATATCCTACAATTTTCACGGATATTTAATTTGTATCAGATTTCATGGTATTTTCATTTAAACTAAATTTTTTTGCATTGATTTGTTTAGCCATTTTTTCTCATTTAAAGTTTTTTTAAAATACTTTAATATGTTTTAAGAATTAATCTCTTACTTTTGGCGCTTATCTCGTAGCAGTTGCGAACACCATATTTAATAAAATAATGAATTATCATTTACTATTACTTATTTATTACTGTTACTAATTTTTAAATCTCTCTAAATTCAGGAAGTGACCTCCGTATGCTGTTCCTTCAAAAGAACAACATAAGTAAAAAGTTGGCATTTTTTTGTTAAGCCTTCATTAGCAATTGTATTGATTGAAGTTTTTTTTAATTCAGGAACAACATATTTCCAACATTTCCAATTTTTTTAATAGTCATATTTTTAGCTGCATCATGTTTGAACCAGAAGTTTTATGGGAATAATGACATGAATTAAGATAAAAAAAGTTTCAAGCTTTTAAAAACTTTCTAATGGTTAATAAAAGAATTTCAATACCACCATTACAATTGGAATGCTTATTTCATAAAACCTGAATCAAAGTAAATAATATAAATCATACTTTGGAGCACCCCCTAAAAAAAATTAAGTAGATTATTCTTGCAGTAAGGTTCTAACGATGGGTCACAAATACTCAAAGGCTTATTTTACATCAATTAGAATAATAACAATAATATAGAATAATTTTTTTTAATTTATAATGCATTCGTCAGCTTAATTTAATTATAAACCGGCGTACCTTTTGTGAATGAAATATCCCTTAAGATATTCTTGAATTAAAAGGAGTGATCCTATTTCGGTATGAATCACTGACATCTTAAACCTTGAGCTGGTTACTGACATGATGGAAAATTACTTGTCATCTCATGTCACTTAAAAAAGTATTGCTCATCGACTTTACTCTTCAAGTCGGGTCTTCGACCTCTCGATAATCTTTTAAACAGGAAAAGCGAGCGATTTTTCAGATTTTTTCTAAAAGCGGAGACGGGTCCCAGTTGATATATCAAATGACTGGAAATTTTTTTTTTTTAAATAATAATATTTAGTTTCTTATGAAGCATTAAACAACTAACAATATAACATTTTGATAAGCTCACGGAGTGGTGTATGGATCAGGTTATAATTTCGTATGATAAATAAACATTGGTTTCCCACGATCAATAAAAATTAATAATTTTTTTTCATAAAGCCCAATGTTGAAATATTTATAAAGGAAAAGATAAATAACAGAAACCAAAGACGGATTTTGTAAGGTTTTTATTTTTATTTTTGTATATATTTTTTCTCATTCCATCAACAAGGCTCTTCTTTTCCTCTTATTAGTATGTAAGTGTGGTCAATACATACAGGGGAAATATTCCATCGTAATGATATAAAGTTATTTAAGCTATGAATAATGTTGAATCGGCATTGAAATTTTTATGGTAATGGGTAAAAAAATTTAAAATAAATCTGTGGTTAACTTTTTCTTTTTTATATTAATTTTTAATGGGATATTTCAAAATGGACTCTTTTACACTTCCTTTTTTTTCTATATCAAATCGTATCGGGAGATTTTACTATTTTCAATTATGTCATATTTTGTGCTATAAGATTATCTTCCACATAAACTAAAGAATCATTCTTAATTTAGAAAATATATATTATCTACACGATAAGATCATAATTATACTACAATGAGATGACGGAAACAATGAAAAATAAAAATGAATTAGTGGTCTTTTTCGTTTGGTATAGTCATTATTATTCCTTACCACAGACATTTTTTTTTATTCAAATACCTTCCATGGAAAACGGAAAAAATAAACAGAATAGAGAGCGACTTTTATATTTCATAAAAATAGAACCAAACGACTTAATATCTGTAGTAATTATTAATAGCCCATTGTAAGACAAAGTTTGTAATTAAATGTCTAGAAGTTTTTACAATTATAATAAGACTAAATTAAAAAAATAAAAGAAAAATAATATTATTACCGACTAAACTAACCCATGTGTACGTTTTTATTTATTTTAATTGTGAGTACTATTTATTTTTCTTTTTTTTTGCTCAATTGTATGTGTTATTATTTCAATTTTACACTTTTTCATAATGATTATAATTATGTTTAATAAATAAAATGGAGGACTACTGTAGCGTACGTTTCAATAAATGTAGATGAGAGTAGAGCATATTTTCACTTCAACAGCATTCTAAAGAGTGATGTTCAATCGCTAATTAGATAGCCTCTTTGAATACAATAGTTTTATTAATGATAGTCTCGGTCCTTGTGATGCCTGAATAAGGAAAGCGTTAATTATAAGGATTATTTTTATATTCAATGCTATTGGAATTATTCCAGACCATGTTTTAAAATGTTTATACTTCAGTAATAAAAAAAAAATTATAAATATCTTGAACAAGATCAAATCATATAAATAATATTAACTATAGCCGAAACAAAGTTTCCGCAGGTGCTAATGAAAAAAAAGAATATAATAAAGAATAAGGAATTAAGTTAAGTTAATTTACAATGAAAATGATAAAAGAAGGACGATCTCAGGTATTTCTTTTCTGGGAAAGCGTAATAACAGGGTAATCTTGAAACACAATCTTAACCTCATTTTAAAATAGTCTCCCGTCATTCTGTGTTTCATTCTGGTCTAATAGATGTATTTTTTTTCTTTTAAATAAATTCAGAGTGCGATGTAACTCATTATGTAGAGAGCTGAGATGCTGAGACGGTCTCGGGTTCACACCCAGGCGTAGCAGATAAATTATTTAGTTTGTTAAGAGCCATTAATGGACCCTGTAGGATCTACAAACCATCCTGGGGGCCAACCTTCTTAATTGAGAAAAAACATTGTGTTTGAGCGTGATTTCGGCCAAATCGCCTCTTTGCACAGCAGTTGGCTTGGAAACAGTACTGTCACTATGTACTGTGCCCTGAAGCCATGATTCTTCTTAAATTCTTTATATTTCGGATAAGAAATATAAGGCTTACACACGATTAATCACTAAAGAAAATCCGGCAACATAAGAGAAATGAAACGAGAACGATAGTCCATATGATTGAGGATTGTCTAGTTAGCTGATTCTTTTTGTTTTATTTTTTATTATATATATTAATATATTTTTAATAATGAAAAGAATTATTATTTATTTAAATTATCGTAATATTGACTTCTATAGTCGAGCCAAGGGAGTGTCCCAACTCGTGAATTTCAGGACCAAAGTAGCCATGATTATGAGACAAAAACGCGAGTTCGATTCTCGCTGTATGAATATAATGTTGTAAAACGAAGCTTGAGTAAATCTTGACCTTTTCGCGTTGACAATAATGTGTTTGCAACATGTTTTATAACCAACCGTTTCGACCCTGTTTGAAGTTATAAGGTTTAAACCGTTAAGACAGCTACTCCATCTTTTCTGTTAAGAGTGCATGAAGGTCGGTGGGACACCTAAAAGCTATTTTCGTTAATTAAATTAAAGTAAAGTGTCTCTATATCTCAGTATGTTTTAGTTTTAATGTAATGTCATAAGTAATAAATATTATAATTTATGAGTCATTCATTCGAGTGAGTAAAAAAACCTTTTTCCAGTGAAACACTTTTTTATCACACGCTTTATTATCATCATGCAGTTTTGTTTTGTAATTAGTGCCCTGTTCTGTATATAATCTGCAACAATATTATTTATTTTTTAATTATTATCCATTAAACATAAGTATGTTTTGTTGAACACTTTTCAGATACTCGTATTTGATAAACATGGCTATAATTTATTTAAACATACTTTTTCAGGAATAAAATTACTTTGATTTAACGACGGTTCAGTTATGTGATAATTCATTTTACAATGTTATCTCATGTGAGTTAGTTTTAAAGAACTTATTTAAATTTCATGATTTTAATTGGTTTATTTTAAATAAATTATATTTTTTATTTTAATTCTCTTGTTTATGTTACTGGAGTACATATTTTTGAGTCATTCATTGGTGTGAGTAAAAAACCTTTTTCCAGTCAAACACTTGTTTATTTATTTAAAAATACGTTTCGACTTCTTCAGGCATTTTCAATTTTCATCTCTTATAAGTCCATTTATTATTTAATCCAAATATTTTTTTACTTATAATTTGTACATTATTAACCTTTTAGTAGATTGTCAATTAATTCAAATTAATTTCTTTTAATACTTGGAGTTTGTAATGTACTCTATGGTCATTATTAACATTTATGAATTGAACTTTGGACTGTTTATTTATTTATTTATTTTATTTTTATTTTTTTTTTATTATTATTTTTCATATTTTTAGAATAGATTGTGGTGTTACATTTATCGGAGGTACTATTATTATTATTTGGGTTTATGAGGGGTGTCTTACTATATTTATTTTCCTTAAATTTTATGTATATTGGTTTAATCTCTTTTATTATATTATTCAACTTTTTATATGTGTTACAGATTAAAGTGTTTAGATTTTTATCTTGATTTTTTATTTTTTCCAAAGTTTTTTCATTTTTTCTTAATTGAATTAATCAACCAGAAGGCTTGTTTTTTATCCAAGGTTAAAATTTTTTGTCCTATATTATTAAAAAAATTAGTTTGTTTATTGTTATTTAAATAGTTTTTAGTGAAACAATTTTCTAAATTAATGATATGAGCTAGAATATGATTCGGTATAATTTGGTTTTCTATACAATATTTAAGGTATATTAATTTGCATTCTGCATTAATAAGTTTTATACATTGGTTAAAAATTATATTAATTGTATCCATACTTATAACAGCATTAAAAGGACTTACATTTTGTTGATCCATACAATTTAATAAAGTCCAAAGTTCAATTCATAAATGTTAATAATGACCATGGAGTACATTACAAATTCCAAGTATTAAAAGAAATAATTTGAATTAATTTACAATCTACTAAAAGGTTAATAATGTACAAATTATAAGTAAAAAAATATTTGGATTAAATAATAAATGGACTTATTAGAGATGAAAATTGAAAATGACTGAAGAAGTCGAAACGTATTTTTAAATAAATAAACAAGTGTTTGACTGGAAAAAGGTTTTTACTCACACCAATGAATGACTCAAAAATATGTACTCCAGTAACATAAAGAAGAGAATTAAAATAAAAAATATAATTTATTTAAAATAAACCAATTAAAATCATGAAATTTAAATAAGTTCTTTAAAACTAACTCACATGAGATAACATTGTAAAATGAATTATCACATAACTGAACCGTCGTTAAATCAAAGTAATTTTATTCCTGAAAAAGTATGTTTAAATAAATTATAGCCATGTTTATCAAATACGAGTATCTGAAAAGTGTTCAACAAAACATACTTATGCTTAATGGATAATAATTAAAAAATAAATAATATTGTTGCAGATTATATACAGAACAGGGCACTAATTACAAAACAAAACCGCATGATGATAATAAAGCATAATAATTCATTATTCATTGCTTTATGATAGTAATTGCGCATCTTATAACACTTAACTTAAACCAAAACTTAACTAAAACAAACGGAGGTGGTCAAGATAAACAGGTTGATAATTAAAAACACACAATAGCGAAATTTAAACGGTTGAATAAGAAGTGAAATATTTGAAATTAATTAAGGATGAACGGAATAACAATTATATAACTTATAATGTCTGTGCATTCAACAAATAAACACACACATCCAGGAATTAAATACTAAGCCTGTAAAAATGTACATAAGTTTTATAAATAAATTTTGTTGTTTTTAATTAAATAAATTCTAATATACATTGTTCCTACTTTGAGTTTTAATGAATGTTGGACAGAAGTGGCAAATAACATTAATGGCTTTTGAGAACCTATACATATTTTATTACTTTTTTTTAAAGTAATACTTATTTCTTAAAACTACTTATGAAATCGAAACATTTTATACAAATTATTGATCCTGAATTTCTAAATATTTTTCTCAATCTATTATCAAATTTTCAATCTCAGAACTGAATAGAGTTTTGTCAAAAAATAAAATATGGGAATGCTATTTCGATTTGAGAACCATTTTCCTTAAGAAAGTTGTCCGAATGTGGATATGATGGTCCCATCTCAGTACAGAAAGGATAAATTAATTATTTATTTATTAATAAATCTGTCACCTTCTGGAAATTTCTCAAACCAACGGCAAATGTTCTGTTCCTTGCAGCACCTTTCTCCGAACGCAGTGGTAAAGGTTCTTGTAGCTTGGCTGCTGAGTTTCCAAGTTAATATGGTATTTCCCTGGCCATATTTGATGGCTAATTAAACAAGGATCTTTCAAATATGTACATCAATCATTGTAAACAGTAATTAATATATTACATCATCAAAGTTTCTTTTTTAATAGAAATACTCTCATTAATTGTGAACTAACTTAGTTACAGATACTGATCTTAAATGGACTAACTCGAATATATTATCCCTGCATTGAATAAACTTACTGCTACCAGAGTACAGTGGGACGAAGGCCAGCTAGTTTCTCATACGTACTAGCAACGTCTCGAAGCGAATGGAGATCACGTGATGTAAATAGCTGGAAGCTAAACTGGATTCCTCGACAAATATGTCTTCAGAGTCTCTCTGTATTACTTTCTTAGATTCATTTCTAAGTCCTAACTTTGATTTGTTTCATTCTCCTTTAAATATTCCAGTCATCATTGCTGCTTCAATAACATTCCCGGTGATATTTTTGATGATCAAACGTGTAAGATTCCATAATTGATAGATTAAAATTACATACAATCAATATTAATGGTCGATACATATCCCTTAGGGGTATGAACAATAGTTTGCTCAGACCTACTGAATATAAGCACAAAATTTCATAAGAATCGGTCAAGTCGTTTCGGAGGAGTTTTGTTACAAACACTATGACACGACAATTTTATACATTAGATATAACCTTGTCCTATGTAGCTTACTTTCTTTTGCACCTGATACCCCGATCAGTGTCACCGTTACGGAGACATCCTACCCGACGAACAAGGTCATGTTGTGGAGCGTGAAATCACATCTGCAATTATTCTTGTCAGCACCGGCCGTAACTTAAACCCATTCGATATGGCATCTCATATATATTATTACCTAGAAAATTTCTAAGAGGAATCACATGATACGTAGTACATAAATTACTTGTCTAAGGAATTAACAAATAGTACTTGATGTGTTTTATATCTACAGCTCAGGTGAATAAGCGATTAAATATTGGGTTTGGATCAAAAGGTGCTAATTATAGTGAAAAGGAAGGAAGGTATCATTCTCGTAGTGCACAAGTGGCTAAGTCAGCCGTTGGTTTGAAATCGATTTATTGATTATATTTCATCTCCATTTTAAACCAAAGGCTATGAGAACGACACGAAATTTGACTTGACAAGTTATTCACCAGGCCTGCAGAAATAATTATTATAACTAGACAGCATTTAAACTTTAAGTAAGCACTATTTTTAAAACTAAGTTGGAGTAGTATTGACTTTGGATCAAGTGAATGAGTCAGTAATAATTATATCCCTACATTAACACCGGGGCAGTAGATAAGCATTTTGAATTCTTCAGAGTTAAACTCTGAATTTTAGATATCTATGCCAATATTTTTATAACAAAAAAGAGTATTAAGAGTATAAGAGTAAGTTTATAGAGCATATTATTTTTATTATATTATTTTCTAATGCTATTAGTATTTAGCACGAATGACAAAAAATCATGAGCTCAGACCTGAGAAATGCGGATTTAAATATAAATACAATTCGACGTAGTGCATATGTACATCCAACATCAGACCTATAAGTTTGCGAATTATTTGTCCTTCATACCTTGTCTAGGGATTATACTTCAAAGAAAAACATTACTGCGCATGTTTGTGTTCCAAGGTCTAAAATGAAGTAGGTTACAGTTAAGACATGCTTGTAATGCTATTCGTACATTTCTTTCTAAAGGACTAGGTCTAAAATACTATTTTTGCTCGGTCATGTTTCTTACATATACTGAATTCTGACATAAAGTACAATAAAGCTGAGAATAAATTATTTCTGGCATATTTAATCCCAAACGCGATTGTATTTTAAAATCCGAAACATGTATTATAAACTTCTTAAAACAAATAGAAACCGCACAGCCTATGAAGGGTTCATGTTCTGAATTCGAGCTTCAGGAGGCTCACTTTTGCAAGCCCAATAAGATCCAACAGAGTTTATTCTTAACTGCCAACATATTAAAAACGGTTTTGAACCTTCAGCATAATATATATCAAAGTAGATTAAAGTTCCACAATGAATATTTATATTACTCAGATATTGGATTGAACTCTATAAAACATGGCAAGCAAAAAAGAAGGACAGAAATAAGCTGAGCCAGTTAATCTGAAAAGCTGCCCTCATTAAGAAAGATTTGTTAAGCTAGGAAAAAGTGGTCAGCTAAATCCGGCTTTTTAGTATAATTTAATTAGTTTTTATTACATCGATTTGAATTCAAATGAAATAAATTAAGAAAGTGAAAGCTTCTTTAATCTCAAATAACAATAAATATTTTATTATTCATGAAACTGATGTCTTTGTTTAACGCACTGTAAAGTAACAAGTTACAAATTAAAAAATAGTATTTTTTATAGACGTCAGTGGAGTGAGAATTTGTCTTTTCTAAACTCAAGTTTTCCTTTTGTACCGGAACTAATTTCACATCGAATTATTTTTCACGCCAATCAATACATGCTAAATAACTCTTTTTGCTTCTACTGGCAAAATGTAAATGACATCTTTCTTAAAACAAGCAAACATTAACAGTTCTTTTTTCTATGTGGTTCTCGTTACTAGATAATCCTTCATAATGAATGTGAAACAATGGTCTAAAATTAAAGTCATATCATAAATGAATGAATGAATTAAGCCTTTATTATAAAGAAAAATATAAACAAAATAAAATGGTTTACAAAAAGCTACTAATATGTACAAAAATATATACATATTTGCTCTTTATAGGCCTTTCCTTATGGGAGTAAGGTCTAACCTCCCGGAGTGACCAGCTTTATTGGGTAGTAAAGTTCGACATTAATCCCTGCCACTTAACTTTATCTTGAGCAATTCCTGTCCAATTGGGGCCCACGAAGTTTCTGAAAACATCTCATCCCATCTTGTTGCCATCCCATCTTGCTGCCTTCTGCTGCATCTTTTCCAGCTGTATGGTATCCAGTCGGCGAGTCTGCTTGACCATGTCTCAGACGTAGTGCGCATTAGGTGTCCTGCCCATTTCCATTTTTCTATTTGGATGGAAAAGTTAGTATCCCTGAAGTTCGTTTGGTTTCTTATTGTGGTACATTTCACTTTATCCCTTTTCCTTATTTTCAGGACACTTCTTTCGATTGCACATATCATAAATAAATTGTATCAATTTCTATGTAAATGTATGCAATGTATACCTCTTTCCAACATATAAAATCTGTCTATATCGGAAGAGTCGTAACCCAGGTTTTAGAACGCTGAGTTGTGCTGAAGATCACGGGTGCAAATCCAGCAGTGGCATGTAATATATTTGATATTTCAATGGTCACGCTATGATACATGCTGATCCTCGTTGGACTTAGTCCTATGTGGGTACCCTTTATTGAAGATAACTTTGCGGTTAATCGTGATATCGGACAAATCACCTCCCTGCACAACAATTGTCCTGGAAACTATACATTTTTTTTGTTTATAGGACTATATATAATCTAGTGTGTCGTTAAGATATAAATCCGTTACATTTCTTCTTATAATTATTGGATTTTTTTGTGTCGATAATTAAAAAAAAAATGTTTACCAAATGTGGGAAATATCAAAACTATTCCAAAGACCATCTATGAAATATATACTTATCATGGATCTGAAATTAATAGGAACATATTTCTTTGGAATTAATTCAGTAAGGTCAGGAAGAAGAAGTATTACTTCTGTGCTAAATTCGTGGATAATCGGAATATTATACAATAATTGAACAACGGGGTTGTTTTTAACAAAGATTTTAATAATTTTGTGGAATCCAAGCATAGCCTTTATCATCATTGCAATCCATGAAGGATCATAAGCTCAGTACAAGGTACTGTTTCTTGGACAATGATTGCGCAAGGAAGTGGCCAGTCCGAGATCACGCAGCCAGGTTATTCCTCCAAATTTAGGATATCCACTTAGGTGAGAGTGAGGTTAAGAGACTGGGTGAGTCCCAGGAGGGTGCGCTGATCTGCTATAGCCGGATTTGAACCCGAAATTGTCAGCAATGCTACTGAGTACTTCACACAGTGAGCACTCTACACCCCCCCCCAACAATCCAGCCACAAAATATGTAGTGCATCGTCGGTTATGTTGGTTCTATTATTCTATAAAGTGAAAGTATAATAATTTTTTTCAATTTTTGAACTTCTGGATACTCACTTTACCATTGAATATAAGATACATATCGTGCAAGATAACCGACCACCTTGTTTTAGGTGTTTACGAAGGCTTCCAGAAGTGTCATCCTGAGCCTGAATGGCGTTCGGTACCAGTTTAAGGTATAGTTCTTCCCTGATGGGGCAATCTTAGAGCCTTTGGAAATCAATAAGTTAATAATAGCTATTTGTATTGTGTTCCTTGGGGCTTTATTCAACATGTTAGCTTCGAGAAAAGTTGGTGAATTGTTAAGCTCAGTCATAAAGCTTGGGCGCTATGACCCAGTTATCTGTTCTGCAAAGGCAAGAAGCTTTTGATCAGAGAGAAGGAACAGAGTAATGTGGAGATGCTGCATTACATGTAACATAGCATATCACATATTTTGTGTACTGGGCAATGTTATTGTCTTTTATGATTCTTATTTAATACCATCTCTTTACTTTAGGGGAACCTACTCATTTTTTATTCTCTATCTTACCTAAAGCATTTGGAAGAACTTCTGCCATATTGTTTATAATTTTCTACCTGGAAGAAAGAAGTATACAATGAGTCAATTCAGTTATGTAAGGCGCATTCTTTGTTATGACTGTTTGGGTTACTTTTTATATTTAAAAAAACTTATTTATTATACATATATATATATATATATATATATATATATATATATATATATATATATATATATATATATATATAAATATATAAATTAATTTATTTTTATTGAATGTTTGGATAAAAACTTGCGAGGGACGTGTCGGATGGTAAAAGCTCTTTCTCCTTTCTCTTCCTAAACCATATCATAAAAGGTCGCTCATTCAATAAACGGTCAACTATTTACATAAATTATAACAATAAACTGTTCCAAAACTTCAATATTTTATACGTTTTTATGGTCAATCTTTTTTTCCAATTTAATGAGTTGTAACAGTCATCAACCTTTCCTTTTAGGTAGATTGTTGGTTTTCCTTGAGGGCATATGGTAAACAATAGCGTACATATGATAATATAAGGATGATATGTGTTAGATTATATAAGATGCATAAACATACACACACACGTATATAAACTAGCTGACCAGGCCACCCCTTACTAATAGTTATAGTATATGGCTGTTATAATAGTTTTAAAAAGCATTATGTTAAAATTCGAATTTAAAAGAAATAATGATTTTGATTGAATTTAATAGATTTTTAGTATATTATATAATAAATAAATAATATACAATATTCTTAACTGATAAAATATAACCATTAGTTTAATGAATGAGGTATATAATGGTTGATTTTTAATTATGACTAATAATATTATTTTAATTTATACCTATTTATTTAAATTTAATTGATGTCTAATCGATGCACAATATTTATTGTTAATCTGTCCTTTGCAAATACAAATAGATTAGATGGCTTATGAACACGTGAGCATGCAACATATAATTGACCATGGGGGAAACATGGATTTCTAAAGTCCAAGCTTATAATGATGGCAAAAGCCAAGCGTAAAGCAAATTGAACTCTTTTGAACGGTAGGTATTATGGATTATGATGGTATCATTGGAATACATGGATGGCAACAGGACGATTTCTTCTTTAAAGATTTCAGGCACCATGGCTGCTTTAACATTTCTGGTGATCTTTTTGATGGCCAAACGTGCACCATTGCATAATTTAGGTGGATTCAAATTACGCAGAAGAATAATAGGTGAACCGATCTTCAACCAAAGATTGTGTGGTGGCATTCCTGGAATATCGAGAGAATAAAAAAATTCAGTTGGATAATTTACGACTTGGTTTTCATCAACAATAATATCGATTGATTTAAAGGACATTAAATCCCATTACATGGTAACAACTGTTGCCTTTGAAAGTCAATTTCGTCAAAATCACCATTTTTCTCTGCAGAAGTAGCACGATTACAGAGCCAATTATGGTCCGAGTAATTATTTAGTATATCCGGGAAGACACTCTTCATTAATTCATTTTTGTCTAAAGAACATTACTGAAATTTCTTGACAATTTGATGGATTGTGTATTTGGATGCAGTTCTATTTCACCATTCCCAATATCCAGCAGTAGTTTTGTAAATATTTGTGCTGATGGATCATTTTGTAATTGTACTCACATGTTTATGGTCAATCGAAGTGTTGCGACATTTCGCCATAAAATAATTGTTTAAAGCATGCGGTAATCTCATCAGCAAAAGTAGAGCGAAGAATGACTGGTAATATCTGTCGGAAATCACCAGATTATTAATTAATCAGCCCCATTGCAATAAATAAATCTAATATAAATTATGGAATGCTTTGTTAGTAAGTAAATACACAGTTTTCTCTATCACCACCAACCCCAATCAACTTCCATTTGGGGTGGAAAATACTCCCTGATCACCAGTTGGTAAAAAGGGAGTTTGCTCGTGGTGGGTGGAAGTGGGAGAAAATGTGAAAATATGTATAATAAATGCGAAAGTTTGTATGTTTGTCTCTCTTTCACGCAAAAACTACTGAACGGATTTGGATGAAACTTTACAGTAATATAGGTTATACATCAGAATATCTTATAGGCTACAGCAAGGGCGTATTTAGGGGGGGCACGGGGGCACGTACCTAAATACGCCCCCAGACAGTTTTTTAGGTACTGTGGAGAATCCATTATAGTACATAATTAAAGGCAAATCAGGAACTTACCATTTTGAAATTTGCAGATAGGTTCTATGTATAATTTAAGAAAGAAATTTGGCTAATTCCATCCTCAAGGGTTTCCCCTTTAACATAATAGGGGTTCAAAGATTGTATGGAATCCGTCAGTTTTCAAGTTAAACATCTGAAGTTTTGGATGTACGAGTAACTTATAATTAAAAAAAAAAATTGAAATAGTTATAAAATGATCTGTCACGAAACTTCATGTGGCAGACCAAATTCCACGCGAGCGAAGCCGCGGGCAAAAGCTAGTTAATATTTAATTTAAATAGAGGTAATAAACGCTTCTATAACGTATACACGCATATCATGTGTGAATAAACGTAAAGAAATGAATACGTGTAAAATAAATTGTAGTATCATGGTTAGGAAAAAATATAATTTTCCATTATAAATATTGCGGTCATTAATTGAAATAAAATATTGCCTAAATTTTAAGTTAGACAAAATCTGTGTGAAATTTCATTTATATATAAATATGTGTGTGTGTGAGTATGTACATGTGAATAAGTGTTTATTATAATATCATATCATGGTTAGTCATGACAGTAGCATGTCAGTAACTTTTTAATAGTCATACCTACGTTACACTTTGCACAGATTAGCTCAGACGTTCCTGTCAGCATGTATTGATGGGTGAAACGTGTGAGCCCCATTCTGAGTATCGTAAGTTTAAATTCTTGACGTCTGCTATTTTGCAATGACGTTTTCCATGGCAGAACTGAATAGACCTTTGAGTTTTTTGTTATTTTGCAATATTTATCTGGTTCACCTATCATAGCAAATATATTCAGAATTCAAATATATAATTGAAACAACGTCGAAGAATAAATAAATAATATTATCTTTTTTTCCTGGTACGTTAGCATAAAAAGGTAATAACATAAAAAGGTAATTTATATAGTAGTAATAAAAGTCTGAAGTAATAAGAGTAATATTGAACTAGCATAAAACAAGAAATAAGATACTTTGATTATCGTATTACAAATAATGTCATTCGATTTTCAGTATTTCCTAAAAACAATAATAATGGTAATGATAGTGGTAGGAAAATAAAAGTTAGTAAAAAGAAACACGATATTAATAAATTGTTATTAAAAAAAAATAAAATTACATTTTCAATCAATTATTTGGTGTTTTAAATGAAATACTAGTGATGTTAAAAAATTGTTAAACTACATCAAGCAACAAGTGAGATGGATATAGGTTATGGAGATAGCTCGTAAAATAGCTCAGTGTGGGCATAACTGTCTTGGTTCAATCTTGCTTATTATTTCATGTACTAATAAAATATGGTGTATTTTTCATACTAATCGCCTTTCGGGAGCGAAGTGGTTCAGTTATAGAACGCTGATTTGTCATGTCTGAATTCCCAGGTTACAGATTCAATTAATTCTGCTTTTTAAATTTAATTAACAACCTGGGATGGATCCTTCAGTATCTGCGAACCTCCGGGGTCCCCAGTATGAGGGAAAACCAGTCGGTTCTAGTCTGATCTAGGACAATGCACCTCCCTGCACATCCGTTTTTTTCTATTTTATTTGTTTACAATTACCTCACATTTGTAATATTAGACATTTGCTTAAAAGTTTAAAAACTTGTTCTGGAAATGTTGTTATCCGCTGGATTGGGTCTAAACTTGTGAAGTCTATATTATTTTTTTTTATATGTTTTTGAGTGCATTCATTTCTAAAGCTAATTATCTACTCAAAAATATCACGATCATTCGAAATATGAAACTTTCAAAGGTTTTGAATATTCTAACGAACTACAGAAGAACAGCCTGGACCAAAACCATGAATTGGGTAAAGCTATCACGGTAATCGTTGAACTCCAGTTATACCGATCACGGTAACTACAGAAAGCGGCTCTACGATTACACGTTTCCCGTTCGATCTAGTTCTCAGCAGAAAATCGCTACAACTTTCGACATCTTCGAATGGAACCGACTTCACCGAGGCTGAGGGATCTGCGAAGACGGTTTCGAAACCGCAAAAATAATCGTATGACAATAACAGTCTTCAACTCGTTAAACGAACTGGCGAAAGAAAAGTTGCCACTATCAAGGGCACGCAAGTGAAAGTTGATTTATACACCGTGCAGCAAAGACCGCAAGAAATAGTTTGAGTTTTTTCTCAATGTACCTGCTCCTGCCTGAATGCATATAGACGGCGGTACACTTTTATATGGAAAAGCATTATGTGAATATTGCATCAGCTTACAGTTATTTACAGTTAGCTACACAAAGCGTGTGTCCTCAAGGATTGTAAACATTAGGAAAGGCTAGATTTGTAATTAAAGTTTTTATTTGTCCGTGGAAGGGGTAGGTCGGTGTGTATGGCGCTCAGTTACTCTAACTAAGATTTAGGATTCAAATCTTTTTTAACTAAATATTATAAAGATGGATTATTTATGCATCAAATTAATGTAATGAGTGATGTAAAACCCCAATTTCGAGACCGATACATGTGCTGAGATACATAATAACGAAGGGTTTTGCTTTTTTTTTCTATTTTTAATTTCATTTTTCGGACTCTATTCTGAAGTTAAAAATTTTGAAGAGAGTTCTAATGCTTTGCGGATAAACTAATCATTATTCCCCTATTATTTATGTAATAATCTGTAAGAAAAAATATTATTAAGACCGCGGAAAAATTCCAACGAAAAGCCCTTAAGTCTCCAAACTAAAACAGAAATTGAAATTATCTGTCCAATATTTCGCCCATTCAGGCATCTTCATGGTAGAAAGAGAATAACAGGAAAACAAAACATAAATAATGCACCTAAGAAACATCCCACCACCTCCAAGGCTCAAATGCAACTAATTAGTTGTTTTTTTTTAGTTTTTATGGCATTTTTACTTTAATTTTTTTATACGGTCTTTTGTCTTAAGTTGTTTGTTGTTTAATATTATTTATTTTTTCCTATTGTGTTTTTAGAAGTTTGGTGAGTGCATATTGAATTTTCAACTTCTGAAGTATTCATCAGCTGTTTTATCTAACCTTATCCAGCTGGGGTCGAGTAACCTTCCTTATGATTCATTAGTTGCATTTGAGCCTTGGAGGTGGTGGGATGTTTCTTAGGTGCATTATTCATGTTTTGTTTTCCTGTTATTCTCTTTCTACCCTGGAGATGTCTGAATGGGCGAAATATTGGACAGATAATTTCAATTTCTGTTTTAGTTTGGAGACTTAAGGACTTTTCGTTGCAATTTTTCCACGGTCTTAACGTTTATGTAAGGTCTCTTTTTACTTTTCAATATGAAAAAATGTTATTTTACTTAGAAAAAAATGTATAACATATTTTAAGGTATTGGAGCATTACCTCTGACCCAAACATATTTCTTGATATTGCCTGTTCACTATTGACGACTGAAGTAAAGAATTAATTAAACCTAAAAAATATGTACCACTACCACCCATGAATGATCTTGGGTTCAGTACAAGGTAGATACTGTTTAAGCCAACGATGGTTATCTGGGCTAGATCACGCTCAACCACCAGGTTTCCCCCATTTATGGGTACCCACATTATAGAGGCTGGGTGGCTCGCAGATCGGTCCGATACCACAGGGTTCATCCATTGGTTTTAAGTGATTAAATTAGTTATCTACCACAGCTAGATTTGAAAACGGGAATAGAGCACAGCAACTCAGCGCTCTACCCACTGAGGTTCTCCTCTCCTGATTAAGTACAATTTACATTAAAACAAATCTCTTAGTGGTACAGCAAAAACAATAAGTAATAATCGTTACGAAACCTGAGATAAAGACAAATATATACAGTTACAGAAAAGAAAACGTGCATTCCGACAGCGTAATTGTGTAATTCATAAGCCATTGGAGTTTCATAGAAGAGAAAATGCTTTACTCCTGTTACGGTCTACATAAGGCACATGATTCTCGAGCCTGATTATGCGTTGTGTCTAGAAACAATAGGTAATATTTTTCAGTCCTAATATCGCAGGAAATATTTTAAAATTAACTCCAACTTAATAAACTAATTTGGAATGCATGTAATGAATAAAAATTATAAACCGGCAACATATTAAGGAGATTTGAGCCAAGGTTTAAAGCTCACAGAAACGGTTTTAAATGATGTGGTCCGTAGTTAGCCAATACGAAAGAAAAATAGTAAGAAAAGTCTTAGCGAACTTGGATACACAATGCCAGCAACTACCATCCAATCTTCAATTCATTATAACACTATTTATATCAGATGTACATATGTTTGTATGCATATGTGATATAACAAAATCTCTACCACTACAACCCTTGAAAGGGTCTGGGGTTCAGTAGATTGCAGAGACTGCACTGTCTCTTTGACAACGGTTGTGCAGGGAGTTTATTTGTCTTAGATCACGCTCAACCGCCAGATTTTCCTCTTTTTTTGGGTACCCAGTTTATATAGGCTGAGTGAGTCCCAGGAGGATCCTAGACCCCATGATGATGAGATCCAAGTCTTGCCACCAGAGGGATTTGAACCCAGGATCTTCAACATTGCAACTCAGTGCTCTACCACTGAGCCACTCCTCAGCTGATGTGATACATCAGATATAATATATGAAAATTTAATATCGTGGGTTTATAAATGAAATACTAAAATCAAAAACATGATTTTGCGAAAACGTTGATGAAAAAGTTTGATTACATAAGGTGGCATCTGTTGATACAACCAACTAAATAATATCTTTATTTATATTTAAATGGAAATAGGTGACTGGATTATCCTAACAAAATTCAGGGATTGCAGTCAATTAATTACAAAAATAAAAATTAATTATTTTATTGTATCTAAGTTTCGACCTTAAGCTTTGGCCATCTTCAGGGCAGAGAGGTAAAGAGCCCAACTGCTTATATCTTCATTTTTTTTAATACTTCTAAATCAAACTAAGTACTTTAAAATTGTTATTATTTATTATTATTATTATTAGTCTGGCGCTACAACACGTCGAAGCGTCCAGGCCTCCTCAACCAGCAGCCGCCATAAGTCTCTGTCCTGTGCTGCTGCCATCCAGTTGCTGACTCCCAAGCTCATTGCATCCGCAGCCACACAGTCAATCCATCGAAGTCGGGGATGGCCAATTCTCCTCCGCCCATGGATAATCTCCGTCAGTAGTCTTTTTGAAGCTTCCTCGTCGCCCATCCTGGCTACATGGCCAGCCCATCTGAGGCGGTATCGCTTGATCAGTCACAATGTCAGGTACCCCATAAAGGACATAAACTTCATCGTTTGTCCTCCGTTTCCACTCTCCACCAAC
This sequence comes from Arma custos, assembly GCA_037127475.1. Lineage (NCBI taxonomy): Eukaryota > Metazoa > Arthropoda > Insecta > Hemiptera > Pentatomidae > Arma > Arma custos. The sequence continues at coordinate 62,416,868 of CM073762.1, forward strand.
TAACACTGGTCCAAAAATCTTTCGTAGGATCCTTCGCTCAAATATGGCTACTTGTAAGCATTTTTGGCCATTGTCCAAGTCTCTGCTCTCTATGTAAGGACTGGGTGAATCAAGATTTTATACAAAATGATTTTTGTCTTCCTTGTAACTACCCTACTTGCTATTTGTAGCCTCAGTCCAAAGTAACATCGGTTTGCGGCCAACCTTTTCATTAGCGTTTTCTAAAAATTAAATTTTTTATTTAGTGTATTTCACTTTTACGGTATCTAGGTTTGTGTTTAAAATAAATGAATTTAATTCGTGACAAAGAAAATAAATACAGGATATAAGAGTTGTCAGAAAACATACGTTCTAGGCAGATTAATATTTAACAAAAAAAACGAATCTTAAACTTGCATTTCAATGTAAATGATTAACGTTATGAACATCAATTGGAACGTATACCTATGATTGGACTTTTTTTTTCATACTCAGTTCTCATTATATTGTGTAATCACATTCATACAACCACAGTTAATTTCAATAATAAATTTAATCCGAGTATACTAAATCATTGCTTGGAATAGTTAAAGAATAGACTACATAGAATGAATATTCTATGACACTAGTTGGTATTCCAATAGGAAAGTGATGGGTCCGTTACAAACTTTCTCGTTTTAATCACTTTATTGTCATCTCGACACTTTTCCCATCGTGAAACCCAGTTAAATCTTTCACCTTGTCTTATGAGGAGTCACTTTGAGGAGTCACCTTTAAAACTATTTATATACTGGGGTTTATTATTCATTAGTTTTAAATTCAAATGATAGCTGTATTCCAGTGTGCTAACCGCAACTTTTACAAAATAAAAAATCACTTAATATCAGTTGTTTACAATAGTAAAGTAGAGAGAGTTTGGTTTGGAAATTACGAAAATAGAATTATATAAGCAAAGTAAACATTCAAGAAAAAACTTGGAATTGAACTTAGATAATAATAATACCTAACATAGCGGTAAAGGTAAAATTAAAATTATAGCTATGCGTTAATACCAAATCAATGTATGGACAATTGGAGTTGCAAAATTAGTATGAAGGAAAATTAAAATTTGTTTTCTCTTTAAAAAATAAAAATATTTAAAGCTCAAAAAAATGACCAATAATTATAAAAAAAAATAAAAATTATGTAAATGATGTGATTAAAAAAGATTATTAAGTGATTAAACAACCATATATGTCACTGTGTCAAACTATTTTACTACTTACAACTTTAGATAGAAAATAATAGAGATTAACACTATTGGAGAGATTGATTATTGGGTTTTAGTTTCAATAAAATACATAAACCCTGATCTTATGAGCTTTAACATTTAGCTCTAGGTTCTACATGAAGTTGATAGGAAAATAATATCCATTTTAAATCATCAAGTGAATTATTAAAACATAGAAGAATTGTCTTCAATATTAATACTGTAGGTTGTTTTTTTGGGGTAAAAAGTTATTTACGGAAATACTTTGGGTTGGTAAAACCATACATACCTTTCAAACTATTTAGAATTCCTCCTGAAGACTGTTATTTATTATTTATAATTTCAAATGATAGCTAAACTTTTTGTAAAAACTGTAACTTCTACAAATAAATAATTTCTTAATACCAATATACAGTAGTAAATAATATTACGTACTTTCACATTCTATGAGTAATCTTTTCCCCATTAGTTAAGTAGGTCTGCCCCCAAGGCTTATAAATGTCTATTTATTTTTTAAGGTTGTTGATTTAAATTTTTAAAAATCTAACGAGATGTTAATGATAATCTTGTAAATTGTTTACTTTTCTAGTAAAGTAAAGCCTAAAGTCCAAATAAAATAAATTATTTAATCCCTATCTTGAAGTACTATGGGCCATATTCCATTATAAATGGACTCTGATGATAACATTGTCACATTGTTCATTTGCATTCATTACTTAATCAGCCATAGAAAATATTGAATAGGTATTGTACAGCCTTCTGTAATTAATAAATTGCACACGGGACTTCAATATTAAATTCAATTTCCACGGACCTCCTAATATTTGAAAATGGACAAATAAGAAAATCCTTCATGGCCTTTATGGAGATGTCATAAACAGGAATAAAACAAATTAACAGCATTTAAACTAACAAAATAAATAATATCTTCTGAAATATTTGCTGTTTTGTTTGTAGTCTAGATGTAATCTCATGAGAAATCGACTGTCCCAACAACCTACTTTGCCCAAAATTACGGATTTGCACTCCATATTTTTAAAAAGGGACTATAAAATCCTTGGTTACTCTAGCCTTCAGAAGGAACATACAATGGATGTCCTGAGCTTATATGGTGTCAGGAACTAACCTGGAAAGAGATTTATTACTTCATCTATAGCATAGTCGGATTAGCCATAGCAGCGTAAAGTGAATAAAAATTCACCGTCTTTCATCATACCGGGAAGAGTGTGTTCGATATATCTATGCATCGAGTTAATTCGCGGTTCTCATTTCAAATTCCACCTGATATTAAATAACATTTTCTCACTGCTTTTATTTTTATATAACAAGAAACCATCAATGGTATTTTCAACCGATAAAATTACAACCTCTCCATTATTTATTCCTCAACCATCTTGTATAACGACCGTGGGTTTCCATTGTAGGACAGTAAAGATCGATAGGCGCCTTATTATCTTTATCAACTACGTCCATTAGCTTGAGAGAAGTTGGTGCGAAAACGGTCATTACCGGCTGTTCTGTGAGAAATTAATCTGCTATCAATTGGACTATTGAAACTTCTCAGAATGTTCGGATCTTCGACGGAGCAAGGCGGGACTTGTGAACCGGATACCATTAGAACTACAATATGATCTCTTGGTATTCCAGAGGATGACAGGTGACACGAACAGATGGATCTTCACGATATCTATACAACGCTGTAAGGAAGTGCAGCGTAAGACTTATTTCACTGTCAAGTGCAGAAAGTCGTTACTTCAAACCCGGATATTCTTAAGTATATTATAAAAAACTTTTGAGTCAGTTTAATGTTTTTTAATAAACTCTTGACGGTAAAATGATGATTACCTTACTAGTTATAAATTACTAGTAATAATACTTAATAATAATAATAATTGATTTTATATTACTATAAAAATACTTATAGATTTCAAATTTCGAAACGTAAAGGTAATTGAAGATAAACCTATACAGTTTCCCTATATTTTATAGTAATTTTCTAAATTTTTTAAAATAATTTTTTAAGAGAGGGGTAGTTCACTGAGTAGGCGAATTGCTTTTTTTCCTGAAGGTTCCTGGTTGAAATCCAGTTGAGGTGGATAATGTATTTAATCTGTTTACCGTTGGGCAGTGGGATCTAATGACTCTCCCTGGGCTCATCCAACCTCCATAGTGCTGGTATACTTAATCGAGAGAAAACCTTACCATCCATTCAGCCCAAGACCCTCCATGGGTTGTAGTGGTACAATTGTTTTCTTTTCAGAGTAATTTTTAATAAAGCTCAACACTGCTTGAAACATTCCCTACAGCATGGATGCAATTCTACTCGTCTTCTCGGAAAAGTACCATCAAATAACCACCAACTCTAGTAAGTACTTTTACTTATTATTCCAGCTTGACAAACAGAAAAAAAAATAGATTGTACTTAATCATCAAGTATAATGTATTTGTTTTCTGGGTGTCAAGCAGGAATAATAATTAAAAAGTAGTTGTGGCGTAGTTTTTACGGAAACATTCAATCCCATTAAATAACATTAATTACTTAAAATTAATTGCCGAATATAAATTATTAGGTTAGCAATTTTCACATTTATGGAGGGCATTGTGGATGGAGTTTTCGATAACATCCGTCTAATTTAGGTCACATTGACTTTCCTATATATTTTCATTTATTTTATAATTACTAATTGTCTTTCGTTTGAGAACACCAGAGCCCTCAATTTTCTATCAAATATATTAAAAATTTGAATAATTAGCAGACTTAATGTAGCGACTGTTAAATCAAGTTCATCAAGAAGTGAAAAAAAAACGCAAAACCGATGACAAATAAAAAATATAGTATTTTCTCAAACGCTATATCTCCTTCAAATTGAGTAAGCAAAGTTAAGGGATGCAAAGGCATACAGAAAAAAGTCAATACAAGTCTAAGGACCATGTTCGATTAAGGAAAAAATTAATAATAATTAAATAATTACCGAAACATAAGGTTGAAGCATTTGTTATCTCCTGCAGTCCTGCTGAGAAACAACTCGAGAGAAAAATCCTACAATTGTTTCCGTTTCTATTTTATTTCTAGTTCCTATTTACATGATAATATCCCTTGCTGGAGCGTAAAGACAAAAAAGAAAGAAAAAAAAAGCTTTGTTATCCGATCTCCAAGGCCCATTCGTTTCCGCGATCTTGTAAAAGAACAATGCCATGTGAATCTACAAAATATGTACAGAAACATTTCGAATATATTAAAAAGGTTGTGATATTATTTTTTCAATGTCATTTCACTTATTTTATTAACTATGAAACAAATAAATGAAAACTTTCAGGGCAACTGATTTATTCATAATAGGCAAATAAAAGAAATCAAGTAATTTCCAATTATATATATTTTCTACTTTCTAAATATTTTTTATCTATACTTATACTCTTCTAAACGTGATAAAAGTATGAAATGATTTATGTTCACAAAATAATAAAAGCATTTCTTGATAATGAAGGTTCATCTACCAATCAGAAACTTAGTAACAACGTTAGTTACCGAAGTTTTTGGACATGATTGAAATTCTAAATTTATAACAAGATATTTGATTATTGGGACCGTTTCGTAATATTGTCAAGATATATAATCTAGTTTTAATATTTGTTTGTCATATATTATGTTCAAGATGAAACATTTCATAAAAACATTAAATTGGTAACAAATAAAAAAGTATTTTATAATTAATCAACTGAATGTTTGACGTATTTTAGTCCGAGATATAGATTAGGAAGTTATGATTTTTTTTCGACTTTCAGGTATAAATTGACTATTCAACCTGGAGTTAAATTATGATACTAAATAATATTATTTGATTATTCATTTTACGTAAGTTTATGCTACTATGATTAGACGATACTTCAGCGGGCGCGCTAAATTTTGTCTATTCATGTAAAATTAGGGCAGGGTGTTAACGATTACCTGCTCCTCAAAGGCCCGGAGCACCATTTTATGTTCCATCCGAAGAACAGCACAACTAAGGTTTTTTTTTAACCTTGAACTGTATTTATTGTGTTACATTATTATCAAAGTTGACTCCTGTAAAATCTTTTTTTCGGCACTTAACACATGTGTGAAATAAGGCATCGATATGTAACATACAGCCTTGTGTCGTTCGCTTCAGCGTGAGAAGTGATATGTGAATTACATCATGTGAAAACTTCTAACCACATAGCATCTAACTTACACAAACGCAGAGAGCGGATGAAAGGAATTATAGGTTGCGACTGAACATGTGTGGAGTCGACCAGTCACTACAATACTCGCCATCAACTCTCCGCCTTTGTCCCGTCAAGTGTTTCTTCATTGCCTATCAGACAGCCATTGTATCTGACACTACAATATACAATATATTTCAGATTCAGGGGTTCCATATTATATTCAGGTCTAGAACTGTGTTTTGAAACTCAGAGTCATTCTATAGATTAGGCGTTGAAATTAAAAATCAAGGTATCTTATTATTATCGGAAAGTAAAAAGAGACCTTACATAAATGTTAAGACCGTGGGAAAAAATCCAACGAAAAGCCCTTAAGTCTCCAAACTAGAAAAGAAATTGAAATTATCTGTCCAAAATAGATGATAGATAATTTCAATTTCTGTTTTAGTTTGGAGACTTAAGGGCTTTCGGTTGGAATTTTTTCCACCGTCTAAACAAGTTATCTTATCTTTATAAAATCTAAAATTACAGATTTATTAAACTTGATTCCGGTTCAAATCCATTTGTGACAAATAAATTATTTAATCTGTTAACAGCTAGAGATGGACACTGTGTGTTCTGAAGGCCTTCTTGGGGCTTACCCAACCACGTTTATTATCTTTCTAATAAGTATTATATTTGGGGAAAATCTAGCGTTTGAGCTGTAAAGTCTGCCTTGCACTTCCGTTGTCCTAGAAACGATACAATCTCCTTTGGCTTCTATATGACCACTAAAGTGCTAATTTACTCCAAGATTACAATAGATTTTTCACTAAAAAAAAAATATGTCGCCAATAACTTCGTTTTTTAATGCAATATTTATCAGGCATATATAAATAAAATTGACATATTAAAATTTATATATCGTTCATAAACCGGAAGTGATGCATAACTTGAAATTCTTAACTGCTTTTTACAGCCTAAAAAGATGTAAGAGAGGATTCGTCCTAAACTCGTATACCCAGATATTTTTTTCAAATAGTAATAGTATTTATTATCATTTATTATTAAACTTGATACTTATCATGTTTATTACTATTACTACATATTCCGTGGACGGAAGTAACCGAAGATTGATGATATCGCCATCGAGTGATCAGGTTCACAAAGCCTTATTATTATTAAATATTTTTATTTTAAAGAGAAAAGATATGCCCCCGGCCGGGATTCGAGTCCGGAACCTCAGATTTTCCGTGACAGAGGTTGTCTCACGGAGAGACAGAGGTTCCGGGTTCGAATCCCAGCCGGGGGCATATCTTTTCTCTTTAAAATAAAAATATTTAAAAATCAAAATAGCTGACCAATAATTATAAAAAAAAAAAAACCTTATTATTATTATTAGATGTATATAGAAATCATCGTATACCTCCTGTTTGATGGCCGGAAAAAGATAAGCGATTGGGCTCCTGAAAATAGAAGAAAAAGATTCCGTTCAGCATGAAATGGCAACGAACGATCTCCGAAGTGAAGACTGGAAAGATTTGGAGGGAATTGACTTAACGTTAGCTCTATACCGGTAAAACTGGATATTAGAAAATAGAAATAGGTGAACATAAAAATAATGTTTTGACCCTACAACATACCTATTTCTCTACTTAAGTTACTACCATTGGTTTAGTTTTAGTTTTTTTACTGAGCCTGAACTAAATGAAAATGGTTGTTATCACTATAGCTTGAGCTGTACATAAAAATTATGGGTGTATACCTACCTACTCATCATCATAGTCATTCCTCTCTAGCACTCATGCAGTGTGAGATTATACCCACCTCATAACTTCTTAAATAGTTAGTATTTAAATTTCTATTTATTGTTAATTTAAATTATCTTCTATTAGTTATTTATAAATTATAATAGTTAATAATTTTACTTTAATGTTTAATTTATAATTAAATATCACAAATTCTATTACTATTTAAATTTCAACCTGTATAAGGATTCGAGGGATTTACAGCATTATCTAGAGCTCATGGGATTAATATTTAGACATAAATTTAGGGTGAACTGAACTTGTGATAAACGGTGAATTAGGAAATTGGAGTTGATGTATTGGGATATGGTTAAGAAGCTACTGGAAAGTTCATCAATTTGGATCGTAAAGCAAACGTGAAATATACCCTGAGAGACAAAACTTGAAGAGTCACCAGTGGTGTAGTGGTGAGCGTAACAACATACCAAGGGTTTATTAAATGGAGTAAAAGATCCTTGGTTATACCTTCTTCGGAGGGGACGTCAAATGGTTGTTCCGTCTATGTGGTTTCAGGTAGTAGTTAAAGATTTCAATCATAATTATGCCTGGAATGGCAAACATTAAGACACATATTGTAGCATCGCCTGATTAGCCATAGTAGCTAAATTGACGATAAATGAATCTACAACATCTTACTTACCTATTGAACCCAGTTGTGTGACTAAATCCTATCTATTTTACCTCAGATATTTTTAAAGGGAATTACAAAATCCTTGGGTATGCTGTTGTTTGAATAGTATATAAAAAAGTAGAGTGGTTCAGTAAAAAGTAAAGGATAAAAAAAATTAGTGGGTCTGTGGTTCAGGTGTTCGTTAAAGATCCCTATCATAATTATACCTGAACATATCGGATCTGGTCTGATAGCAGCATAAAGTGACATTAAATGAACAAACTTTTGTTAAAAATTAAAGTATATAAATTATAAAGTTAAGTAATATATCTAATACTTTACAGAACAGCGATTGACTTTCGATTTCCGATTGACATTCGATTCCCAAAAAATATGTGAAGAGGCGTAATGCGTTCGTAAGCATCTCGGAAGAGACCCTGGAATATTATTTTCTAGTTTTAGTATACAGGGTGTCCCGAATTTAAATGGCAAAACTTCAGAAACTTATAGGGGGACCGAAAAACTAAGATAAAAAGTCCTTTAGAGATTTGCTCGTTTTTGCTTAATTTTAGAGAAAATCGCAAAAAAAGAAACAAAACAAGTTTTCATATTTATACTTATTTATTTATTTATATTTATGTTATGTTCTTTTTAATGTAAATATTGCTCGAAATGTTGTCCTATTGCACCAATGCAAGCATTACATCTAGCACTCATTGATAAATTGCAGCTAAACATTGTTCTGATGATATTTGGTGCACTGCATCTATGATTCGGTCTCTTAATTGCTCTCTTGAGTTTATTTACACCGAATAAACTTTCTGCTTCAAGGTTCCCCATACGAAGAAATCCATGGGTGTCTTATCAGGTGATCTGGGTAGCGTAATTTATATCCAGCCAAGCTCGAGCAACTCTGCTATAATGAGCTGGACATCCATCGAGTTGGAATCACATTTCAATCCGCTGTTGTAAGGGAATGTCATCTAAATAATTAGAAAAGTCGTTCTACAAAAAATGCGTAAATGTGATACCATTCAATCTTCCAGGTAAAAAATATGGTCCCACCAGTAATCCGTTCCAAATTCCAAGCCAAACGTTAATAGCAAATTCATGCTGAAACCTATTCTCTCTAATAGCTCTGGGATTTTCAAGATCCCATACATGATAATTTCTTTGATTAACAATTCCTCCTCTTGTAAAGATAGCTTCATCGGTCCATATAATTTTTAATGGAAATAAATTATCATCGCGATTTTTTTCAAGAAACCAGTTACTAAAATTCAATCTCTTGACATAATCTTGAGGTAATAAATTCTGAACTTTTTGAAGATGGTATGGGTAGCGATTATCACCTTTCAAAGTTCGCCATATTGCTTGCCGCGATATTGCTAATGCAGCAGATGCTCTTCGGATGCTAGCCTCAGGATTGTTATCGAAGTGGCGTTGGACACAATTTCTTCTCCGATAATCTGCTCTTACTGCTGCCTGGAATTGGTCGCCTTCATTACGTATTAAGAATGACCCAGTATCTCGTAGTCTATTAAAAGTTAACAAAAAGACGCGTCGATTAGGCACTCTTCACATACTCCTGCACCGCTTATAAAGCATTACCGTTATAGAAACGATACACAAAACTCATATCAGCGTATTCAACATTAGAATATGTATGCGGCATTGTGGCTGATGCTATTCACATAAAAATATCTGATTAACTGACTGAAGACTGATTTAGGAATTATAATCCTAGAAGGAAGCCAAAATGCTAACAAATAAAAGAATGTAAAGGATAACATTAACTGTTTACATATCTCACTGCCTAGCGTGACGAACTTTGAAAGGTGATAATCGCTACCTGTAACATTTTTGTTTTGTTTCTTTTTTTGCGATTTTCTCTAAAAATGAGCAAAAACGAGCAAATCTCTAAAGGACTTTTTGTCTTAGTTTTTCGGTCCCCGATAAGTTCCTGAAGTTTTGCCATTTAAATTCGGGACACCCTGTATATTTTACAATATTATTTTTTTATAATTCATTTTAAATCAATATCAATGTCAATGATGAATGAGTCAATTAAAATCTCTCTGAGGATATTTCAAAATCATGGTTCCAAAATAATTAGAAAACGAGACAAATTAAGCAGAAATTATTTATAACAAATAGCTTTGTGTTTTTATGATAAGATAATAACGATAATGATTTACAATTACCTAATCTGATAATATTACTGGAATAACTAAACGTCATTATAAATTTCATAGAATTTTTGTTAGTGTCAAGAATGCCAAAAAAATATTTATTTATTTATTTCTTCGGGTTTTTTACAATTAATTTATCCCGATACCCAAAATATTTTCCCTTCAATTCTTCCTATCAGCCCATCCTTCTTCTTCTCTCTTGCTCTCTTGCTGCCATTCCTTCTCTCATATCCTCCTTGTCTTCCTCGGTCTTCCTCTCTTTCTTCAAAAATGAAAAAAAAAATCTTTATTTAATTCAATGAAACATCTGAAAAAGCTATAAATTCTTGAAGATTAACTTAGAATAAATAATAGACTATCCACACTTCCAATCAACAAATCACTAAATTAATTACTTCTTTGATAATCATTTTTAAAGGCATCATAATTATTGAATAATATAAAAGTCGTTGCTACACGCCTTGTCCTAAATGAGCACTCAGTCTAAAAAAGATGAGGAAATCAGTTATAGTCGAAAGCTCTTGCAAATTATATTATAAATCGGAAGTCATGCTCTCTTTATCGCTAGGTTTTCTGGAAGAAATTAAATTTTGCTTAATTTTATTAGAAAAAAAAACTGTATCATTACAACCCATGAAGGGCCTTGATTCCAGTACTTTGTACAGACTGTACTGTTCCTAGGACGGTCAGGAAGGTACTTTCTCCAAGATCACGCTCAACAGCCGAACTACTTCCCGAATTAAGGGTACCATAATCAATCTTTTCATAACAAACTTTATTCCCACTCAAACCCACTCGTTTCAAATCTAGCTACATCTTCAATTCTTGATAATCCTCCTAGGCGTCTGAAAAGAAGATGGCCTCGTGACCTCCTTAATTGAATTTTATATTTGAGTACTACCAATGGTTAGTTTCTCTACTTGTCTTTATCCGTGACAGTATATATCATTTCTGCCACTTACTTGTATTGTTATAATACAGTTCAAAATTCCAACGAATAAATTAATAAAAAAAAAGAGAGATTGATAAAAAATTGCGAAATCGAGTACTTTTTAAAGTCAGGCTGCACATGTATACCTTTTGAAATTAGTATTTTATTTGAGGACGAACCAACAACACGTGACATTTCACAACTTTTGCCATTATAAAGTTTTCAAATCGTCGTGAGTTTTAGAACCAATAAAAGGGCAAGGAATGTTCCCTGTCTCTTGCAAAACTTCTTCTATGAAAACATTGCAGAACTTTTGAAAATTGAATACTTTTCAATAGAAAACTCGTCAATAGATAATTAGCTTTTCATTATGGCCGGATCATTGAATTTTCCTAAGTAGCTCTTTCTCGCATTGTTCCATCCGCCGCTCCATTGTCATAGCACTCTGTCACTTTCAATCCAAATATTCAGAGATATTTCGCTATAAATATTATATCCATGAATGAATTTCAAGGTTTCATTTTTTTTTTAATCTGTATTCAGTGTTCTTCTGGGACTTCGTTTGAACCATAGACTTAACTATTGTTTTATAAAACTAAAGCACTGTTTACTCAAAATTATTTTTGAATTGTTGTGTATTAAAATAGCCTATCATTAAAACTTAATAAATCTTAAATACAAATCTTAATGAATAATTAACATCCTAATGATCATTCCGAATTTTTGTTTCAGGTTCTGTTGTTTGTGCTCGTCGTCTCTATTTATGGAAGCGTTCAGTGTAAGTAATTAATTTTGAAATAATATCATTAGAATTTCATTTAATGTTGCTAATATGCCCGGATAGTGTTAGTAAAATGTAAAGATATATAAAAATTGTGATAGAAGCAACGAAGGCACGAAGTAATTAGCGGTACAAGATGTTGAAATACCTTCACTGGAAACAATTACTAAAGAGAGATACAGATTGTACAGCGATACAGATCATATTAAATTTTGTAATTTTGTATCAAAAATATATATTATAACAGACATATTTTGTTTTGGCGTAGCAAAACACTATGACATTCTACTGAGTATTAATTAGTAAATATTACCACTAACTTAATATTTATTAATTAAACACAATTTAACTAATAAATACAAATGAAACCAAATTACGAATTAGCTCCTAATAACAAATTAAAATAAAATATCTAAAAAAGCTAATAATAATTACAAAGAATGATAACCATAATATTTAAACATATACACATTTTATGAAAAAAGAAAACAAATAAAAAATTATACAATGCATAAATATAACACAATTATGATATATTTAAGCATGAAAGTACGAAAGATTAGTCCAATATTAGTTTTGATTTGGGTTTAGTTTGTTTTAGAAAATAATTGATTGCATTAATTTATTTATACTTTAAATTTGTACACACATATTACACTTATTTAGTTTTCATGTCACTGCTTGTATTAAAATGAACTCTCTGATATAGGTAAAGTGAGGGGTTGGCCACCAGGATGGTCCTGGTCGCACCCAGAGCTGACAGACGACGAAATTGTGGACCTCCTCTACACTGATCCTGAGAAGCTGCGACAACTGACCGCAGGGTACGAAGACCAAGCGACTGGGCTTGACGTCAGCCAAGATATCAGCATACCTTCCAAGGGTGAGCCATTAGAGTTCAACTTATGAGGATACATTTCAATGATATTCAAAATGTAATATCCAGTTAAAATATTACAATGGTAGTAAAAAAAAATGTACGCGATTCACACATCACTGACGAAATACTAGTCATAAGTTTTCGTAACAGTGACATGATTTGTCTTTTCTTAGTGCCCTTGACGGCCACATGTGAGGCCGAAACGATGGTAGTTATGCTTTTTAGTGTATAATAATAAGTTATCAATTAGGGTCATTGGTTATGCCATTTAGTTTCCACTGAAACATTAATATTCAATTTTAAAAATAATAATATGAATTATTATCATTAAAAGTGGAATATAGATAGTCTGGGAGTGCATTTAATATAACACAAAATAAGAAAAATTTATTTATTATGAATGCCGACGTTTCGAACTAAATTGTAGGCCATCTTCAGGGCTATAAGAGAAAAACAGACAAAACAAAAATATCTATAAAAAAACATTGCAATACCTAGAAAGAATATAATAACATCATTAGCGATATAATAAGATAATTAGCGATGGATATAATATTAAGGAAATATATGAATAAAAGGTTACAGAATAAGAGTACAGAAAGGTTTTAATGCCAAGCAATGATAAAAAACAGGATGAACTATAAGATACAAAATGAAGATAAAGAAACGGTACAAATGTAAAATGGTGAGATATAAAAGTATGGAAAGCCTAGTTAAATTACAAGTGATATATAAAAATATAAAATGGTAATTTACTGATACAATGTTATCTAAGTAAATATGTATGAAAATAAACACAAGACAATAAATAAATATAAGATGATGTGGATAATATGTAAATAATAAAATGTGATGCCAACCTGAGATCGCTATACTTAATGTATATTAATTCTATATCATTAATGAATAGCAGGCATGCCCCCCTCTCTTCCCCAATGGTTGAGGTGGTTGACTGACCAGGAGTTGGCTATCAAATAAAGATTCTTTTTCATTTCATTAAATAATATTATATTTACATTTAAGCTACCTGCTTTAAGGGGCATTACCCTATTTATTTAGGTACTCTTAATGTTCCACAGCCGTTTTATGTTTGAGCTATAATAACTACACCACTGACTCAAACACATGGAGTTTTGCCAAAGTTGTTGATCTGGGCTTAGAAAATTTTATAACGCGTATTTCTGTGAGAAACTGGAAATTGAATCTTTCTCAATCGAAATACTTTCCCCTTCCTGTATATATTTCATTTATATGTAAGTGAAAGTCAATAACTAAAAGTAGTTCCGTAACTCATAGATTTTTTTTGGCAGTTTCCAGTGACAAGGAAGACTACAACAGGCCACCAAGCCAAGAGGTCGAGGCGAACTATTCCGACCAAAGATACCAGACAGGCCACGCAACATCCTTCACCAGCGTCCAGCACTTCACGCCGCAGAGAGGTACCTCGGAAGATCTGGTCTCCTACAGTCAGCTCATTGTGCACTAACAGTCGAGGCATAAGTTATTCTACTCTAAATAAAACAGTATACGAAAAATCCATGTTTCGCTGAAAACTAGTGTCAACAAAATCATTGTTTTTAGAGAAAACGAAAGAACTGTTAATTTTAAAAGAAAATATCTGATGGTTAATCAGTTTTTTATCTCATTGAAAATATAAAATAACCGTATTTCTTACGTATATTAAATAAGCAAAACTATTACGTCAGACAACCTTAAATCCTTAATAATTGCTCTGCATTTTTATTTACCAACGAATTAATTCAATGAAAAGAATCATCTTTATTTTGAGCAATTTTTTTCATTCCCCATAAAATATCGAAAGTAACCCATCGAAATGGCCGTTAATTTATCGATTATTCTAAACAATATTATTTTATGGAGCATGTAATTAAATATTTACAATATAAAAACAAAGCTTAAATTATTCAAAATATAATCTTTTACAAAATTATTTTAAAAATACATAAGATTTAGTTACTTGTTGCATTAAATAAGTTATATTAATTTAGTAAACATAGGTTTCATACTAAAGTCAATGATTGATATTGTTCCCAATAATTATTTATTTTTCCCTACTTTACATTATTAAATAATATCTAAACATTTCAGTACAAAACCTCCTCTATCCATAGTCAACTTTTCAAAATCTCTGCTGTTTATGAATTTTATGAAATCATGCATAATTTTATTATTTAGGTCTAGTTCTGATATTGGCCAATTTTCCCTTTCATTATTAAATAATTAATAATCCCCCTGAAGTAATTAATTTCGATTTTTCCCTTTCGTACTTTTGGCAGTCCATTATTATGAGTATTAATATCTGTTCATATCTTTCTAGTGGACAAATATGTTAAGCAAGTATCCATTGCTTCTGAAAAGGTGTTAGTCAACAGAAAAAGCAATAACAAATTAAGTTTACTTACGGCGTAAGTAATTTATTCAAATAGGGTGTGAAAAGCACTTCTGTTGCATTAAAAAGAATTGTTCAAATAAAATACACGTGAGACGATGATTAAATTCCGCGACTTGTAAAATATTATTAAAATAAAAAGATCCGTTAATCACACATTTATCCTCCTTCCGTCTTTTCAATGTGTTATTTATTTACCTTTATTAAGTACTTTTATTCTTCAAAATATATCGTTTTAAATGGTGAATTGAACTTAACACACATAGATCATCAAATGAGAATTCACTCATTCAATTATGATTTTTCTTTTTAAAATACTAAAGTAGGCACATCTCATTCGTAGATGTTACCTGTAATTTATGATTGATTACCACAAATAATTTGTTTGTTCTTTTTATTGTTGATTTTAATTAATTTTAAATGTATCTTACGGATTCCGAAACAGTCAAAGAAACTGGTTTTTAGATGGAATAATTAAATGGCAAAAAATTTGGGGTACCCATATTTCGATTAAAACAAGGCACTAAAAGCACCAGGAAATTTACCCGCAATCATCATTGAAAATACTTAACTGTTTCCTCCTCTCTTAATAATACGATTTACCTGTATTTTTTATTTTTTGCGATTTTATGTATTTAATTTATCTACGTATATAGTTACTTTTCATTCTTAAACAATGATGTCTTAACAACTAAGCAAGTTTAGTGTCAGATAACTCACATTTAAATAACATAGGTTATAAACATGTTGATAAACATTTCGATGTTTTTCTTCGCTAAATAATATAAATAATTTATGAATTTATTTATTAAAAACTAATTAGCATTAAAAAATTCTGTGAGATATTTTATGTTATAATTTGATATATGGGCATTCATTTATGTTACGATACAAGATTCTAATTCTTAATTTTAAAAACAAAATAAACTTTGTAAATCTTTTATTTATTTTTGTACATAATTATTTAAGATTTTGTGTAATTTTTACAATAAAGTTTAAAAAAATTTATATCATTCTTTTTTGTTTTACCTTACTCTCGTATGTTATTAAAAAAAAAAAAAACATGAAACAAATCATTAAAAACCTGATTTTATTATCAGTTATAATGTAATACTGTGTAAATAGTTGATACATTGGCTTAATAGATCAGTATCTTAACTGGTTAATTTATAAGATAACTAATAATTATAACTGTAAGAGTAACATATGTTTGTTTATTATTTTTTCTATTTGTTATTTGTGAATCGATTTGACCACAAAATGTTACTATAAATATTTTACTACAAAATGTTAACACTCGAAGGAAATATATTATTAATTGAAATAATAATATTTCAAATTATATCACATTAAAAAACAATTTTACGCTTCTCTGTAAAATTATCCATTCAGGAAAAAAAATTTCATAATTACGTCAATTTGTTATGGAAATAAGATGAAGTGCCACTCCATTTTTCTGACACAAAATCATCTTTAATTTAAAAAATGGGTGTTTAATTAACCCGTCTTAATTTAGAAAAGTAACATTTTGACGTTAATAATAAATAAATTTCAGGGTTTTAACATTCTAAAATACATTCGTGGATTTTTTTTTTTCTTCAACTTCAAAAAACTTCAAATAGGTATAGTTTTTAAAAATAAACCAGAATTTTTGGATTTCTAATATTATGATGTTTCACTGAAATAGCATTAGAACAATTTTTTTTAAAAAGAAATTATTTCACCTGGCTTAGACCACATATTTGTTTTATTAGTCATATCAATGTCATTTTTATTTTATTAAATTTGTCATAAAAATTTCCTATC
This sequence comes from Arma custos, assembly GCA_037127475.1. Classification (NCBI taxonomy): domain Eukaryota; kingdom Metazoa; phylum Arthropoda; class Insecta; order Hemiptera; family Pentatomidae; genus Arma; species Arma custos. The sequence continues at coordinate 62,433,678 of CM073762.1, forward strand.
GGATAGATTAAAAAAGCTGACAGACAATACCAATTCGGTTAAGGAGTAATATTGTCATTATTGAATTTATTATTGTAGTCTTTTATATGAGATATATTTCTTAACGTGGACTTCCATAAAATAAAAAATATTATTTTTTTGGCACTTTTTTAATACTACTGAAGAAACATCAACATTATTTAATGTTTAAGGGATATATTAAAATGTATTACATCAGTCATAGTCCATAAATATAGTAATAAACGTTAAGTGGTTTATTTCAGGTTAGTGTTTATAGCCTATCATTTTTTAATAATCTTATAATCCAGAATAAAAGTAATAATTTATTTTAATACGTCTAATGTTGGTATTTAAAACCATTGTAGCATTTAGGTAAAATATTTACATAGTTTGAATGCTTTAGAAAATGTTACAAAAGAAAAACATTCTTCTTGACCGATTATTCTGAGAAACTAATACCCCCAGGTTAAATAGAAGGGGAAAAACACCGAAAAAGCCTATAAGTGATAATTTACTATCAACCAATCACTAATATCATAAAAAATAAAAAGTGGAAAGCATCGAAAGTGAAAAACATCACTTTTCAGGAGAGTGAAAAAACTGTTTCAAGGTTTTTATTTATTTAGTTTATTTTTTATTTATCAATTGTATCTATATTATTATACACTGTTTTTTGCTCTATTTATATATTTTAATTATTTATAATCCTAAAACAATTTCTATTAGTCGAAACCGAAAAATGTGTTTTTTTTTCTCTCGTCAAATAATTATAATTTTTATAAATGTCACATTTTATATCTTATATTTCTTTGTATTGAATGATACATTTTATTTATTTATCATTTTTATTTTAGTTATCATTCAATTATTGAAATTAGAGAGCCTATTTATGTGTAAGTAATTGGTGACTGGTACGGACAGCTTTCAGACATACTTTTTCTAGGTAGCAACTACTCTAAAACAAATTTTTCTGCCTTTGTTTAGTAAATCGTAACGATACAAACATAAATGTAGATTTATAATTGAGTACATTACTCACAATCATGTAAATAAATATCGAAGGAGAAATCTGGATCATAACTGACACATCTTTAATAATTGTGTCAACTTCAATATTCTGTCTTCAATAATAATATTGCCTGAATTACATCGCTTAAGTTATATTGTCTCGAGGAAAATCTTATCGCCCAGTTACAAGCCATTTGGTGATCCCTCTACTAACGATTCTCGAGGAAATCCCCAATTCCCACAGGGCTTTGGCTTCTTGGATTGATTCGGATTCTGTCTTCGCCAATGTCTCTCCCCTGCGTTCTATGTCTGATTGAGTCGAGATTCCTCTCTGTCCTTGGGGAAGTGGAGTAACGGAGTAAATCCGAAATGTTTTAGAGACGAAATCAATAAGAAGAAGTATAGTAAACGTACAGAATAAACGTTACAAATTTAAATATTAAAGAGAAAATAAATCCCGGCCAGGGCAAATCTTTTCTCTTTAAAATAAAAATATTTAAAAATTGAAACAATTAATAAAAAATTATAAATAATTTAATGACGTAAGTCAACAAGATCCTGATTAAAGTAATGTTCAATGAACATTCTTCCTCATGTATACATCGCGAAAATTGCGAGAAAACGGGGATATGAGATCGGTGAAGAGAACGGATTTGTCCTGACTGTGAAGCGACCCCTGGTAGTTCAAATTGTAAGAGAACTGTCCCGGAGAGGCGGACGACCCGGGTTCGTATCGACGACCAGGGCCATATCTTTTCTCTTTAAAATAAAAATATTTAAAAATTAAAACAATTAATAAAAAATTATATATTAAAATACCTTGCTTTAATCATTTATCAACGATCATACGTGATTGTCAAGGTATTTTAGAATTATTAATTACGGAATTCCCAGAAAGTAGACTATTAGTACTTTATTCATAATTTGTTTGTATAACATATTAACATAAACTTGTCCATTTGCTAGAACTGGTTGCTAGAATGGTTGTTTGACCATTATGAGCTTCATCCTATTGAGTATTAATGATCTTCTTGCTTGTTTTACCAATGAGGAATGAATTATCTATGGAAACCAGCACTCTAACACATACTGTGAGAGTGTATGGTTTCTGTAGTCTCAAACATTAAGTAAGCATTGAAGTAATCACATCTAACATTACTTGATTCATCATCAAAATTTGAGGTTAAAATTACATGGTCAAATTTTCTCTTTATTGATACAATAACTTATGACTAACGAACTATCGTCAAATTTTATCTTAAATAGTTAAAAATGGTTGAAAATATTAAAATGGTTTAGGTTATCACTTTTAAGAACAAGCAGTATTCCTTAAAATGTGGAGTCATTTGAATATTTTTACACAAATAAAAATTTAAGTAATCTATGCTAATCTAGAATTTAAAATTATATAATTTCCAAAAATTAGAATAATATTTTATAACATATTCAGTCATGCTGATAAAAATATTATACAATTTACAGTGGTGTTATATCAATTAAGACCTAGAATGAAAAAGGACACCTATTTGTATTTAATTTAATTGTTTTAAATACATCATGGTACGTTAGATTAGTCCAAAATTTTTGCTGTAAAGAAAAATGGGTTATTTGTTTAGATAATAGGGGCTAAAGTTAATTGATAACTTGTTAATTTGTAGCCAAGTGAATAAAGTGAATAGTTCTGTAGGAGCATTCAGCAACTTTTGTTAAGGGAAAACCTTATGAGATAGCGTCACCGACATGCTCGACATGTCAGGAATCTAGCTAGAAATAGGGAAGAATGGAATTCCTGGTTGGATGCTCCACCAAGCTGAAAGACACTCAAGAGGATGTTGGAGAAGAAGAGAAGTTGCATCAAATAATAATTACTTAAGAATATATTATAAATAAATTAGAATATTTAAGAGAAATGAATAATAACACTTGCCCATCTTTATATAATTGATAATATAATATCCGTTATATTAATCAATAATTCCTAATGTTTAAAGTTCTTGAACAGGCAAACTTTGACATGCCTGCACTATCAAGTGATAACATTTTCAAAAGAACAGTGCTTATTTTACCTTCTTCATATACCAATGAATAGCGAATTAAAAAATAATTATAAATAAGTGTTGCAATTTATATTTATCTGTGAGGGAGGAAGTGCTAGCTAATTACAATAAGAATTTTATTGGTATAAAACCTTTGATGAGTTATGCTTTGGATTACTCGTATTTACCTTTAGATTATTTTTTAATTTCTTTTCACATTAAATTTTTTTAGATCTTACAGCATTAAAGTTAAAAGTAGCTAAATGTATGTATTGGGCTGCTACGCAATGTATCGTAGACATTGATGATAAATAGATTTACGTTCAATGAATACATTTTATTTTATTTTTATCTTAACAGTTTTAACTATTTTATATTATTTATGTTTCATTTTAATAATTATATTGCACTACTAATTCTCTTTTCCATTGAGTAAACAAATAATAATTTGATTATGGGATAAATAGTTGGATCCAGGAAGTAAAAAAAGGATTTAGAAAAAAAGAAATTTAGAAGTAGAAGAAAGAGCTGATTTTTTTGAGAAGTGCTTAGGGAAAAAAAAAATTGAATATCAGAGTATTCCAAAGTAGGAAAGTAAATAAAACCGTCCTGAAGGGATCAGAAGAGAGGAAGAAGGATCATAGTGAATGGATGAAATGGATGAAAGAGTATTGGAAGAAAAGAAAAAAAAAAAAGAACAGTGAATAAAAAATTGAAATTGGCACATGGCCAATTAGAGAAAATACAAAAACAAAATTAAATAACTTGAACCATTATGAAGCTGATTTAAGGCATAAATTTTAGTGCACAATCATTCAGACCAAAACATTTATATAAAATAAAAAAATATTGAATAGCTATTCGAGGCTTTAATAATTTCTTTTATTATAACTTATGAAGCAAATTATGCCAGTTCATCTGCCACAGATTAGAATTTATGTATGCAGATCTGTAGGATCATTCTTATTTAGTAACATCTACAATTGTGATTATGTTGTATATTGTTGTAGTTATGAGTAAATTAATCAAAATTACATTAACATCGTTAATTCTATATACAATAATCGCATTATGGACTATTCCTTTCTGGTCAACTCATCAGCCTGAAGCTGTTTGTAGAAAATGTATTTTTCATTTTATTTATTATTATTTTTTTTGTAATGATATTTAAGAAAATATAGCCTCTTAAAAAAATTAATATTATGGTGGCTATAATGACGGTGATATTTTCCTAAGATTTTGTTATTCAGCATCCATTGGTATATGTAATTAAAAAGCAGATACTACAGTTAACGAGTTGTATCTCAAAAAGTTTCCCAAGAAAGTTAGAGAACTCAGAATCTCTATCTGATGATTCTTGTGGATTAAGTTTGGCCAATAAAAAAAAGTTGGAAGTAAAATAAAATAGTTCGTACTTAATAAAGTTTCAACTTTAAATTAATTTAATGTTTTTTCTTACCTATCATTGTTTCAATGGATTGGTACATAAAATCTTTTAAAAATTTAATTTAAACATTTGTAAGTATTGATTGATTTGAAATGTAATTTATAATGTCAATAATCATTAATTTGTAATAAGTTAACATTTGTTTAAATAATTATAATTAAATTTTATATTCTAAAAACCTTATATCTTATTTTTTAGAAATAATGAGGACTTAACATTCTTTTTATTTACAAATTAAAATATTCGTAACTAAGAAAACATGTTCATGTAAATTTATGTTTGATTTTAATTATTTAATGATTTTAATTATAAAAACATATGAATGTAATAAATCCGAGGGCCCTTTAACTAACATAGACCAAGGATCCCCCCCGTTGGAACAGAATATTATTTAGGATCCCATACTCATCATTAAATAAATATTAAAAGTTATTGTTATTGTTTTATTAATAACAAGTTAAGGAGCAACAAAAATAAAAGATCTTCACCAGGCAAGACTTTAATTAAATTAGTTTAATTTCTTTTTTAAAGCCTTAGCAATGATCAAAAAAGTTCTTGTTAAAAAGCTATACGACAAATGAATCATTTTCAATACAATCTACTTTTCCCATAACTTGTTATTGAGTATTTTTCTATTTAATTTCTATGGTTAAGTAATTTTTTTTTTTAATATCAACTGTAGGAATCATTATTTCTCTTAATGATTTTTTTCTAACCTAATAATTTCTAAATCATCTAGCAGATATGTACAATTATTGCTGCTCATTGAGCAAACAACAAACATTTTAAATATTTTAAGATTTTTTCTTTTTTGTGAATTGAGTAACAGGTTTTCACTCGATATGGATTTATTTTTAAATATCTGCAATGTCATACTTCTTACTTAATTATTATGTTTTTAACTTATTATAAGTAACTAAAAAAATGATGAGGCAAAAATTGTACAAATATTTCAATGTATTCAAATAAAATGATACAAGAAGGTATGATAAGGGAAAAATTAGTGTTTCCTAAATCATATGATTGGAGGTGTTTTGACTTTATTATGAAAAAGTGAAATATTTTCGAAAAAAGAAAGTTACCTCAAAATTTACTTTATGACAGTATGAGTCAAATTAACATTAAACTTTCTGTTATTTTTCTTTTTCAAGAGAATATTGTGCGAAAATAAATAATGTTCGGCAGGTACATTCTATGTGCCATGCCTAGTGCTCCGTTATTTTTTAAATTTTTGTACATATTTTTAATTATTATTGATGTATCAATGTTAATCAGTGAAAGGTAATAAAGTATATGATTTAATCTTAAAATATAGTTTTATTCATAAAACTATTATCTCGGAAGAGGATAACAAGAGATCCTATTTTACTCTGAAATGGACTATTTAATAAAAATAAAATAAAACCCTAATATTCTATAAAATATAAAGCCCTATTAAATTACGAATAATCTAATAAAAGATGTATATGCAATATAACATCTTCTATAAAAGAATTATATAATTTTCACATTTTAGATTATTAACATTCACAATCTATTAAATCTTTCAATTATTCATTCTTTATAAAAGTTTGATCACAACACAAAATTTGCCTTAGTATAATATTCAGAACACACCAAGGTTGAATGTGCATCGATATGAGTCTGAGGTATATCAATGTTAAGCATGATAAATGTTACAACAGTGTCGACATATACATGAATAGTATGAATTATTTTATTTTAAAATATAAGCGGATGTCTAGCTTAATTTTTTTATTAATAATTTACAAACTGAACCCAGATCCGAATATTTGTTTCCACTGTTTTGGTGTTTTGAGTTTTCACTGTAAACTAAAAGATTGCATATTAGTAAAAAAAATTACACACACACACACATTATATATTGATGGCTGTCAATATATGTATCAATATATACATACATTTATATTGATGGCTGGCCCTCAATTAGGAACAATGGCCACCAGCAATTCCTCTTGTAATTTTTAAATAAATTTTCATTTATAAATATGAAAAATAGTACGTTTAACTAATATAAAATATATATAATGATTCATCAATGGAAATTGTAATGTGTTATAAAAATAAATTAAGAGGAAAAAAAAACATTATCTCTGGATTAAACAAAAAAAAAAATGTTTTATAAGAGCTAAGCTAAAAATGAAGCATCACATAAGATAAGTTAGTGTAGTTTAAAGATTTTTCTTGGTATCTTTGATATTATAGATCTTCTTTAGACGACATGTTATTTCATTCCAATGTTTTCATTAGCTATCTGATTTTGTCAAAAAAAATGCAGACAAGAAAATAAAATCTTTTAGTTATTTGTGTGTTCGATATTAAATTGTTTTCCGTATTGTTTTTTTTGTGTTTTTCCTTCTTAATTTTGTTTGTTTGTAATTGAATTGTTCATATAATCTGTTAATTTTAAATAGTCAATAACAAAATTAATAACAAATAGCAAATCGAGAATAATAAATAACAAAATCTATTAAATTAACTAGGAAGTTAATTAAATGGATAAAGAAATTTAAATAGACAATAAATAAAATTAATGACCAATCTTCATAGCGCCTTACTCGCTAATTTAAACATCATGTCGCTATTTTGTCCTCTTGTGAAACAATCTTGTGAAACAAATGTTTTTTGATACTATATTTCCCTCTTCATATCTAATCCATTCTATTTCCATTTATATGAGTAACAAGGTAGCTGCTATCAGTGTTTAAATTATGGACAATGTAGGATACCAGTCCCTCCAGACCGGCTAACAAACAAGTACCGAAAATTATGTGCAGTATTATCAAATAGCAAAATACAATAATAATAACTACAACTGTGACAGTACTAATAACATTATCAAATGTTGATATAAAAAGCAATACTATTTTGATAGATTGCTATCATAAAAAATGCAGTTTAATCATAAAATCCTTAATTATTGATTTGCATCATTTTTATTATTTATTATAAATTACCTATGAACATCTCACCAGAATTTTTGTCTTTCTTATAATTAATAATATACTTTTCCTATTTCCACATTATCATAATCAACTATCATATTCATTTTATAATTAAATATCATATGCTTATAATTAACTAAATATAAATTTCACACTCCATAATATTGTTAGCCATATTAAGTAGTATTTGTGACATACATTATTATATTCTTTTCATGAACTGTCACGAGGTGGAAAACAGGACCAAGATGGTCTTCTACAAGTCTACCTTTCTACCAATCTTGACATACTCTTTGAAGTGAGACACTCTAACAACAAAGTATAAATCAATGCTTCAGGTTGCCAAAATGAGGTTTTTTAGGAAGGTGAAAGGAAAGAACAAAAGAGACCGAATTCGTAACAAGATAATAAAGACACACAATACCAGCCACTGAAGAACAAAACAGACTCAGATGGTTTGGATATCTGTTACATGGAGCCAAGCAGCAAAAAGCACATTTGAAGCTAGAGTGGAGGGCAAGAGATAGCAAGGATGACCAAGATTGAAGTTGGAAGTCGGAATGAAGGAAGCTATCGCAAGAATTGGAATAGAAGAATTGGCTAGGTGCAGGTCAGGGGCAGCTGAGTCAAGCTCTACATAGGGTCCTCTCATACTCCTTAGGTAGAATAGAATGGATTATAATGAAGACCTCCTTAATAACTCATAACATTTAATCCTCTAATTTTACAATTTTTTAACCCTCGTTACTCGAATTATAAATTAACATGTATTTACACTGTACTGCATTTGTTTTATTAAACTAGTCTTGAATATCTATTTAATATCATCTTGCATAGAAAATAATTATATGGCTAGTCGATTGACATGATAATCCATTACTGATTGTTAGGCCTCCTTATCGGCTTCTATTAATTTAATTTATAAAAAGGAGCTGCTCTCCAACTCTTCAGCACCCTTAATCTCTCTTATAAACGTCAAATAAAGGCTTGGAGGGGAATGAAAAGACAAGATCTCAAAGGACTACAATATAAAATCCAAGGAAGCTCATCATAGCCTCCAGAAAACCAAATAAAATAAAAAAATAAATATATGTATACTGGTTACATAAATAAAAGATATGAATTATTTGTGTTATACAATATTAATTTTTAAAACTAACAAGAGTAGATCTGGTTAGTAAGCAAAACTTGAGATAGTTTTGAATATAAGTAAGGATTTATATTGATGAGGAGAAAGGCAAGACTATCTGGCATGGAAGAACACATAGAGTTCTGATTATATTAAATCATAAATAATTATAATGATAATGATGAAAATTAAGTTTGCAACAGAGATATGCCTGGAATGGTGCCTTTGTAAAAATTGTTCACAAAGGCAGAGGCTGAGGCAGCTCTGATAAATGTATGGGCCCCTGTGAATAGTGTTGATGCAGAAAGATATTTTATTCCCTATAATCTTGTTTTGATGGATGGTAGAACGAACATGACACACTCTACTGTAGAAACATATGTCATGATGAGTTTCAATCAATAATATAATAAATATGTTTCAAGTGATTTTGCTAATTTAATTGTTTTTACCCACTTACTGGCTCCCATAACTTGATGTTATACTATTTTGCTATAAACGCTATGAAAACGCAAAATTAATGCTATAAAAGCTACTTTTTCAATAATTAAGGCTACATTTTTTAAAAATTAAAGCTATGAATTACTGATATACCTATTCGTTATATATATATATATATATATATATATATATATATATATATATATATATATATATATATATACATATATATATATCAATGAAATGGTTTGGCAAAATCAAAATAAGATTTGAAACTGGTCGCAATTACCGCAGAAGATATGCAAGAACAGGTAATCTGCAGATTCTAAATTCATAAGGCAAGTTGACCGAAGAGGAGAAATCAAAGAAGAACGGAGAAACATTGTCAAGAGAGAAAGAAAGCCCATAGAAAAAAACTAATTAAAAAATTATGAGAAAAAAAATGCAAATGCACGCATTTAAGTACTTAACATTTTCTTAATAGGTTCATCCGCAAATAATAATAACATCAATATATATATCTACAAAATGCTTCAGTGGTTTCTTCTGGTTTAGAACGTGTAGCTAAATTTTCCGCCAGGCATACTGCTGGCTTCCTCAAGGCTTTGTTGAGACTGAAGATGTTCCGCTAACCTGCGGCGTTATGGAAGCCAGCAGCATGTCTAGCGAAACGTTGGCGGAAAATTAAGCTACACGGTCTAAACCAGAAGAAATCACTGAAGCCTTTTGTGAAAATAGTTGCCGAAGAAACTTAAAAGAGTATTCATATATATGTTCCCGAACAGGATTGAACATCAAGGCATTATTACCTATAATACACAGAATATGTGTAATTTTCCGGAAGTTGTTAACCACTAACAAAGTATAGCGAAAGTGACATAATGGCATAGACGATGGATCGACACACGACATGTAAAACTGCCAAAAATTGTCTAGAAAATTATTTTTAACAAGCGTGAAGGGGTGATAGAATTGGATAATGGCGTTGAATGACGGGACAATAGAATATGTCCTAAAGTGGTTTATAATAGGGCGGCTATTGCATACCGAAATTCCAGCAGGGGCGGGCGATCGGGGTGTCCCACGTGTGCTAAGGGATCTGCTAATAGGTCTGTGACTCAAAGGAGTCAGGAAGACCTCGTATATTTACATGATCAACAATTCGAACAAAGAAAAATAATAATCCCTCATTAAACAGTCTGAGCAATTTGTTTTCTACTGGTTTCGAAATTTTGAAAAGCAATATTCAAAAGAGTACTTGAAATACTAATGGAAAGCCTGATAGCCAATATCATTCTGAACTTAAGAAATTTCAAAATTTGAATTTTTTTTGTACGCATTACGCATTAAGCGTTGCTTGCTTGACTAAACTAGCGAAAAATGCGAAAAAGTCAATTTTTGAAATTCGGAGTCATCTGCTTTTGATCCTGAACGCTTCATATCCATCATCTTTTTATGGTAACCGCTCAGACATTCGACTAAGATTTCTCTCATTAATCGTTGTTCACGCTACTCAGTGGCAGAGACAATTATTAAGACCGATTTCTGCTAACTGCACATACTTATACCAATACTTACGAGTAAGCTTCTAAAATTTGGGAGAACGAATAAATGACACATACCCAAATTTTATAAACCATCCAATTGAAAAGATTAACGCTTCTATGTACCTTTAAATATTGAGCTATTCCCGACCCGCCCCAGCTTCGCACGAGTAGTAGAGCATATTATGCCTATATGCTTTGTCTGTCATAGGATCACAACAATTTTATGCGTCGCATATGTGGATTAGATTTAAATGGAACATAATGTATATACTACATGAAATATTCTAATGTATTTTATTGTGTAGATATGAAAAACATGAAAACTAAATAGAATATTTCTTTATATACTAATGTATTTTCACACGCATTAATTTTTTCGATAACTCCTAAGATACTCATTTAAATTACATGGCATAAAATATTTTAATAATGAGCATGAAATGCTTAAGGCAACCAAAGTATTTAAGTTCATAAGGATTAATACTGTATCGGTCCAATTAGCTTTTCTAAATACCTCTCCAAATACCGAATTGTACCTAAACAATTTTTTAGGTGACATAAAGGGTATGGTAAGCTAACTTTAAAAGATAGATAAATTCTATTACGGACTTTATTGTTGATCTATACTAGAGGAATATTCCACCATGCATTCTTTTGTTATATCTCAAAGGGATTAGGCTGCGTCTTCGATGACAGTTCCCAAGCGGCTTAACTTTTTCCATCACTTCGAAGAATTACCTTTATATTCCAACCAATTTACATAAAACTTTGACAAATTATTTACCTAAACCTTCCTTAAGAATTACTCAATCGTGATCATCTATTGGTGAAAACCACATGTAAATCCGTACGGTAGTTTTTGAGATTACTGTGAACACACAGACAGTCGCAGGGTAGGCCTTTGTTTCATATGAATGTCATGTGTGTATGCCATGTTTTAGCGGACACATATGAGCTAAGTACAATCGATTGTTTTGTCAAATTATATGTATGTGACATCCCAATACACTAAAAATGGCCACTGCAAGCACAACTATTAACATTAAATGTAAGCTTTAAAAGGCGTGGATTAGATAATTCCTTTCAACAGACTTGTGATTTCTTTAAACTTTAATAATGCTTCGGAAAAAATATTGATTGATATATTCATCTTCCTTTTCTGAAATCCAATTATAAACCACAACATTAGCGGGTCTAGGAGAATTTTTAGGGGGGGCCATGGGTCAATGCGAAATTGTTATCAATGTATACGGTCCATATATGAATACATAAAATATCAATTTTTAATTTAAGACAACTGAGGCCAGAAAACACTAACGTGGATAAAATAAGCTCCTTGATCAAAACGGTGCTATCTATATGTGAATGAAAAACATAAAAGGGTTCGGAATCGCCGATTTTGGACGCACCTATTGAGAAAACATTCGATACTGAATAATTTTGGTGTGTAGAACGTGTTTTCTTGTTGAAACCAACAAAAATTCAGGTCAATATCAACTAATGATATTGGATTAAAAAATTATAATACACAAAATGGGAGACAATGGCAAAATAGGTAGCTGATTTCATAATAAATTTAAAAAGAAAAAAGAAAATGAATATATTCTGACATGGAAAATACAAAATGGTGGTCGAAAACGTTCTAAGTATAGGAATATCTTCTCTTTTCGGCAATAATTCCAAAATGATTTATTCTGTAGTTTTGTCAAAATATAGTATATTAAATCAAAGAAAATAAAAATCTGCATCAAATGAATATCGTATAATCTTCATTTCTTTAACTGGTATTGTCGAAAACCAAAGTAAAAATACGCTGACTTCATAATATATGTAAGTAAATCTCGTAAAACAACCTCGTATCCATTAAATCAAAGCTATATAATAAACATAAAAATTTATAATTAATGTGCCCTACACGCTCTTAAATCAGGGCTCTAGTGATCTACGGATCTAGTTCTGAAGAAGTTTTATTAGCTTGTTACGGCCCTAATTTGGAATGAATTAATTATTCCAATTGTGTTTCCCAATTGAGCCAAGTTTGGAAGCATTCTATTTTAATTAATCCTCTATTTATTTACCCAATTGGACTATTCCCGATTCGTTCTACTTATTAACTAAAATAGTTACGATTGCGGCTGAGCTATATAAAGAGCCAAAACATTTTGAACTGTATTATTACAGATAATGTATTGGTCTTTTAATGTTTATTTTTACTCAGGGAAAAGCATTAGGATTTTTGTACAAGTATATAGATACTCTGATGAGCGTGACATTTCAGGATTAAGTTATAATGATATTGATAAACTTAAAATACAATAACAAGAGATTATTATTTTACTTAAACCATAATATAATATAGATGTAGTAAAAAAAATATTTATTTATTTAAATTTAAACCTGTATTAAAAACAACAAGTAAATATAATGAATTGTACATGTCATGAGACAAGGCAAGAAGTGAAACTACCCTGTGGTAGTAATAACCAATTCAACATATAAGGTTACGAGACCATCTTTTCAGACGCCTCGGAGGATTATCAGGAATCGAAGAGGTAACAAGGTTTGAAACTAGTGGGTTTGAGTTGATATAAAGTTTGTCATGAAAGGATTGACATCAAGTTCCGGCCAAAACATGTTACATTCAGGTCATTACGGATGACCAAGTGAGATGAGAAACAAGAAGAATACGATGGCTTAGTTAGTGCTTTTTTAATTAATGTTTTAACTTTGTATAGTTTTTTAACCAACCCTATTGGGACTCATAGAAACTTGAGCCCCTCATAACGTTTAGCCAAAGTTTTTAGGAGTTTATGACTCGTAACATCGACATGAACGGTTAGCTGTAGCTGTAATTACTACAAAGCGTAATCGAAAAATGTAGAAATCTAAATGGGGCTGTCAGGTGATGGTCGCGTATCCTACAAATATAAGACCTTGTCTGGTCGTTTTCACATAAGAATCCTCCTCGCCTTTGAGGTCTGACCAACTGTTTTGAGTGCCTCTTGTCTATTTATTGAGTAATTGACACTAACGATTGATTTATTCAATTAACGAAAATATTGAATGAAGATAAATTGATAAGTATTGAAGTTATAATGAAAACGGAGCGAATAACGAAACCCTTTACCTTAACCACCCCTGAAGGGTCTTCAGTCCAGTACATGATTTGTCCCAGGCCACGTACAACTGCCAGGTTTATCCCTCAAGGGAAGTTAAAGTTACCAACTTTATTGATGTTGGTTGAGCCCCAGGATGGTCTGTAGAACCCACAAGTTTCTATTCATGGCTGTAAACAGATTTCATAATTTATCAGCCGCTGCTGAATTTGAAACTTTACCATAACCAAAGGACGTTTAGCAAAGCCAATATGCTCTATACACACTGACCTACTCCACTCCCTCATTGAGAATGACGTAAGGTTATTCAAAATAAATACTCCAATGATAAAAAATTTATTGATAGGTACAATTAAAATTTAAGGTATCAGCTTTTTCTCAACAAGTGAACAGAAATACACGCACTCTGTATTAATAAATGTATTAATGAACATATATAACAGTAAGTATGTATGCATGTATTTATATGAAGAAGATTTATTACTTATAGGGAGAATCCTCATAAAAGACTGAAAAGACAAGAAACTGCTCGACGTTTTCGCCTACTTCAGCGTTTATTGGACAAAAACTCTAAGCTCCCAATTAATTACAAAAGACTCATTTACATGGGAGTTATCAGACCTTTTAGGACATACGGAGTTGTGCTTTGGAGCTCTACTAAACCATGAAATTCATCTCGTATCCAAAATTCAAAATCCTTCGTAAAATCCTCAAGGATTGTTATTATGTCACAAACAAACTCATCCAACATGATCTTAATAGAATAGAATATAAAATAGAAAAGTAACTTTATTCTGGGACTAAGTCCCTTTAGAATAACAGATATGAACAGAAACCAATCATAAAGCGTGTAAAAAGTGACAAAAACAACTTAAAAAGAAATATCTAAACAAAAATAATAATAAGTAAATAAACAGTAAATATCTTGACAAGATATTAAGCAATTAAAGAGAATAGATAAATCCATAGATTTTGTTAAATTGCACAGCATGCAATAATTTATTTACAAGATGTACAGCTTCTGAAAAAACAAAGTTAAAATAAATAAATAACACAATATCCTATATGTTGCTGATTCGGCCCAAACTACGAATACTAATCTAGGTATCTAGGATCCTACTATAGACACCTATCCTTCCATGACAAGCTTCATACACACTTGAATCCGCTAGTAACTCAGCTTGCTTCCCATACTATTTCTGATAACCCTCCGAGGCGTCTGCAAAGAAGATGGTCTAAAGAGCTTCTACTGTCGAATTTTATTGGAGTGCTACCGATGGGTAGTTTCTCCACGAATATTGTTTTTTCGTGTCATTTGTTCTTATTAACAGATTTGCTTGTTGTAATATTATTACAGTGGTAATTATCAAGAAATTAATATTAAAAAAAACTTATATAAAGAGAAAGAAATAGAAATAGGGTGAAAGAGAGAGAGAGAGAGAGAGAGAGAGAGAGAGAGAGAGAGAGAGAGAGAGAGAGAGAGAATGAGTGTGTGTGTGTGTGTGTGTGTTTGAGGGGGAGTTGAGATATGTTCTATTTAGTTTATAGCTTATTTATCATGAAATTATAGCGTATTTATTCAAGAATTGCTATACCTATGTTCTAGTTGTATAGTACAATCAGCTACGGTTGTCAGAAGGAAATTCAGAAAGGACATTTTTTTATTAAACCCTGGATAGTAATGTGCTTGTTCCAGGCAAATACGCGTTAACCATGAAAACCTGAAACACTTAATAAATTCTATAACGAAAATGATTCCCGTATCGTGCGTGACCTATATAGTCAGTCATATTAAAGCAAAATATGTATCGTCTTATTAATTTTAGTACTTCATAATTACATTTTGTTACAATTATGTCCGTTTTGTAATACATTTTGAAAGTGAAAAGGTGTATAGTATGGATAGAAAGAGTTTTAAACCAATCACCAATTTAATTGTTTAGATGTAATAATTTTTTTATTAATAAATGTTCAAACTTTTAGCACGTAATCAAACATAAAAAAATAATAGGACAGTACCAACTGATGTTTATGAATAATTTTATAAAGAAATGTCAAGGTTCAGATATCAAACTTCTTTTAATTTGTGAGTAGAAAATAGTTGACCGAATAATTTTAATGATGGATTGAATTGTTCAGGAGAAGCAGTAAAATAAAACGTGATGAGCTTATTTTTTAAATATAATTATAACAAGGGATACGTAGAAACAGAAAGAAGAGGAAAAATGTTTCCGATCAGGAAAGGAGTCATGCAAGGCGATTTCCTATCACCAACAATCTTCATCGCACAATTAGAAAGAATTTTCCAAGCTCTATACTGGCGTGATAAAGGGATTTCTCTCGACGGAATAAAATTAACCAATTGAAATTTACGGATGACGTAGTTTTGATTGCAAGTTCTGAGGATGAACTCATTACAATGATCAACCAGCTGAAAGAGAAGAGTTCGAACCACGGGTTGATATTGAACTCACAAAAAACAGCAATCATGACCAACGGACCCTCCAATAATATCAACCACAGACTCCCAGAAATGAAGATCGCTAAAGAAGTTAGATACCTGGGACAAATCATCTCATTCTAAAAGAGAAGCCAAATGAAAATTGAATCAAGAATCGGCAAGTCTTGGAAGAGATTTGGAGCCTTAGAAGTATATTTAAAAGCCGCCTAACATAAAACGACCGTATTCAACAGCTGCATAATCCCTGCCCTGAGCTATGGTTGCCAGACATGGTCACTCACTAAAGCCTTAGAGAGGTAGATAACTACCTGTCAACGAAAGATGGAAAGAATAATGCTGGGAATTGCATTGAGGGAAAAATAAATTCCCGCCGAATAAGAAAACACATAATGGTTACCGATGCAGTCACCTACGCCAGAAGAAATGGAACAGGGCAGGCCATGTGATGAGACAAGGTGAAGACAGCTGGGTTAGGTGAGCCACCGAGTGAATTCTGCGTGATAGGAAAAGGTGCAGAGGCCGGCAACGCAAGCAATGGGCCTACGAGTTATAGAAGATGCGCGGAAGCTCTCTCTGGATGCGATCAGCGCGAGACAGGGACCTATGGAGGAGTATATGCCAGCAACTTCACCTGTAAGGTTCGGCTAATCTCCGTCCAAAGACTCTAATCTCCCTAAAGGGAACGTCTATTTGTAAATACAAAATGTTGTATATAAATATTATAAATAAAGAGGAAGCTAATTCTGTATATACATATAAATAAAGACTATTATTATTATTTTTTAATTTTGTCAACGTTTCGGCCTGCGATGTAGACCAACTTCAGGGCAACCAAATAATGGACGCTATTTTTATAAAAAGCAGGGTGATCCCCAGGAGGATTCGCTGATTCCATTGAGCAGCGATTAAAAGATTATTTATTGTTATTAAATATCACAGTCGAATTCGGAAACGGAATCTACAACTCAGCACTCTACATACTAATCTACCCCAACTCCCATTATCACATTAAGTACATAAATAATCAATAATTTAAAAAAGACTCTATCATTAGATAGATTTTAACGATTAATGGTATTAAATATCTATACTGTTCTTCTTATATCATATCATTTTGTTGTAATTTTACCGATAGGTAATCTTTTAATTGGCAATTGGATATGCATAAAAGGTGTGGGTAGATAAAGAGAAACAAATTATACCTATATTTTATAGATATCGATAGGCATACAACAAATGCAAAAAACATTAGCCAATCCGTTATTTCACAGCAGGTACCTGTTGTACCTACAAGAAATAAACCGATTTTCGGGATTGGGCAACATATGAACTGACGTAAATATTAAAGAAACTCTGTGTTTAAACAGAATAGCCTAATTGTGCGGTCCATGAAGGCGAGTAATAAGAAGCTTGTGGTGAGCTAATTGGCACCGCTCCAGCACTGTTCCCCACAGCCGATGTGTTCTTGCATAACCCTACAAGCACTTCTAGATCCAGCCAATCGTTTAGGGAGGCAAAATGAAATGTTTTAGAGTAGCTTTTCGGATATATTCATTATTCCGAAGTTCCTTAGGGGAGCGGAGTGGATCAATGCTAGAGCACTGAGTCAACATGTCGAAGGGCTGTTGGCAAGACGTATATTTAATCTGTTAGCAGCCGGAGATAGATTGTATGGGATCTAGGAGCTTCCTAGTGACCACCCAGCCTCTATAAAGCGGGTACCCAAAATAAGGGGGATCTAGCGGTTCTAGGACAAATCACCTCCCTGCACAACCGTTGTCCAAGAAACAGTACAAATATCTACCACGTACTGAACCCCAGACCCGTTCACGGGTTATAGTTATACAGGGTTTTTTATTTTCAGTTTTTAGGAGATTTGTACGAGTGAGATAATCACTAATCGATGTGAATACCATTATACGTTTGAATGATGAATAGAGTAAAGTCATAAATCAAACTTTCCCAATGTAGGATTTTTTTTCATGTTTTCATTTCGTAATATTGAGGTGCTGCTGAGAAAATACATGCTAGCTAGATTCTGAACTTATAATAGAGAGAGATTTAGGATATCTATACAAATATCTCAAAATAATCATAATAAACATTAATTTAAGAAATTATAAAATTGTCATCTGACTCTTATTGTATTTGCGATCTTCTTTCGAAAAACCCCCTTAGAGGTTCACATGGAAGTATGGATGGACAACAATGTTAATTTTTTCTTTTTGACTTTTTCCTTTCCTTATATTGACGTGCTCTTAAGAAAAGCACAAGATAGTGAAAGTGAAATTTACAAAATCTATGCACTTATCTTCTTTTTTTAACACTGAAACATCAAAAACATTACAATCTGCCACTTGTGGGCAATAAAGTAATGGAGCTATATAGCTACAACTATTCCATAACAAAACAAAAATTGATATAGACAAAATAAAATAAGTGAATGTAATAAAATATATACATATGGAAAAATATATACATGCGGTAATAAAAGGAAATAAACGTAAAAATTATAACAAAATAAAGTCTACATAAAAAAAAATAAATAAAAAAAAATAATGTACACATTCAAACCCTATTTACAATTTGCCTAGGTCCCCGAACTAAGCTTCTCCCCCAGGAATGAGGGCAAAGCAGGAGCTCGAGAGGCCCCTGCGCCCTTTCCCAGCCGCGTCACTGGAATTAAACTCCAATGGAAGCTTACGCTTATCTAGGCAGACCGATAGTTACACATTATATACAGTATTTAGCACATATTAATTTGGCGATCTTTCGAAAATTTCTCCTAAGGGATTCATGTGAAAGCGTGGATGAAGAAACCTCCCACATGAAGAAACCCCAGTTCCTGGTGTGGTTCAACCCTCTGTGGTATATCCCTGCTCCAGAGCCGTTTCAGTCTCCTTGTCCGATTCTGTGGTAATGTGTTTGCCAATGTTTTTACAAGTAAGTTTAGGTGTCCAGCAAGTGAGCCTAAGTATTTTTTTTAATCTATTCTTCTTCTATACCCCTAATTCTGTAATAAGGAGGACAGTTCCTCTGGTTGAACTATTCTCTTTTTTTTCTTAGGGAAAAATTAGCAAATTAGCGGTTTGCGATACTTTACCGAGGTATCGTAATTTGTCGGAAAAAGGTAGGATGGTATCATTGAAATGAACAGAAGGACATGCTCCCCGGCAAAGTGTAAAAGTCACGTGTTTGCACTTCTTCTCGTTGATTTTCATCCGCCATTGGTTACACCAAGTTTCAATGAGTGAGAAGTGCCTTTGGAGGTTCGAGGAAGTTCGATTTAAGGTCTAGATAATAGGACGGCTGTGTCGTCTGCGAACGTTGCAAGGAAGGTTTCAAGAGTAATTGAGATATCAGCGGTGTACAATATGTATAGAATAGGACCCAAGACGCTGCTCTGAGGTACTCCACCTCGAATTGGGTAAAGATTGGATTATTCATTACCACAGCGCTTTTGGATGAAGCGATCAGAAAGGTAAGATACAAGGATTGGAAATAAGGATTGAGGTAACTGGATTTTGAGCTTGAACAGCAAACCGGCATGCCATGCCCGGTCGAAAGCTTGTGCTACGTCCAGAAATGCGCCTGGGCCGTATTGTTTGCTTTCAAGAGCGGAGGATATGTGATCGACAACTTGGAGATCCTGCTGCTGGACCGTCGAGTGCCGGTATGGGACGAAAGCCGAACTGGTGTGAAGAGATGTAATTGCATTCGACTATGGATCAAATTCGTTTCAGGAGGATTTTTTCGAAAATTTTGGAAAGAATAGGAAGCAGGCTGGTTTTACTGGCCATTGGTTGGTTTGACGGGTTTGGGGAATAGGATGTAACGGAGTGTTTCCACAACAGAGGAAAGTGATTTGTTCGAAGGATAAAGCTGTATAGATAGGAAAGAAAATGACTGCTTTATGTCCAGGAGATTTGCGAACTTTTAACTTTTGTAAGAGGAATTTGACCTCAGAGGGGTTCACACCTTTAGTAGGTAAGGATAGAAGAATGGGTGAAGAAAGGAATTCATTAATGTTGCAAGCGTGCGTAGGGTGGATTTCAGAATGAGGGGTAAATGTATTTGAGAGGTGTTTGGCAAATTCCTTAGCTTTGTCCTCATCTGATGCAGCCCAAGAACCGTCTTGACGTCGGAAGGGATGGGAGATAGGATAGTATCTAAAGATCTTTTCAGTAGCATTCCAGAGGGAGTTATCAGAAGCGTGGAAAGATAGTGTGGATAGTGGGGGATAGTGTGGAAAGATAGGAATTATATGATTTGGATCTATAGGTTTCAGGTTCTTATTAACTAGTTTGGTGAAGTAGTTATACAGTCTCCGATCGTAAGGATGCCTGGTTCTTTTCCAAAGGGATCGGTAATAGCATTTGGTAAAGATAGGATCCCTAAGGTCTTGTGATGGTGGATGGCGGATTTTGAAGGAAGAACGAGGTGAAGATGCAGTCCAAACTGCTTGCTGGATCAAATTGGAAAGGAATCGACGGCATCATCTAACTCTTGTGTTGTTATTAGGGAAACTCTGACGTCAATGATGTCGGACACGAGCTGGTGAAATAGGTTCCAGTCAACTGGTCCACTAATAAATGATGTTCGAGGAAGTTTGGATATTGGGGCTATAGAAAGGGTAAGGATCAAAGGACTGTGGTCTGAGGACGGTTCATCAAGGAGTTCAATGGAGTAGTTAAGGGGACCTAAGCCAGCATGGAAAAAAAAGTCGAGAAGATCAGGATTTCTGCTTGGATCATTGGGGCAATATGAAGAGGTGCCGGGAGAAATAAAACTGGAGTTGTGGGAATTCATTGCAGACAGTAGCATGCGGCCTCGGGAATTAGTTCTTCTTGAGCCCCATTGTTGATGTTTCGCATTAATGTCTGCATCTAAAAAGAAATGGATCAGTTCAGGAGAGAGCTGAATTGGGGATTGGGATCAGGATAATTGGGAATTAGAGATGGATTTATTAGGCAGTACACCGGTGCTAATGTGATGGGAAACGAAGAGATTTGATTGTAACAGCTGTAGCCTGAAGGAGATCGATTAAAGGTAGGGAAATGAGTGTTGAGAGAGGGATTGATGGACTAAGACAGCATTACCACCGTGAGCTTTTCCATCAGGATGGTCAGTCCGGTAGGTTTGGTACAGTGTTATGTTGAGCTGCCCCGTTTAATGGTCAATCGAGTTACTGTAATTAAGGCTACATTACTTTTTTTGACATACAGCAATGAAAATTGTTCGTCAGTGTGGTTCCGAATACCATTCTCATTCCCAAGGAGAATTAATAGGGTGGATGTTATTTAAGGATGTTTTTGGACAGGAAAGAGATGGGAAACAAGATTTTTACTCAGAGAGGGACCATGTGAGAAGTGTCGTGAGATCAGTAGCATTTGAAGGAGGGGGATATGAAGTATTTGATGCGGGATATTTGGATTTTGATTCATGGAAAATTGTGGTTGCTGGGGCTGGTTTTGTGGTTGTAATGGGTTGGATTGTGGTTCAGGGAGCTGTTTTGAGAGTTCGGGTCGCAACGTGACTTATGGCTATTTGTTTGCTGACCACCTGACATTTGAGCATCGGAAACAGTTACATCTGCAATTTCTGAAGGTTGTCTTCTTGACGTTCTCGCTTCGTCGACGTGCTGTTAGATTAATTTTTTGTTTGGTAACCTTTATAATTTGCTGGATGTCCTTGAAGACATAATGCGCAGACAGCAGGTGTTTCTCGCGGCTTTAAACACTCTTTAGTTTTCCGCATTTGACGCACCTTGGAATAACGGTCACCTGTGGTCTAGTGGTTAGCGTAACAAACTACTAAGCCAAAGATCGCGGGATCGTAGCCTGGCAGTTGGCTATAGGATTTTTTAAGAGAGTAAAAAATCCTTCGATACGCCGTCCTTTGGAAGGGACATTAAACAGGAGTCCCGAGCCTCTATGATGTCAGGTACTCGTTAAAAATGACTATTCCAATACAACTGGATAGGCAAAATTTAGAGCTCCAACCGTAGCATCGTCCGATTAGCCAAAGCAGCATAAAGTGACGTTAAATGATCAAACAAACATCTTGGAATATGGTGACAGTAGTGCCTAGTGTTCCCGTATGCTTGGTAGTTATGGCATTGGACTGTCTTTATTCGAGTAAAGTTTTTCGACTTGAACCTGGGTATAATAGTCTAGTTACCTCGCAGATTTTTTCGACTCCGGGTGTTGGTTCCAAGTCTATGAAGAAAATAGGCAGTGGAATTTTGTTCTCTGGCTCAGGGTGCCCAGTATTGTCCTTGTTGACATTTGTTATTTGTCTAACATTGAAGCCCGTGGTAGTGAGCTCTTCTTCTATGACGTCAGAAGAGGTGGAGGAATGCAATTTCCTGACTACCACTCTGATGGCTCTTTCCTCCTTTAATTGGTAAGTGTTGTAATCAGCCTTGGTTTCCGTTAGATATCTTAGAATCTTTGTGTCATTTGCCCTACTGCTGCAGTACTATTTTCCAGATCCTATTGCATTGTTCAATTGGGTGCAGAGAAGTTTAAAGTTGTTTATGTTTCGTACGAAAACTGGTGGTGGCCTATGCGCTTTAGCGGACTCCATTGCTTCACTAGGAAGATTCGTCAGAGGCTGAAACCTGTTGGGTGAACAGAACCTGTCTTAAACCAACTTTACTTCTTCTATTAGGTTTAGGTTTGGTGGGACTATTTCTAGAGGCTGATTCTAGGGATCGGCTTCTCTTGGTATTTCCTTTTTTATCGGAGATACCACTTTCTACCACTCTGCTAGATAATACTTGGTGGTGGAATTTCATATTTGCTATTTTATGTTAATGATCGCAACAGAACTGATCTGGCTACAGCACAATTCAATCTCATGTGGTGCCAGGGGCCGTCCGTACTGGTAACTGATAAGTGTCCTACCTTAGCTGTGGGTGGGGATGGACCCGCTCCAACTTTTATGCAAGACAACGAACTCCTGTCTCTTGAATGACTCAATGTTCTAATTACTAAAGTCAAGTTATACGTCAGTAATTTACTACGAAATTTCACATTTCACATCACCGAAACACAAACTATATTGTAACTATGTCAAATGCCGTGTATATAAGTTGAATGTTAAAGATAAGAATAAGAAATATCATAGAGGCGACGTGTCTCACTCCAAAGGTGCTGTGAACTAGTTTGTATCTATATGTTAAGCACAATAAGAAGAAAAGTAGTTCAGTATGAAAAAAAAAAAAAACTTTTTCAAAGCAGTACTTCTGCTCCATATTCGTTATATGCCGGTTGTAGATATCTATAATTTATTCTGTCATCAAACATAGACTGCAATCATTCTTCTACTCAACTAACCACTTTAAAACTGCTTATGTTAATTGGAAGGAAAGTACCAGGTTTAAGTCTGGATCGCAACCATAACCGTATAGTTCGTTTTCAGGAAATTTTTACAGATAAAATTTTACAAAACGCCAAAATAGACTTGATTTTTATTTCTTTGTCAGTTATTAGATATAATAATTACAACTATCGATTGAGCATATTCAAGAATCCACGAGTTTGAACTCATATGATCTATAAGTAAATTAAAAATAAATTACCTTAACTTAGAGTTACTTGGATCCATGGAGGTAACACGGGGAAAAAAACCCTTCTACATCACCCCATGAAAAGGCTCAGTTTATGGTAGAGTTTTTTTAGGAGAGCGGTTGTGCAGATATAATACGAAAAAGTGAAAATTTGTATACAAAATTGCTTGATTATACTAGTGAAAACGTGGAAAAGTCAAGTTTTGAAATTATAGTCTAATAAATACACAAATGTAATGTGGTAGAGCACTGAGTTGCCATTCCGAAAATCCTGGTTCAAATCCCGCGGTGGGCAAGACTTATTTGGTTTGTTTGCAGCCGTAGATGGACCATATAGAATCTAGGAACTCCTGGGGCTAACCCAGCTTCTATAAAATATAAGGGTACCAAAAATAAGGGGGAAAAATCTGCGGTTGAGCGTAACCTAGGACAAGTCATCTCCTTGCAGAACCGTTGTCCATGATGAAACAGTACAGTCTATAGCATGTACTGGACCCCAAACGGGTTCACGGGATAGTACTAAAGCCGATCTAAGGATAGTTCTAAAGCTAAATTTGCATTTTCTCAAATTCATATCGTACTCACTCCAAGTTATATGCTCAAAATCGTGGTTTCGCATCTCGTCACGTGGATTAAGGATTTTTTAAAGCATTTATTCATTTAAACATCCTTTCTTGCCTTACGGGAATACGGGTTCCTTTTAAAAAAAAAAAAAAGGAAATAAGCAAGTCATAGTTATGCCGTACTTCGGAAATGAAGTAAAATTGGATACCAGAGTCTATTCGGTGCCAGATACTCGTTAAAGATTCCTATACTAATCATATCTGGAATGGCAAAATTTAGAGTTCTTATAGTAGCATCGCTCAATTATCCATAGCAGCCTAACGTGGCGTAAATGAATAAACGACACTCCAGGTTACGATAAATCAAATAGTTTTAAACTTCTTCTCTTATACAAAAGGTTTCATTTAACGGGTTTATTCTGAGTAGTAACAAGGTCTTGAGATGAAATTCATAATAATAAAACAGTACTAAACAGTCAATTATTCCTACTAAATATAATCCTCATACGCTAGTATTTTTCAACGATGATGTTACCTAAGTCTGATAAAAACGATAAGATAACACTTCTGTCACAAGATAACTTCAGTACAAGGAGAACAGGGCGTGTAAGTTACCTGCTGTCTGCTGCACGCCTTGGGCATTGAGATAACAAATGTCCCTTTCTTCTTGAGGAATATCGTGTCCAGGCATTGGGTCATCTGATTCCAGGATTTTTCAGCTGTAAAAAAACAAAACAAAGATAGAGATATAACAGGACTAACCTTATATCGAATTCAACAATATATATGCCTATGTATGAATGAAGCTATTTCTTTTTTAATACGAAAACAGAAAGTACGTCCTCATAATAATAATTTCTACCGATTCACTTATACTGATACATTTAGTATTAAAAATGTAAAATAAAAAAAATAATTAATATGATATTAGCGAAACTAGACTATAATGTATAATTGATCACTGCTAATTGCACACATTGTATCATTAAAATCTTGTAGCTATAAAATAGTTATTATTTTTATGTTTAAATTAATTCAAGTTTTATCCTCCAGCAATATATATGTTTTATTTCAAATAAATTATTTTACAATCATATTTCATTGTTTATTCACATTATGCTACTATATCCGCTAATATATACTATAAATATTTACCCTATTTCTACATATCATAAATTAGTATACAATTACTATATTATTATTTTATCAAATTGATTAAACTTAAAATTAGTTTTTAAAAATCTTTACATAAGTCCAGACACCGTATGTATGTGTCATTGTAACATTATTTTTTTCAAAAGAAATTTTTGTAGAAAGAATGAGAGCTAAACTACTTGTGCGACACTCAACTTAAAAAAAACAGAAGTAAATATAATTTTAATGTTAGAAATAGATATATTATATATTGTTTAGCTAACGTTTTATACCCATTTCCATAATTATGATATAGTAATATTATTGAAAAATCAAATAATAATTGCATGGACATATTAGTATTAACTGAAAAGTGTCATAGAAAATAGGGTTGTCTGACAGCTGACATGCGGTGTATAATATGTTGACAAGCTTTGCGAATTCATCTGTTCAGCCTAAAGACCGGTTATCTTTTATAAAAGCACACACACACACACACACTAGCACGCACACACACACACACGCACGCACGCACACACAAACAAACACGCGCACGCCTGTAAATATTATTTTTTTCCATAGTTTTAAACAAATCGAGCGTTTAGCGTTACATTTTCTTTCTGATATATATATGAAAAACCTGTATCACTACAACCCGTAAAGAGTCTGGGGTTCAGTACGTGGTAGAGACACTACTGTTTTATGGAAAATGGTTGTACAGGGACATGATTTGTCCTACATCCCGCTCAACTGCCAGATTTTCCCCATTATTTTGGGTACCCACTTTAAGGTGGGCCCTAGATCCTATATGATCCAAATGCGGCTGATAACAGAATAAATAAAAGTCTACCTGGAGCGGGATTTGAATCAGGATTTTCGGCATTGCAACTCATTGCCATATATATATATATATATATATATATATATATATATATATATATATATATATATATATATATATATATATATAAGATCAACTAATATTATTCAACAAAAAATAATTTTACTATAACTTAATAATGGATTGGTAGTTAGTTTAATCCATAAATATATATACTTAAAAAGTAAAGTATTAATACACATGTAAATAGATTATTATGGATCCTAATGAATCTGGAGATCCTAGTGTGGCTCTCCAGCCTCTGGAATGTAAGAAGAGTAGAAATCCATGTATGGTGGTTAATATTTTAATTATTCAAACTCGTGAGGCTCACCCAGCCTCTATAAAATGAATTATCTAAATCGGTGGATAAACCTGGTGGTAGAGCGTGACAAATGCCCTGAACAACCTTTGTCCTTGATACAGTACAGTCTCTACCACTTACTGAAACTTATACTCTTCATGGGTCTTATTGGTACGTGGTGTTATTATAAGTTGTCTTATTAATTATGCACTTATGGAATACACTAACTACTCATACAATCCACTGTAAAATATATTATATGGTTTATCAATAACGAATAATGTCTTATCGTTTAGTAAAGATAATAAAGAAGGATATTTTCATTATCTTAACAGTAAGTTCTCCTTCGAAAATATCCAGGTATAAAAAAAACTGTCATATACCTTCCGAATGGAGAAACGTACGAGGTTTGGTAAGCAGAGGTTCGAAGAGGTAGGGGTTGTTCGCCACGCTCCTGAGGTCGTGTATATAAGCTAGGGGAAGTACCATTGTCAACACAGTCAGTGCCTAGTCCTAGAAGTGACAGCAACATCATCATCAGCATCAACATGCAATTCTTCAAGGCGAGTTGACTTTGTACTTTATGTAGTATATAGAGTGTGGAGTATACCTTAGGGTGTAAATGTTCATAAGGGTTCATAGCTGAATTTATTTAGTTTATTATCTAAGTCACGTTAAATAAGCGAAAATTAAAGTATTTCTTTAAATTATAATATAAAATCACAATAAATATGAATATAAATGAGTAGTAGAAAAATAATTTTAAAGTAATTTCATTAGAGGTTTCTGACAGGTTCTGATATTATAAAACTAAATAATAATATTAAAAACAAATTAATTGAAATGTTTTTATGAAATACGAATGATTAATTAAATCAATGTCCAAAAATATAATCTCAATTTGCAATTTTTCTTTTAAATATGGTAAAAAAAAATTACTTATAAATATTTAAACAAATAAATCACCAATTGTAAGAGTATATCAGCAATAATACTTTTTTGTTTCAAAATGAAACTTGAAATGAAACAAGAAAAGAACATTCCAAAATTTTGAAAAATTAGAAAAATATAATCAGGAATATGAATAAGGATGTTATTAAATATTATACAAATCTATCATATTATGATTTTTTCAGATATTAATTATTCGTTGACTGCCTGCAATATTTCTGTTAATAATAGTAACAATAATAGTAATAAGGGCTCAATAAAATTTCGGGCTTGTATTAATAATAAGGATAGTATCCATATAAGCCCCTCTCTCTTACTTTAATAAGTTTTTCTTAATCATCTCTGAAGATCTCTTATCCAGCACCATTTATGTATGTTGCTGAAAAATAAAAGCTCTATTTTTTTTTCAATTTAGAATTAAATAACATAATAGCAGCGTGTTGATTTTAAGGCAATTCTACGGGCATAAGAAAATGGAGACCTACATTTTCTAAAGGTTATATTTTTGTTGTTGGAAATAGTTGAACATAGATTTTTGCAAGATTCGAGGATTTTTCAGAAAAACTTAAATTAGGTAAAATCCGATAGCTATTGAGGGTCTTGAAAGTCTTGTGATTATACCTAATGACGATATTTTTTTCAGTTTTATTTCAAATTATTTCTTAATTTGCATGTAATAAATAATTTCTTGACTTGTTCATTCCCACAAGTTCAAAATAACGTATTATTGATGCAACGGATTTGTAAAATAAGAAAAAGAAGAAAAGCATATATCACTTCTAACAATAATGACATACCCTTTATCCGAGATCACACTCAACCCAAGGTTTTTACCCAACCTTATTGGGCCCAGAAGTGTATACAGATCCCACAGCATCCACCATGACCGCTAACAGATTTAATAATTTATCTGTCATGCCCGCATTTGAACCCTGGATCCTCAGCATAGCAACTCAGTGCTCTACCACTAAATCTGTTCTATTTAGCATAAGCGAAGTAATAATTAACTACTAATTTTTTTCCTGTTTTGGCTTATCCCGAAACCTGGTTAAGTGTGAGCCGATTAAGAGAAATATATGTAACAATACTTGCTTAGAGTTCGCTTACGCTCCACTGAAACCAGTCGTCTGTAAAAAACTAAAAAAAAAAGAACATAAAGAATAAAATAAAAAAAGGACCCAACACGGGATTAATCTTTCTTGAAAAAAGGATTATGAAAAAAAACTGTACATTCTGAAAGGTGACATGAAAAGCCAAATTATACGGGTTGAATTATTTACAGTATATAATTGAAATAGTTCTTGTTATTGTACAACACATACTGACATAATGTGTACACCTATATTGTACAATCGTGCTTCCATTTCCTGCGATATCATGGTACATAACTCAAAAGTATGTCACAAGTTTTATGACCATGTGTTGTCCTGTATTTATTAATATTGGGGTGTGTATATATTTGTAGCCCAAGTGAATAAGTCGTTTGGTTGGTTTTGTACAGAGTGAGTTAATTGTACGAAAGGAAGTGGAATCGTGTCATTTTCGTAGTTTTTGGCTTGAAATGGAGTTGTAATATAAGCAATAACTCCATTTGAAGCCAGTGCCTGACAGCCACTTATTCACTACAAAAATAACATGTTCCTGCTTCCCTCAGTTAAAAAACCTATTTTGGAGAAAAATTGACATGACCAATTATTCACTGGGGCTGAATTATTATGATAAGAAATTTTTAGATAAATAAGAATCTTTAGATTGTCATGGAAATGATCTGTAAATACTTAGTCTTTTGGTGATTTACGTGGTCATTAATATAATATAAAATTGAATAAGTAATTTATGGAATTACTAATAAATATAAAATGTTAAAATTAATATCTGGTTCTTCAGAGAATAATCCATTAATGCAAGAGAGCAATTAAATTTAAAGTATAACTTTAATTCTTTATTGTACTTACCAGGTTTTCCTTCTCCTCTTGATTTCCATCTTCGGTTCCATGGCTTATGATCATGACCACGGCACTAGCCACATGTCTATCCGTAAGTATCCATCCTATATTTGTAACTTTAGAAATAGATTGATTATATTAGCTATAATAAGACATTATTTTATTTGGTGCCTAGCGTCTATAATTATGTTTTTTTATTATTGATAGACCACAAGCACGGAAGCAGGTTCGAGTACCACATCAAGCACGGAAAGCACGGTTCCCACCATGGTTCATCCCACCCCCATGGTTATGGTGGCTATGGTGACAACCATTAAAGAGATCGCAAATCAATGGACCACTCTAGTCGCTCAATTTTCATCTTCTGTTATCATAACATTGTTAATTATTGTAAATTATCTAAATAAAGCTTCAATGTTTATGGTATTTCTGTAAGCAAACTTAATTTCTTGTCATTTGTGTAGTATACCTAGTCACTTATGTGTATAAATATTTATATTTAGCTCAAATTGTTGTGAATTTTATTCATCTACCATTTGAATGAAAATTAAGTTTGAGATATAGCTAATGCTGGGGAGATTTCATCAACAGACTACAAGATAATAATAAAAAAAAAAACATGTACTATTACAACCATGAAAACTCATGAAGCCTTTGGGCACAGTAAAATGGGTAGTGAATTATGATAGAGACTGTACTATTTTTAGTACAACAGATGTGCAGGAAGGTGATTTGTTATCACGCTTAACTGCCAGATTTTTCCTCACAGTGAAGAGTGCCCATTTTATAGATGCTAGGTGAGCTCCTGGAGTGTCTCCAGAATCCACCGGCTCCATATACTACTGTTCACAGATCAAATAATTATATGCCACACCTGGGTTTGAATACTTCAGTATAGTAACTCTTACAGTATACTTCCCACTGATCTACTCCGCCCCTAAGTGTTTAATTTTCGACAGTAAAAAATTAAGAGTATTCCTTGAAAATCATACTAACCCTGAATATATATGTTTATCACTTGTATTTTTTATTTTTTGTATTTAAATTTAACATAAAAATTTAGCTCACGTTTACAAATCATAGCTAATATTTTCATGAGTGTAATACTTATTTTTTCTAATGCCCAAAAATCATTTATTACATGTCATCTCATCCACCTGCATTACGTACCCACACTAGTTTAACATTATAATTTCAGAATATCAAAAAATTCATTTGTTTTTTCTGTTGTCTTTGTTTGGTTTTAAGAACTTTCCCAAACTAATGTTTCCTAATCAATATACACACTTTTTTGGCTAAAAGAATTTTTGTTATTGTACCAATATTGATATTCGTAAACCAACATATATATCATATTTGTTTTTATATAAGAAATAGATCATATTTTCCGATAGTTCACATATTTGTTGCTGCAGACTCTCTTCTTAAAATATAAATTTTCTAATCCCAACTGGATTTCTTTTATTTATTCGTTAGGATTTCATTTCCCCGCAGGTTCAGACTTCAGTGAAAAACCAAAACTAAATCAAACAAAAAATTAAACGTATTCCTATTCATTAATAAAATGATCACATCAATTTTAAACAAGCTTATCAGTTCCACATCCAGGCATTCTCCAATCCAACAGCTTTAATGTTAAATGTTACTGTTCAATAAATTTTACTGTTCAATTAAGGCAATCCCTATACGATGGGGATATTAATATTAATTTGTGATTGTCAGTTCTGTATATCAAAAGCATTTAGTGGAATGTATAAAAATATGTGGTGGATTGTATTGAGTCTTAAAACATAACATTTTATTAATCTGATTTACACGATTCAGTAACATAAGAAAAAAAAATTGATTACATGTTTTGAGGTGGATTTCGATTTTCAAGGCATTTCTTCGCCTTGCTGTCCATATTCTTCAGTTTCGATAGCTCTGAAGTTACTCGCGATAACGTCTGAACGTGGGGTTGCCAGTTTCAAATTGATTTTCACTGCCCTAGCCTACTTATTACATTTCAAGGTTTGCCGTGGACATTTACAATATGTTTCTTCGTGGCACTGTCCATATCCTAGAATAGAAAAGCAAACAATATTCAATTGTTCGCATTTCTGGATATAATAATAATAAATATTTAATTAGAGAAAAAATAAAATTGCCTTTTGATTCTTATTGTATTTGTGATCTTTCGATAAACTCCCCTAGAGTTAAATGTGGAAGCGAGGATGGAGAAACTTTCCATTGAAGGCATTCCTAGAATGTTTCATCCCTATGGAAAGGATCCCAGCTCGAGAGACGTTTCCGTCTCCTTGTAAGATTCTGTGATAATGTTTCTGACGTTAATGATTGTCACACTTTTCGGTCAAAAGTACTTCAAGTTACCACCAAAGCACCATGATACGTCAATCACAAAGCTTTGTATACTGATATAAAAATATAAACGGTTGACGAACACATACGAACATACTATAAACGCTTTCAAGAAAAACTATACGGACGCCCAAACCCATTGATACAACAAATGGCCACGACTCTCATGCCTGAGAACACTAGGAGGAGACTAAAAAGAACGTGGATGAAGGATCAATTACAGTAGGAAATTAAATAGCCAATGGAGAGGTGTTCTTCGTCAGGCCTTTCATGTCATTCTGTATTATTTTCCAGTCAGCCAATCCGCTGATTGTCAATTACTTATTTTTGACAGGTGTGGATGAAAATATAAAGAGAAAAGGAAAAAAGATCTTTGTATCTGTAACTTTTAGTGTCCAGCAAGTAGCTGGATTAAAACACAATCTTTTTACCGGGTACCACAAGATACCGTGTTTTCGAGCTCAAAATGAATTCTAGCTTAGATTTATATTATACCTTCCTTAAACTGATTGATGATGATGCTAATATTTCATCATCCCATTCAGATTCTGGAATTGTAACATTCAACCTATAAAGACACCTCTGCTTAATTGGTCAGAAGTGCTGCACTTGACACATCATTGTTAATGGATCGAAATGTAAGAATATATCTTTCATTTTCTAACAAAGATTTTGTTTTCTGTCCATTTCATCCTATACCACCTGACATCGTTCTAGAGAAAAAACTATTATTATTACTGCAGACAAACTGTCAGTTTACAAGACCATATTGTACCAATTTTGACCCATGGACTTGAACCTTGGAGTACAACTAAATTCTCGAACACCAAACGTATCCGATCTTTTCAATAAAAAGCAATAGTTAATCGAACAATATTTAATTCATATAATATGTTACAAAACATTTATTTATAAAATGTTTTGAAAATATTAGTGGTTGTAATTTCATCTGAGAGATGGGAAATGCCAAATATGACTCGTAAACTTCCTTTCATTGATATAAGGCAGTTCACTCATGTTACTTCTTCTTAACTTGATGTAAGTTTTTTCATAAATTTTTCTGCGACCATTTTCCGAGCTTACGTATTAGAATTTCTTTGTATTTTCACGTAGCACCTTGTGTAGTAAGTCTCAACGAGCAATGGATCTTTTATACAAAATTCTACAATAACATTTCAGAATCACAAACGAAAAGTGTCACGGGTCAAATTGTTAATGTTTTCTGTGTTTATCGAATGATACGACAGTCGCATAATCAATTTCTCTAGATGTGGAAATATATATGTGCCCCGAAGGTAACGAACATCTAGTCCAAAATATAGGTAATACTTTAGGTAAAAATTCATAAATCTTCTGTCAACTGTCAGTGTTGAGCTGTTTCAATACGAAACGATGATACAAATTTTAATATTCGAAAGTTAAGGTGGACATACGGAGTTGAGCTTTGGGGCTCTACTAAACCATCCAATTCATCTCGTATCCAATCCTTGCAATCCAAAATCCTTCGTAAAATCCTCAATGCTCCTTATTATGTCACAAACAAACTCATCCATCATGATCTTAATATCCCATATGTTACTGATTTGGCCCAAACTAGATACCTATCCTTCCATGACAAGCTCCATACACACTTGAATCCGCTAGTCTCTCAACTTGCTTCCCATACTATTCCTGATAACCCTCCGAGGCGTCTGAAAAGAAGATGGCCTCGAGACCATCTACTATAGAACTTTTTGGAGTGCTACCGATGGGTAGTTTCTCCACAAGTGCTTTTCTAGTCGTATTGTACATATAGCAGATTTACTTATTGTAATAGTATTATAGTTGTAAATATCAATAAATTGAATTAAAATTGAAAAAAAAATTGAATTAAAATTGAAAGTTAAGGAAAATTGTTTTTCCTGAACTAATACAAAAACTAGAAAAATGTGTGATGATGCTTTTACCTCCGGAGTACAGACTTTTCTCTGCTGAAGTATTTCCTACTATAACGTTCATCGCTCCTTCAGAAGAATGACGAAATAACTCGAAAATTGGCATTTTTGAATTAAGCCTTCAGTAGCAATTTTATTGGCTGGAGATTTTTAATTCAGGAACTATATGTCCGATAGTCCACTTCCAATCCTTTTTTTTTTTAGATGTATCATATTTGAACTTCTAAGTTCTATGGGAATAATGACATAAGTTAAAGTCAAAAAAGTTTCAAGGTTTTAGAAATTTTACAGCGGTTAGTGATAGTATTTCAATAGAAACGTTTTTATTAACTTATACCCATTTTTTTTCAAGTCATCTGATTTAATTTTGACTACACATGGAACTTTCAAACACCTCTATGGAAAAATTACTAAGTATGAATTACGGCATTGTTCTTATGGAGGAGAAATATATGTATTATGTGAACATTTACCACATGTCTGTTCTTCGGACATAAGACAGACTTAGTTAAGGTCAAATAGTGGAGTTTGTACCTTATTAAAATTATCCGATAGTTTTTCAAATATTGCCAAAATATTATGAAAATGACAGGATATAATTTCGTGTTCCTGTCCATATAAAATGGACCGTGTATCAAAATTTCTAAAAAGATCGAAAAAACGATACCGTCCACTGGCTTTGGACATTGATAATGTAACAATATTCCGACAGCCCTGTTGCCCGAACAGAGCCTTTGTATAGGGGCCTATTGTTTGATATTGCTATTTTTTTAATCACTCGACTTGTCTGTCATATTTCGCATATATCTGCCGGAAAACGCATTCAAGTTTATTTTACCGCGGATATCGTACGTTACATCCAACAACTGTTTGTTGATGCTAATGAATCAATTACGAGGATAAAAAAGTGTCAACGACAACGTTCCAGAAGAACGCTCGCAAACACGACCGTCACCAGCGGGCCCTGACCTCGATCTTAAGCAATTCGCTACAGAAGTTTCAGCCCGAACCCGAGACCAATCCTGTTTCCTAGATACGATGTAGAGTATAGGTATTTCGGTAACATAATGTAATGTCTTGATAAATTGGGTTCAATGCTGTCCTCGCGCTGATGGAACTCATCCTCAGTGCTTCCTCGCTAAGCAACTAGTTTAGTTCTGTCCCTTTCGTTAATATTCATTATCACACGTTATAACCCTTTTATCAGACAAGGCAAAGAATTCATGACTAGTTGTTCTTCTGAATCAGATAAAAGATTGTTTTATCTGACATCAATTCTCACTTATACACCTTATATTAGAAGACGCTTTTGTCCATGATGTCCTTTGAGTTTGTCTGGGCTTTATCTAGATCAATTTCAACTGTTTTCATCTAGGATATTGTTTTCTTGAACCATATCTGGTAATATGGCTGTAAAACCTTAATTGAATCCTCTATATCTAAATTTA
This sequence comes from Arma custos, assembly GCA_037127475.1. Lineage (NCBI taxonomy): Eukaryota > Metazoa > Arthropoda > Insecta > Hemiptera > Pentatomidae > Arma > Arma custos. The sequence goes on from CM073762.1 coordinate 62,468,920, forward strand.
TCTAAAATATAAGTATATCTAAGTATTCTTCGTCTTTTACCGCGCCATTGGGGTGGTGGACTCACCATTATGCCCCTTCTGTTCCAATGCTGAAAGAACTGCAGAACACCTTACGACCTGCGATGGCCTTAAGGGCGTCACTTGTGAGGCAACGATAGAGGGAGGAGCTCGTTCATACTGGGCGGCACGGCGACGGATGGCCGAAAGGCCACGAACGGGCGTTGGCTGAAAGAAAGAAGAAGTATATCTAAGTAATTTCTAATATCTAAGGTCCTTTCTGACACAAGGTTCAATAAAGGTATGAGTCTAGGAAAAGCTGTCCAACCCCTTTCCACTTACATGTTGTGCACTACAAGGGTCTGTGCTCTAACCGGGACTATTCTCAGTTTACACTGCGGAAATCGTTGGTGCCTTGTATTTGTCTACTGTAGCGGTTTATGCCGATGACATCGCCATCTACTCATTGAATGCAGAGATAGCTAGCTATACGGCAGGCGGAGGCGGCCTGTGAGGTTATAACTAACAAATTGGATGGACTAAACATTTAGACAGTTAAACCAATTATTTTCTATTTCCAGAAGAATGGGCACCCTCTAATAAAACGTATAGAGCAGTGGGTACAGAAAAAAACTAGTCAATAGCATAACCTATCCCGGTGTAACACTCGACCGGCACTTGACATTACCCCAACATTTTAACAAGAATATAAATCGATTAGAACCAAATAACATAGACTTAACCACCTTTAATTAACCTTACCGAACTTATCACTTCGGCTCAAAGTAATGATCTATAAGATAGTTGTTAGACAAGAACTCCTTTATGGGGCGCCTATGTTGAATAATGTTTCACCTACAACTACAAAAAGGCTCCATAAATTTCAAAACCGTTTACTGAAGAGTATAGCAAGGCACACCTCTCTACAAAGGACGAAATCAGGCATAATACACGACACCCTCGGATCAAATTCTTTGATAGTCTCCAACACTGCACGTATCCACTGTTCAACACACTTACATCGACAGGCCGACCTCAGCGCTGGCAAAAACATTTACAGACAACCAACATGGACTGAGTAAATTATTAACTAATCAGAATGAGCCCCATCACTAGATCCCCACTCCTATCATCTATTTGAAATCTAGATAATCCTATTCACATTCTTCTCTTAAACTGCACCAGGTGCAGTAAAATATATCCCATCTATCCTTACTATGTCATTATCGACAAAATAATAAAAGGCAAGGGACTAGGGAAAAAATAGACGCCTCTTTATGATGCGAATTTGGACATCTCTTTACACTGAAGTACTCGCTGGAGTGAAGCCTCAATCCTTGAATGAAAGCCTGCAGATGAACTTTACGCTATACCGTTAATTATTATATTAATGATTATCATTATTATAACTAACGTGATCATTATTATTTAATTGTTGCACATTACAATAATAACCATAAGTATCAAAATAAGTAGAAACCCTGGAGATGATGTACCAATACAAAGCTTCATAATCGATTCCTGGCCCCAGACGTTGCCTTGATTTAAGCAATAAAGTTCAGTAGGTTGAGCTGGGCAGGCCATGTCACCAGAATGACATGTGTCGAAGTACTTATAATAGAATAGAATAGAATAGAAAGCAAACTTTTATTCTGGGACCAACTCCCCATAGAATAACAAATATGAACCGAAAAATAAACATAATATATATTTGGCAAGAAGGCTGGCATGAATAAGACAAATCATGAAGTATTTAAAAGTGACAAAAACATAAGAAAATAAAAATAGAAATGAAATTACTAAAAAGTACGAAACGACAAGATTTTAACTAATTGTCAAGAATAAATATGTTAATTACAACTGTTACTAACTAAAATAAATGATTGGGATAGCATGCAATTAAGACTTCACATAGTCCATGTCTTCTTTGGCAAAATAATCAAAAACCGCGTAGGCAGCGAAATAGCTTATTCAATACTGATTTATTTAAGCAGGTGCTTAGAGAGCATCATTTTGGGATATCAAGAGATGTAGGAAAAGCAAGCAAGGATTTAAATGAAGCTAGTGAAGAAGTATGGCGGATGAAAGGGGGGATTGAGTTGGAGCGGGCGAGAAAAGAACGCTAGAATGCTTTGGTTCTTTGGGAACAAGTGTAGAGATCGGAAAGGCGGGATCTTGTTTTGTGGTGCTGGACTGAGAATCTGATTTGGAGGAGACTATAGATATGTGAAGGGTGTTGGGAGTTAATGGATTTGTATAGAAAAGGAAATATTGTCTACGAATGGGAGGGAAGATCCACTTAAACCCATCATAGTGGTGTGACACCCGAGATCGCCTCGGAGTAACAAGGACAAATCTTAGAGAGCAGTTCATTAATCGCTTTAAACGGCCCTTAATCATTTTCGAAAGGCCCTACAGTGGTTAAAGTGGGAGAAGATGAGGGTTGATACAAGAAGCTTACGGATAGATTGTGTAAGGAGATACCGAGATCGATTGAATAATTTCAAAAGTAATGCCTAAGTTTTATTAGAGGAGTTGAAACTGATGGGGTGATCGCGTAGGATTAGGATAGGATAGGAGGGTGGGGATAGCTGAAAGGAAGGAATTGGAACTTAGAGCAATGGCCTGGGTTTTCACTGCGTTCAATTCCAGTTTGTTCAGATTTGTCCAGGCACTTAGAAGGGCAACGAAATAAATGTGCAGCGAACAAGAAGAGTACCTACAAGCTGCGATGAATGGATTGAGTTACTGTGGATTCAGGAACTTGTTAAATGTTAGGAATTGGAACGCTATCGTATAAAACAGAGAAGACTTGCGGATACGAATAGAGGCTTTAGGCCATTACTGGGATGTACACCCATAAATAAAGAAGATGGGTGTTGATTATTATTTTGATATAAAACATTTGTAAAGATTACCGTTATAGTTATTAATAAATATTATTTTAATATTTATTATCTCTCATATACACTAAAAGATATATGAAATATATGCTAAACAGTATGTTAAGCTACTTAGAGAATAATTAATGAAAATTTAATGTTGCAATGTGTTAAAAGCTCATTAAGCATATAAAAAAATGAATCACGATTAACAATGAATCTCTTCGATATATTTTAGAGAAATATCAATACCTCAGAAGTATTCATAGAAGTATTACTTCATCTAACATAATACGAAAGAACGAAGAAGTAACGAACAAACTTTATTGAAAAACTTTCGTAATAAAAGTACGTCCTTTTTGAAGCGAGCACCATGACATTTTGTATTTATCATCTGCATTTAAAATAAAGAAATATGTGTTTTTTTTATTTTTTGAAACTCGACACCTAAAAGTGTAAAATAGGGGAAATCGTAGCATGTTAAGTTAGAGATGTAAAAATAATCACTATCCCTCAGAATTTTTGAATACTTTCCACCTGCTCTGCCTGTACATAAACTTTTACATAAATTAGGGCACATGCAATTCTACTCCGAAATTTTAAACCTCCAAAATTCTGCAATGGGACTATACTGAAGCTAAGAGTTTTGCACAAAAATACAGAAGCTACTGTAATTACGGAATTTGGTCGAAGAGAAACTGTTTTTTCCCACCGATACCTCTAATGAAATCCGAGTATACATTTTAATTCAAGAGATTACAATTTTGGATATTACACGGTGGATTTAAATCGAAAACACAAGGAAAGTTCTGCAATTATGCCATTTAATATTTAATAGGGCATTTTATTAAAATCGATCAACAAAAGAATAAGAATTAGTAGGCTGGTTGAATTCACAAATGCGTTGTCATCATGAATAATACAGAGTATAACTTTAATTTAAGTTGGAGTAGATAGTTAGTTGATTCACTCTCCATTTAAACTCAACTTATGTTTTTATTCAAAATCAAAGCGGACGAAGTCGGGTGCAAAAGCTAGTAAAATTAATATTTCTACCGAAAGTAAAAAAATAGAATGAAGTTAATCATTTGGCTTTTAATGTTTATTTCACTATACAGAAAAATGATAAAATATAAAAGTAATAAAAATTGATGATGTAGTTTATACTTATTTTAACTATAATCAAGTTTTTTGATTAATTTAAATGATATGTTATTATTGTACATGTATACCGATTGAGTGGTGTAGAGGTCGTCATCGATTAGTAAGTACGTTTTATGAATCAACATTGTATTCGAATCGTACAAGTGTTAATTCTATATTTAAACTAGTTTGTGGTTTAATTAAATTCACTAAAATCCTAATGTGTTTATAGTTAGTGAAAAATTAAGAGAATAGTAGCCAAAAGATTGTTTAATGAGTAGTGACTGTATCTCAAGAAAAGAAAAAGAAAACTTTTTTACGAAAAGTGTTTTTATTTTATAATTTTTGATGATTATTCGTTATATTTTATAAAATAATATGTTAATATTTTATCAAAATTTTCAATTAAAATAAATAATTAGTTGTTGGTATATTATATACATAACCTCCCAACCATAACAAAAGCTGAGAGTGCTCCTTCAATAACGATATCAGAAGTTCAGGAACATACGATTGTTATGCGGGTCAGCAGTTCTGCAGCATTGAAGGGGGAAAATAAGTGAGTGGGACTTGATATGGCACCCAGGTAAAACTCATTTCGTTTAGTTTTGTTCATGTTTTTTTTTTTTTCGTAGAGGGTAGTTAATTCATTTCAGAAAGAACAAAATATATATATAATTCCTTTTCTCAATGTTTTTTTTTCTTAAATGGATATAATACTATGTAGTATTATAGTGCATACTATACTAGTATGTATCTAGAGGTACATGAGAGTCTGTTCGGATGTGCTTTTTTTTTCAGTTGGTAGGAGTTTGTTAGGGATGGTTTTATATATATATATATATATATAAATATATATATGTATATATATATATATATATATATATATATATACATATATTGGTTTCTACTTATCTTGACTGTTATGGAAATTATATTGTGTTTTAATTCTCGAGTTTCAGTCTTTTTTTAATTTCTTAGGCGACGTTTCTGTTGATTTCGGTGTAATATTTCCTTAGCACTTCATAGAAGGTAAATGAAATTATAAGTTTCTAATCCTAAATAAGATTATATAAGTTATAAAGCACGATATTTAGCGAGTAGTTTAGTATAGTGTTTGTTTCGGTTCGGTCACTAACCTGCCCTCATAACCTGTTTAGACGTCATCTTGTCTTGCCGGGGTAATGCCAACATCCCTGGCCGGGGCTATTCCGACATGTCGGTATTACCACGGTTTATTATGAATGGGATTGGCTAACGCGTTTTTGTTTATTTATTTTTAGATGGTGCTTTCTAAGAAAATATTAAGAAAGAAAACTACAAATCATCCAAATTTGAACATAACTGGAATATATTAAAGCCCTGAAGGTGGAACATCTTCAAACAGTGTGCATGATATGCCGACAAATGCAGAAAAAAGTCTATGTCGTGATCTGCTTGGTTTTAAACAACAGCTTTCAATAATATCTCCTGTAGGCCTACAACAACCTAACAATCAACTCAAAACCAAAGGCAGACCTAAACAGCACTCAACTATTGTCACTGCTACGCCTATGAAAGCTGTATCACAAGAAGCGAAGAAGATCAAAAAGGAGAACGAGGTAAAGGCCAAGACAGCACTTAAAAACTCCTCGAAAATCCTAAAGTGCCCACAAAAGAAAAATTAAAAAAATCAAGAAGGAAAAAGTAGATGAAAATGTAAATGCCTGTGAAAATAAATCAAAAAAGTCAAATGTTGCAAAGAAAATAAAAAAAGTAAAGAAAACATGCAAAAGACAAATATCTTTCTCAGAGTCTTCGTCTGAAGATGACATTGATAAGTCGAATCTATGTGACGATGACGAGAAGGATGACATGGTAAATTTACTTGGAGAAGACTCGGAAATGTGTTTAGTGTGTTGAGAATTTAGAGGTAACGAACTTTGGTTTAGGTGTGTCGTTTGTGGATTGTGGGCACAAGCTGATAGCAGCGGATTTGATTCTGCGGAAAACTATACTTGCGGCCATTGCATTAAACAATAATTTATCTTTTAATCTAGCTTAGATATACATTTTATTACAAAATATGTTTACTCAAAGTTTGGATTTGTTGTAAATACTTTTTTATTTCTAATAATAATTTCCTCAATATTTGCACATTTATTTTACTAACTGTTCACCACTTCATTGTAAACGTTACATATACAATAAAAAAGTTTTTTAAAATTATTACAGCATTTAATTTGCCTTCTACAACCTATGGTGGCATTGCCCCAAAGGTATGTCGGAATTACCCTGGTTCATGGGGCAATTCCGACAGGTGGTTATATTTTACAAACAATTATTTACACAAAAAATGTGAAGTTGTTCAAGCATATGCATATAAGAAATCGGTAGGCCACATTTTGAAGTAGTTATGTGTTTTATTTTGTATTTATATCTCTTTAAATACAAAATATAAAAATAAAAAACCCTTAAGGTGTCGCCAATTCCCTGGGGTATATGTATATAAATATATATATATATATATATATGAATATGTATTTATATAAAATCATCCCTAAAAATCCCCTACCAACTGAATAAAAGCACATCCGAACAGACTCTCATTATCCATATACCTCTAGATACCTATGGATAATATATATATATATATATATATATATATATATATATATATATATATATATATATATATTATCCATAGGTTTATATTATTATATTATATATTATCCATATATATATATATACATTGGTTTCTACTTATCTTGACTGTTATGGAAATTATATTGTATTTTAGATCTTGAGTTTCAGTCTTTCTTGAACTTGTTAGGCGACTATTACAACTTACACAGGTCATTTTACATCTATTTTAGTGTGCTATTTAATGTTTTTACTAAAAGCTCATTTGTTCATTGTCAGGGCATGAGTATGAGACTAACCTAGTCTCGAAACGTCGCCTAACAAGTTCAAGAAAGACTGAAACTCAAGATCTAATAAAATACAATATATATACATATATATTCAGTCTTATTTTTCTCTGGAGGAGAAAATAATTATCTATATACCAGTCGCGACCTCACCTTAATATCTATATTAATATAACTGCTCTAACGTTATTAATTAGTCATATGAATATCCTTATTCATATCAATTCCATGAGGAATCTGGAATCACCTATAATAGCTATACACTTAGCTAATGTTAAAGTAATGTAAAGGAAATGATAATGATAAGATGGTTTAAGCGTATATAATATGATTTAAATGAAAAGTCATTGGGAATTAAAGTAATCATGGACATATTCTTTCAATTCCTAATGATCAAGCTACTAATTGAATGATTCAGGAAATTTTTATTATGTTGAACGTAATCTTCTTTTCAACAGAAGATGCATGATTACAGATCTCCTTTTGCGATCGAACGTAACTTAATCAAGACAAAAGATTCCATCCTACCTTTTGTCTTAAATGCCATTATTGTCTAACAAGTCAGAAATTTAAGTCATTAACGTTCGTTAGTGTACATACAATTAATCATTCGGAATAAAAATTAAAAACAAATAAAAAAATATGCAATGGATAAATTAAACGTTACATTTTCACATTACATCAGTTTCATCACATATTGACTCTTCTGAACGTTTCGGGTAAAAACAACTCTATGGTTTGTATTTTGATGATTTCAAGAATCTGATGAATCGTTCGCCATATTTTTTTTATAGTCGTTTTCAAGTTATAAAAATCAAGATGGTTTAAGCGTATATAATATTATTTAAATGAAAAGTTATAGGGAATTAAAATAATCATGGAAAATTATTTAAAATCCAAGAGCAGAGAGAAAAACTCCAAATAGACTGATTATCTAGATACTTTTTTTTTCATTAGTATGAAACGAAGATAAAATGGATAGGGAGAATTATTTTTATGTATTAAGTTTGAAAATATATATGGAAATATTATTGCGACAACTTGAGGGAAAAATAACTACTTAGTTTATTAAGAAAAAACCTGTATTATTACGTGAACGGGTCTGGGGTTCAGCAGATGGTAGAAACTGTCCTTTTTCATGGACAACGGTTGTGCAAGGAATTGATTGGTCCTAGATCCACGATAAACCGCTAGACTTTCCTCCCTTATTTTGGATACCCACTTCAAAGTGGGTGAGCCTCATGAGTGTCCTAAATCCCATATGATCCATATGCTAACATACTAAATAAATGTCTTGCCAGCAACTGGATTTGAACCAGAATTTTCGGCATGGCAACTCAGTGCTTTATCACTAAGCCACTCCGCTCCCACTGGTTTATTAAGATTGCATGATAATTATTTATCGCTAGTAACTTCATTGGTTTACTTTATTTTTTTCTAACTCTCCGATTATATTCATAAAATAAACGAATGTTAAAAAAAATAATTTATTGAATATGTATTAAGAGTCAGCCATATCACATAAAGAAACAAAATATGTTCATTTCATCGTCATTGTTAGTACCGAGAATAGGCCTTTTTCAGAGATTTTGCTAAAGTATTAATTAAAAAATGGATTATTGCTTTATATTTTGAGTATTGACGAGATATACTCAATAAATATAAAATGTAATAAGAGTCCTTAGGGCCTGTAAATTAATATGTACTGACTTTAGTAATAAACAAAATTATTATTAATAGGAAATAGAAAAATAATAATTTTAAGTACGTAATGATTTATACCAGATTGAGTAGGTTATTGTAGCAATTGTATATTTTATCGATAGTTATCAATCTAAGATTTAGTACTAGTGCTTTCATTTAAATCTAAGTTTAATAAAGTGATCTGTTTCCAGAAATGTTGAAATGTGAAAAAAAAATTTTGCATTCTGTTTCCTTATAAATATTTTGGTAGCATTACACTTTGTGTTTAGAAAAATTATATTGCAAAATACTGATAATTCTCTTTGAGCCAATAAATAGCGTTAAAAAGGCGAAACATTGACAATGATTTGTACTATTATTCCGTTCAATAAAGGGACTTAACCCTACTAACGGTTCTAAATTAAGTAAATAAAGAACCCATCGATAAATAAGAAAGTGAGTGAGGCTGCCCTGAAATGTGACTTCACTTATTTTTCCCAAAGAAGATACCGACTTTGTAAATACTTTAGTACATGCTATGCCATTCATTTATTTTATTTAGTAATTTCGTTATTTACTACTCTATTAATTTTGTTTGTAATTATTTTGTTAATATTAATATATTTACTTTTGACAATTAGTCAAAATCCTTTTACACTTACTATTAGTACTTTTTATTTATTTTTTTCTATTTCTATTTTTATTCGTATTATTATGTAGTCTTCTGGCCAGATGAATGTTATGTTTGTTTTCTTTTTGTTCATGATTCTATTCTAAAAGGACTTGATACCAGAATAAAGTTTGTTATCTATTCTATTCCATTCTATTCACCGTGACACAGGCTATCAGATATCTTTTGATTATCTTCATTTTAATTTATGGTCATAAACATTTAAATGTAAAGCCTAGCAAACGCAGAAGCTACAAATGTAGTTTACATTGGAAACATTACTTCTCTCAAAAATGCTCTACACCTTCAAAAACTTGTCATGAAAATGATCATTAATTTTGGAGAATGGAGATAGTTGGGGGTTGCAGTCAAAAAAACACTAAATAAGCCAAGACTTATTTTTATTTGTGCTGACGTTTCGACGTTTCGACCTACTTCGTAGTTCATCTTCAGGGCTAGAAGAGAAAAACAAACTTACAGAATTAATGTACAGAAGAGTGATAATGTAAACATAATAGAAAGAGATCATTAATCAAGATAATATGATCGTTAATCTTGTTTTAATATTTTGGTAGCTTGACTATTCCTAGACAGAATCTACATAAGAGATTTTTAAAATTGGTTTAGGCTCGATAAATTGAATGATTTTTCGATATTTCGAATTATTAAATTAACTGAATCAATGATTATCGTTACCGAAAGGTAATAACAGACTTTTAGGCACCATTGCATCTATTTATTACATTTGTAATTTGTACATATTGTAAATTATCGAGTACACCAGTTTTTTTATTAATGAATTTTAATTCAATTGCTTAATAAACGGAGAAAGGGCAATAAGTGTCAATATATATATATATATATATATATATATATATATATATATATATATATATATATATATATATATATACCATCTTTACCTTAATGTTTGTATCTGTTTCGAATTTTTTTTTAATGCCTCTATTATATATTTATGTTTTTTCTCTTCGACTACCTATTAATTAATTTATAATGTGAGTATTTAATTTTTACAAATGAATATGTTATGCCTTATCCTTGAGTCTACACTTTTTAATGCCTCATGAGTACGTTTCGTTCATTTCCAAAGTTTTATGGGATTCTTTCTGTTCTCACTTTTACTTTTTCATATTTGCAATAAATATTTATTTATATGTTATCTAATATTTATATTTGAGTAATTGTGTAATTGAGGAGAAAATTAATTGAAGCGTTGAAATAAAGCTAGACGATATATTAAAAGGAAGACGATGCATAGTTGGGGATTAGAGTACAGGTAAAGAATATAGCTTTGTTAAGATGCATTAAGGACAATAAATTAATATACTCAATAAAAAAAAAATTATTTCTATCACAGGGAACGGGCATTAGTAACATATGGCTAAAATGTACAAAAACGTTTATTTAAAAAGTAATAAAACAATATGAAACAAAAACTAAACTACAATCGGTAACATAAATAATATTTCTTTTACATATAAATTAATTTCAACCATATCACTCAATAATTATCGCCTTGTATGCGTTTTTTCATGTTACATGATTATGTGAATACATATTACTTTACAAAACTAGAAAATTAAACTACTATGAAACATTTACAAAATCGGTTAAATGAACTTCAAAATCTTTTAAAACGAAAATTTTAACAAAAACAATTTTTTTTATGGTTTATTAATGGTTTATATATGGTGGATTATTTTATGGGAATTAATGGTAAAATTTAAGTATAACTAATTGAGAGGAATAAAAATAATATGCTAGAGAAAGTGTTTAAATTGTCACAATTATTGGTGGAATATTGTATGCTATTACTCAAAATAAAAATTGAAAAATTTTGGAATAATTATAAATGAGTTCTAACTATTAAATAGTTTCAATCAATTATATTGAAAAATTGATTGAAATAATTATAGTTAAAAAAAAATTGTTAAAAAGTCAGTAACAACATACCTCCATTTATCACATTTTTATGGTTATTGCCATTACTACGTAGATTTAAAGGAAACAGTTATTAATAAAGAAAATGGATATTTGAGTGAAAAAATAACGTATTTTATGCTACCCTGTATGTACATCTGTATACAATTATTATCTATATACAAAAAAATTTTTTTTTGAAACCATCAACAAAGAAAATAAATACAGCATTATTCAAATAGAGGTATACATGATTGATTAGCATAATAAAACTACATACAATTTTACTTATACAATTAAGCTATTATCTAAATTTATCGAGAGAGTATATTTATTAATAAATAAAATAACGAGTAATGAAGAGCAAAAAAAATGATAAATGTGTTCTTGACAAGAAAAATGTAACTATTAGTAGATAAATTGTTAAAGTTATAATCATCAATTTGTTGAGTGGTCTGTTTACTGCTTCTCTAATTCTGTCGTTCGGAACGTGTTGTCGTGTAGTCTGTACTCAGTTGAGACGAATAAACTGAGTTGGTTTGGTCATGTTATGAGGATGGCGGACGACCAATGGCCTAAAAGGACACTGAAACATGTTCCATCGGAAAGGGGGAAGGGAGGGCGGCCAAAATAGTTGTGGATGGAAGGGATTCCGGAGGCAATAGCGGCAAGAGGACTTAGAGAGGAAGACTGCTATGATAAAAAGAAATGGCGGCAGGGCTTGTATGATTTAGGCTACGACATACGACTAATTGTTGTAATAAAGTCGTTATATATATGTAATCATCTATTTCATTATTTAATTTTTTTATGACTTTAAATCAAACTGATTAATACGGAATAAAATGTTATAACTTTTGTGTAAAGAGTGTAAAAATTTACACAGAGAGTAAAATGCCTCAATAAAAAAGTTGGGAACTACTCTACGGAACGAATCGGATGAGGGAAAGCATTGGAGCTAAAATGGTTTTTGTGGAATAAAATAGTTTTTTATAACCTTAAAACACCAACATTGTTGAATTTCAAGTTATAAATGGAAAAAATCCAAACAAAGTGCGATGAAGATCATAGTTTAATTTAATCCGGACAATAATCCAGGTAGGAGTGTTAAACTTTCGGTACATTTTATGCCATGTTTATTTTCTAATTCATTAATTATTATTCATTAAGAAAATTTGGATAAAAAAAATTGTGAGGATGTATTCTCACAATTCTTTTACCACGAACTGAATAATATTTCATGAAATATTTTTTGAAAAATTTTATCATGTACAGAATAATTTAATTACACTATCTTGCTTGTTCCCCAAATGGCTGTCGTGACATATAACTGTCATAACTCTAATATTTTTTTATTTATATTTTGCAATATTCTTAATGCCTGCATATTCCATCATGGAAATTCAAACAAGTAAAATTAAAAGTACTAGTATTTTTTCTTCGAAAGTTGCTACACCTCAACAATCATTAAAGGATAACCAAATAAATATTGTATCCATTTACCAAATTGCATAGTTTTTATTACTTGTAAAATTGTACTTTTTACCAATTATTACTTACCTTTTACTAATTACTGTACTTATTATTAATTGAAAGTTGCATAGAACACCTATTATTTAAAAAACAAATTATCTGATAGAGCTCGGACAAGTAAAAAACGAACGATTTTCGAATTAATACTGTATTATTCCAAAATAATTATTGGTTTGACAGAAAAATCATGCGGAGAATAATAGGATTCTAGTGAAGGTCAAAATAAATTCTCAATAAGCGGGTTTTAACAAATACTTTTTTAATAACTTGAGAATTTAATTTGTACTCAAACTATATTCTCATATCCTGTTATTGTATTAAAGAAGAATTTGGTCCAAGCAATACTTCAAAATAAATACCCGAATAGCAAAATTAGGGAATGGTATTCACAGAAGAGGCAATGCTCAATTTTTAGATAGGATCGCTTTAATATTACTTATGAAATGAGTGACTAGTTTGTAAAATTAAATAAATAAGGTAGTGGGTGAATGAATAAGACTAATCCAACAGAGGTGTGGAACGTTATCTGGGGCGATATTAACAAATCTATATAATCTAATCAGTGTCGCGAATGGAATGATGGGATTGTTACACTTAATGATGGTAAGAGGTTGAGCCGTAGTAGTCATTATAGTTTGGTTTGTAGAGGGCCTTGTACTGATCGCCGAGGTAGTCTCCGCGTAGGCCGTGATCAGGAAGCACTAAACCTTGGAAGCCCTTAAAGTTGCCCAGGGAGTGGTCATCGTGGCCACTGAAGTAATTGGAGAAGAGGTTGCTGTAGTCACCAAGGTAACCACTGCCGTAGTGTTGGCCAGCCTGGTAGGAAGGGAGGATGTAAGCCGGGGCGGAGAAGGTCTTGCCCTCGGAGTGAGGGAAGGCGTGGGAAAGTGGGTAGATGGTCTTGATCGGCTCGACGAACTTGATTTCCTCAGCCTTGAAGGGATAGCTGTAGGGCAGGGGGGTGCTGTGGTACGAAGGGTAGTGCTCCAAGGAGTGTTCAGGATGGAGTGGGGCATGGACTGCAGGAATTTGAAGCACCTGTGGCACCTCGTAGGGGATCTCTTGAGGGATCTCGTGGTGCAACTCATGTGAGATCTCGTGATGCAAATCGTGTGGGATCTCTTGGTGCAGCACGTGAGGTACTTCATGGTGATGGGAGAGGCCATATCCACCGTAACCGTAAGACGGAGCGTAAGTGCCGAATCCTCCGTAGCCGTGAGGATAGGACTCACCTTCTGCGTGGCCTATTCCGTGAGGTCCATGGACGATTCCGTAGCTGTACCTCCAGCCATCACCACTAGCTAAAAAAATAAAAGTATATATTATGAGAAAATATACCTTAAATAAAAGAAAAACATATTTCAATGCGAAAGTGAAACCTTCTATGTGACAAAAATCAATTATGAATTTTTTCTCTTTTTTGAAAAAATTACTAAAAGTATAAAAAACACTCATGTTTTCAAAAATTATAATTGGAGTTCAACTGTAGAAAAATAATAAACCTCATTGCACTGGTTAACGGAAAATAGTAACAAGAAACGATCCAACAGATAGTTTCAAGAATGTTTTTCCAAAGGTGGATTCGCAGTAATTAATCTACTATGTTGTGATGTTAATATAATATAGAAATAATATAAACATTTAATAACAGATCTAGCGAACTCGAGGACCCGAATCGACACTATTATTGCTTCCTAACTTCAGTTCACTGGAATTTAGGATACTTGCAAGTATCTAGGGATTGTTGTCATTACGGAAGGTCAGAATGGACTCAGATATCGGGAAAACCTAATTAAATCAACATTATGTGACTATTTTAATTATAAACACATTCGTAAAATAACCTTGTCAAATGCAGGATAACGGTGGAGGCTTCGAGTATTTCTTTTATGCATTTTTTTTTTTCAGTTTCACCACAATAATAATAATAATAGAAATCTTAGTAAATGGATGCCGAAACCATCAATCTTAGTTTCCAAAGTTTCGTCAATGGACCACTGGAACCCGAACTTTAACTCAACCACCGACGCCTCGGTCTACTCCACGGACATTCATCAGTTTACGAGCCCATTCCGACATTCACGATTCTAATGTTTATATTTAGTTTATAAAAAGTATCTTAAAATATTGCTTTAAATTAAAGAAATATCCATTTTCCGATAGAATGGGCCGCATGGGCCAGTTTCGCATATTTATAGTAAACTTTCTAGATTATAGGGTTTCGAAACTAGTTCATGTTTTAAATAAACCAGTTATTGCATCTAAGCGTTTACTTTTCGCATATATTTTATCTGCACAATGTCGAAATCGGCGTGGGCATTTCCCTGCTTTTAGCGAAGGCTTTGTTAAAACTGAAATTTCTCAAGGCGCTTGATTTATTGCGAAATAAAAACTTTATACGAGAAACGGATCACGGTCAAGTGACTGTATATTAGCGCTGGGATTTGAAAGTATAACAAATCGGTGTCTTTATTTAATCGAAAAGTTGTTTGCCTCAATTTCCTTCAGCCTGTTTATTGACAATTTTTCCTTGGGCAATTTTCACATTAATTAATAAGCATGTATTTAGAAGAAAATAAATTCTAAAGCATTAATTTATTAAGGAAAAGTTATAATGTAAACAGGTATTTATTTATATGTCTTCTTCTAATTGCATGACTCTACAGTATATATACCCACAAGTATATATCTTAGCTCCGGCTCTTACTCCAAATTGTTTTCGATCTAAGCCAATGTGAGGGTATAGACGATGACAAAGCATTGATGAACTATCATAAGTCTAAAATTCAGGATGGATGAGGACTAGTAAAAATAGTCAATTCAGTTTTGAGGAATCTTTCTGAGAAACTGTAGATAAAAAAAAAATAATAAAAAGTCAAGACACACAGCTTGGAAAGGCAAAACATCAATACCCCCCATTTCTTATTCGGCTCTCAAACACAAAAATTCACTGAATCTAACTCGTGCCAACACGTTTCAACACAGTTAGCATATGTGAAAAAACTATGGAGTCAGAAAATTTTGGTATAAGTCACTAAACTTAAAAAAAAAAAAAAAATCATTGGATACAAACCTACAGAACCGGAAACATTTAAAAACCAAATAGAAAACTGTAAAACAAAAGTCTATTTCTAATTTGTTTCTACCAGTTATTTTATATGTTCAGGATACGTTCTACGCACGCAAACTTCAGAAGGTACAAAATATGTTTTCGGACATCATGGCATCGTCGTAAAACCTCGAGTTGTAAAGAAAGACTCATTACCTTAGTATTGTCATATTATTACCCCATTGTAAATGCTTATTATAAATTCCAAGACGCATTGTTATTGCTTATTAATGCACTTTTAAAATAATAACAGTAATTTACAAAGCGTTGAGGATTAACGTAAACATAATCATCTTTATTTTACTTCAGGAACATGATTATACCAAATTATTAAAAGCCCCTATTAAAAAAATAGGGGCTCAGAGATGAACTTGGACAAGCACTTTCGAAATTTGTAGCATGGTCAGATATTGCTTCATCACCCTTGACACTCTAGAGTAATATGGAACATATTAAAAAACGTAGAATTATTTCGTGACATCGACCTTCAAAATAAAATTAGAAAGGATTTTGTTTTAATTTCATGTTAAAATTTAATACTGCTCCGTCCTTTAAAGACGTGGCATCACGGATGCATACTACATCAAGAACTGTTTTCAGGACCTAACAGTGAACTGGATGTACGCAATCTATTGTTCATGTTACTACTGATAGGCGCTATACAGCGTAAACGTGTAAAGAAGATAGTCAGATTTTTATTTAATGGGGCCTTTTACAGAAAATTATATTCTTTTCTCTAATGTGTTAAGCCTGAAGAGTTTTGTCTTTGGTTTCAATTTCAAAAGCCTATTGTATTGTGCTTTCATTAGAAGTTGCACATAAATAATTATATCTTAAAATTTACAGTGTAAGTGAAAAAACCTTATCAACTTGCACTCATCAAGTATTGAATTGCTGATGTCCCTACCATGACTTAAAACATTATTTACATAAATATAATTTTCACACAATTAAAATATTTTCCCTACGTGTACTTGCTAAGATATTTTTTGTGTTAAAGTATGTAATGAAATCCGAACTCTCTACTGTTGACTCCTTGTATATTTTTGGAGTTAGGCATTCGATACGTCCCTCCCTTAAAGCTTAATAAATGTAAAATCAAAAATAGATTTTTAATATTCGACGGTTGGACAAAGTTATACACATTACACAACAATGTAATTTTTAACACATCATTCGACTTTCATATATGAGAGTGCTAATTTATAAAAAAACATCCTTGCTATTCAATGTCTTTAAAGCTGCAAGAATGGTTGATTGAGAAGGATTCTCTTATTGATTTGATATGCATATATTCGGACTCTTAAATTTAAAAAGGGCTTGTCTCGAAGGGTTAATTTTTTTTAGGAGTCATAAATTCGTTTAAACAATCAACCTCATTTGATCAGAATTTATTTTTTTCGTATATTTCAAAAATACGCCAACCAAAAATAATCCGTCCTCACTCATTTAATACCGATCTATTTTGATTAAATTCGATAGGAAACAAAAAAGCCAATTTTGTGTGATGTGTCATATGTTCAATCAAACGGAATAGGTTAGATTATTTATTTGTATATTTAATTTTAAAATCTGTTTACATTGTAACATAATGGAACCTTCGGCAATTGCTGCTCCTACCAAACTCCAAAACTCAGCGATTATAATCATATTCGAAAATTCGTCGAAATCCTATTTCGCCGGCGAGATGGTCCGTGGGTCTGTGAGGTTTCAAGCCCAGGGAAATCAGTCGATACAGACTTTTTCTGTACAATTGAGAGCGGAGTTCTATTTCATGAAAGACGATGTGGAACATGTGGAAAATATATTCACCGAGTCATCACCAATAGATTACAGAGGCGCTGGTGAAGGGAACGTAGAAATGGATTTTAACATGGTTCTCAAACCAACCTCTCCAACCTCACTTCGTTCATCACTTGGTGGGATAAGGTATCGCGTACTGGCGACGGTAGTGTTCAGTGAAAACGATTCGTTGAAGATGGCCGAAGCCTCGCAGCAAATTTCTGTGAACCAACCGCATAAGGTACCCGAAGGTTGCCTGGGACGTTCGGTGAGTACAGTCGAAAGAACGGGTGCATTCTGCTGTATCAGATCCATCACTGCCGAGCTGGGAGTAAGTAGAGCCTTCTTGCTCACTGGACAAGCTGCCATGATCAGTGGAACCGTTATAAACGACACTAGATCCAGCATTCAGGGAACGGTCGTGAACCTCGTTCAGTCGTTGCAGCGGCAGAAGGACGGAAGGAAGATCAAGAGAAATGCATTATCACTGCAGAAGGGCGCCATCCTCCCCGGCAAGAGGCAGAGCTGGCTCTCCGAGTACACCATCGTCCCTCCACTTCCACCTACATCTTCAGACTCCTACTTCAAGGTGTGGTACGATATTGTCATGGAGATACAAAAAGTCAGTGGCAAGCCGATCAAGTTAAAGGTTCCGGTAGTTATCGGCAACGTTCCTGCGGCTAAACTCGCCTTTCCTATCTCGACTTCAGGTGACGTCAAGTTTCAGTGGAGTAGTTCTGAACCCCAGGATGACCCGAGGGAGTTTACGCCTCTTTATGCCACTTATGTAGAATGAAAATTTATCATCTTACAAAAGCCTTAAGTTTGATTTGCTTACCCATTTATGGATGTCTAGGACTACATATTCTAGTCATTTATTTAAATAAATATACCGGTCGAAATACTCATTTTATTACCAGCATATTAAAAAGACATTTAAAAAACTTCTTCACAAATTATGGAAAAGAATACTTCATTGTTATAAATATAAAAATTCATTTTCTTATTATATTTTATAATACTATGTCAAAAAATGTACATTGAACAGTACGATGTTGTACTCTGAATAATAATTCAATTGATACATATCGCTGGATATCTATGTGAAATTTTAAACCTAATTTTAGATACTACTTTTTAATTCTAAATTTAGTTAATGTAAATTTATATATTATTATGTATAAAAACAATATTTTATGGGGAGGGTTTCCCAGATTCTTTTAAGTTCTCGATCAATCTCTGATGATGCTACAATGAACCACATGACTAAATATGCACCTATACATACTACAGACAAAGAAATTTCACAACAGACAAAGAAATCGACAAAGTTAAGAAATGACAATTTTTCGCATGGCCGGTTAACATCCTTGTTCAACTCATAACTGTTGAATTACTGGAAACTTCAACTGTTCATTCCAGGATAGCTTTCGTAACCTGGCAACTATACAATAATGGAAAGTACATTTTTCAATTCAGGATGCCACCTATTTTTAAGAAGTCGCGGAAAGATGATGATTGATTTAACTTTGGAAATAAACACGGCATTTCATAGCTGTTGAAAAGAGCTTATTTTGGTCTCTTCTCCTGCATAGTTTCTATTTTTCTTTACATAAATATTAAAATTGTTTCTAATTAATTATTTTGTGCCCGCATAATTCCTTTCTTAATTTTTAATACGCTCCTTTGAGTCACCTCCAGCAGCATGGCCTGACACTCCCATTGTAAGTGGGCATGCAAGTCATGGGAACTATTCTACTAGCTTTTGTGATTTACGAACAAGATGACAGTTTTTGAATACGGCTAAAATATAATTACTTTTATATGAGAAAAATACTTATTTATTAGTTCATTCATTGAAATTTACAACTGTATTATAACAATACAAATAGTAAATGGCAGAAATTATACATAATGACATGGGCACAGACAATTAAAGAAACTGCCCATTGGTAGTATTCGAATAACAAATTCAACTTCTTTTAAGTCGCCTCAGAGGATTCTCAGGAATTGAAGGTTTGAAACCACTAGGTTTAAAACTAATGGATTAATAATGGAATAAGTTGTTCATAAGTATATTCAAATCGGATTCACGCCAAATCAGCCACAAGTAGGACATAAATCATTATGGATTACTTTGTTCGTAACGAAGTAAGGAGCATGAAGGATTTTACGAAGGCTTTTGAATCGTTAGAATTGAATACGAGAGGAATTCGATAGCTAGCGGAGCCCGAAAGTTCTACTCCGTAAGTCC
The DNA here is from genome assembly GCA_037127475.1 of Arma custos. Taxonomy (NCBI): domain Eukaryota; kingdom Metazoa; phylum Arthropoda; class Insecta; order Hemiptera; family Pentatomidae; genus Arma; species Arma custos. The sequence goes on from CM073762.1 coordinate 62,488,823, forward strand.
AGATGGGTCTAATGATTATCATGTATATGAGTCTTTAGCAATTAATTGGGAGCTTAGCATATGCAAATTTAAAACACAAACTAAATCTCTACGAATGTTTTTTAGAATTTAACGCATATATCTTTTTTATAGACTGGTATTTACTTTCTATATTTATAATTCAAATACAAACAGATTTAAAAATAAATAAAAATATCCGAAGCGTTACAATGTTCTTTATAATACAACTAGAAACAAAATCAGTTGAAAGTTTATTAATAACATTAATTTATTTTATAGGGATGGATTTTATTGGGATCTATTTTAATATGAAATGTATTATTTATAATAAATACCTATTTGATATTTCCATTTTTTAAAAAAATATAATATAAATAGAAAAAAAAAATTAAATCCCACACACACTCATTAATTTAATTTTCGTAGCTTTTGAATTTAGGAGCAAGGGTTACTGCTTATATAATACTAATAACATTTTTGAAATATATATATATATATATATATATATATATATATTTATATATAAACTTAAATAAAAAATTTAGCAACTATCCTAAAAATTCTATCTCATATGTACAGCAATTTGTAATTAACACAGTTCCCAGAGTTAGAGCTCACATTCCATTCCTTCCATGAAAGTTGAACATATTTCGCCACCCTTATGGATTGATTACTAGTCTGCCACAGCCGCTTTTTTAGGTCAACCATTTATGGTATAGAAACAAATGGATATCAATAATTTATAGGGTATTTCGTTCATAAATATTACCTGATCACAAGAAAATTTTAAAATTTATTTGAAGTGGGCTATTTCGAAATAGCAATCAGTTTTATTGCTTATTTTATCTCCTATTTTGCCTAGGAATTTAAAATTTTAATTATATTTTTAAATGATGAATTTTCAATTAATGAATAAAGCCACATTTTTTAAAATAACTCTTTTTTTAATAACAATAGTGCATTTTTTAAAATTGTAAATCAACAGATATCATGATCTAGAAAATCTATAAAAAAAAAATGTTAACTAGATTCAATAAGAACCTATGATTTTATATAATCGTCACTATCTAGTTTAATACTGAATGTATTTACTAATGATCCATTTTAGATTTTTTTTTTTTTGGAGGGGGTTATTTTTTTTTTTACTGTGGATTTAATTAACGTTTCAAATTGCTATTTAATAATAAAGAAATGCTTTTCAACGTTTGTGTATAGATTGATCATTTCGGTAATTTTCTGAGTGAAAAAAAATAATAAGCATCAAAATCGGTGGATACAGACAAAAGAGCTTTTGTAACCGTTACGGAGGCTCACAAAAACTGGTCAATGATTCAATACACGTTTTTTCGTATATATATATATATATATATATATATATATATATATATATATATATATATATATATATATATTTATAATATATATTCATCGACCCCTAAAAAAATACTACTAATATAATTTTTGTCTTTTATTTAATGTTTAGAGCTGTGTTTACTTCGTTTTTCTCCTTTTATCGTAGCAACAGAACTATTTGTACCCTGCTAATAATGTATAATTAAAACTAATATTTAATAATAATAATATTTTGTATGATTACACTAACTATACGTAACACTACATAAAGTTATTGATCCTTAAATGTTTTATGACTTCTAATCTTTCCATAGAACGGATATTGTAATACTTCATAACATATAAATCAATTAGTTCCAGGAAAAGATTAAAATATAAAAATTATATTAATTATAAAATTAATTAATTATAAAGTAAAACTATATATATATCCTTACAAAATGATTGATGACTAGTAGCAATACCAGCAGCCAACTCAAGGCACCCAACAATACAAACGAATAGGAACAGCATTATCTGAAATATTCATAAATTTTTCATTAATTATTCTTTGATATGGATAATAACTTATAGTAATATAAAACAAAATAATAAGTAATAGTTTTAATTTTTTCGAAGGAATAATTTAAACAGTATTTGATTTATTTTTTTTTTTTTTTAATAAAATATTTCCTCACTTCTAACTTTTCCTACCTTCGAAGAATTCTCGGAAGTGAAATAATATTGCAAATATCTGCATCAATTTCAATTTTTTTTTTTTATAAATTTATCAGTCATTCTGAATTTATCTGTAAGATAGACTTTTTAAACTGAGAATATTGTTGAAAAGATATTAATTAAACTTGCATTGAACTTAAATTTATTCCTTATACCTTTATATATCATAATATGTCCCTTACGAAGGACGGCATTACAAAGAATTTTTTATTCCTTTAAAAAAATCCTCGTCGCGGAGATTAAAATGGTCTTGTAAAGTTGTTTGGCTCGATAGCGGAAGAATTCCTAAACAGATAATAAGTGTTGGCCGACTGGTAAACGCCTGAGATGAAGACCTAGGCGTAGGTGGGAGGATAGCGCTAATTGTGAATCTGGCGGATTTGGATTCGGGTATTAGTCCGTGCAGGAAAGTTTGTAATTATAGATTGGTGGTATTGGCATCGAGCCTTGGGGTTCGCTAATCATTATTATTATTAAAAGATCCTAATGTCACCTGCTTGGCTACGAAACCACGATTAAGGGGCATAATAGGTTGTTATGCTAACTACTAGACCACAGGTGACCCCTCTACGTTTGGTTAAATTAACTTCATCACTTTTCGATAGATAAAACCACAGTAAACGATATAATTTTAAATAATAATTCTTATTATTATGTCACCTGGAGTGATTAAAAAAAACTGAATAAATAAGAATAATTTATACAATTAATACACTTCAATTTATTTATTAATTATCGCGACGCTGCAGAAATAATCCACCAAATAATCTCTATAATGAGTAAGCTAAACTTACTATATTATAATAAATTGCCTCGGTTATCCCAGGAATTATGAATAGTAAAAAAATTAAGAGATTTCTGAACAAGCGCGTGCTTCCGCAAAAAAAAAAAATATTCTCACCCGATTCATCTTTCGCACCACTTGGGTAATCAAAAATTTGTCTTGGGAAGGCGATATTCTAAAGGTGGAAAGCGGAAAGGAAATCTGCCGGCGACTTTTCCTCGAGACAACACAAGAGAGAGACCGCACGCTGGAGTAATAACATGTCTTCTTTAAAGCCTTCACGATTGGCTTGCAATCATTTTAATAAGGACACGTGTATTCATTCTACAGCAGAAAGGATAAGGCCATCATTCCTGTGCGCGAGTTTACTTTTCTATTATACATATATTTTTTTGTAATGTGAGTCATTGATTATTGCTCTGTATATTTTATTTCATTGGATGAAAATCGCTCTTATGTTTTAAGTAAACAAGTATCTACGACGTACGATTAACTTTTTTTGCAAGTTGATCTTACATTTTTTTTTATAAAATAAAACCCTATCTAAATTAAATTTTTAATTTAATTTTTTATCTGTTTATTTAACATCAATAATAGTATGTACAGATTTTTTTGTAAATGCGTGCTGAAAATATTTGTTTTCCAATATTAATATATATTAATAAGTTAGGGATTCTGGATCAAAAGCCATGTCTAAAAATTTCAAAAAGCGACAATTACCATCAATTTAGTTAATCTAATTTTTTTTTAACACCACACTTCTATAGCTTATTTTACTTGTTTTTGTTTGGTTCCAGAAGCTTAGGAAGCATAAAGTATTCCTTAACAAAAGTGGCAAAAACTCTGAAAAGGTAGGTTTCCAGATTTTGAGTTATTCACTTGACAATATAGGAAGAGGTGTAGCTTTTTGAATAGAGCATTGAATTACTGAGCGGTAAATCCCTTGTTCGCACTCAGTAGTTGAGGATAAATCATTTAATCTGCTAACATCCATTTGCGTTGTGGGATCTGCAGACCCCTCTGCAGCTCATCCATCCTCTACAAATCTTGGATTTTTTGTAGTCATATTAGAAAGTGAGTACCGTTAGTTCGGCGTGGTCTCGAGCCAAATCATATCACTGTACACAATCTCTACCATATACTGAACACAAAATTCTTCGAGTAATTTTTCTTACATCACCAATAGTTTCAGTTACAGTTGGATGAAATTCAAAAGGGCCAATATTATTAGGGCAGCAAGAAAGAAGCAATACCGGTTCGAATCCATAGATCGAGCCTGTGGAATCGAGCAGACCCTCCTAGGGGTTTACTCTACTCACCTTCAGCCTTGCTCTCGACCAAATCGCCTTACGCCTTATAAACAGTACACGATAGCCTCTATCATGTACTGAACCATTGTACGAAGGCACTTCGTGGATTATACTAGTACAGGTTGTTATACTCACAATAAACTCAAAACTTGCATAAATCAGAAAACACTGCTTCTATTCTAATTACATTCATGAATAATTTTGCTTAAATGCCAAAGATGGAAAGCTAATTATAGGTCAAGGAAAGAAGTAAAATATCTAATATAAAAAGTTATAAAGACCAAACAGCTAAATGATAATTTACTAATCATTATTAAGAACATTGGTTCAGGCAGACACAGAAGAGAATTAATCTCATCCTCGTAAAAAATGCAATTTGTCATTTTTTCCTAAAATGAAAGTGGATTAAAGTGTTCTGAAAAAATACGATAAATTAAATAAAAGTTCTTCTTAAAAATTGGTTCAACCTTCACACGCAATGACAATGTTTTATGAAGGTCATTGATCATCGAAATTGATTCTTGGGTCGTTAGAGATTAGTTTCCGAAGACCCTTGACACTCAGAAGCAGCCAAGGGGAAAGTATCGGTCTAATTTCGCGAGCTATTATTCACACTATAACAAGCCGAATCATTGATTTTTTTTCAGTCTCCATTTTTCTCCAAATTATTTTTATAAACATAAAATATTACTTTTAATACACAATTGGAATACTACAAAAAAAAAAAGAAGAAAACGAGGCCTATCAAATACTGAAAAATAACAACAAAAAAACTTGCATAAATGAATATCAAAAACATATTTTAATGAACGGATACTATCTGATTGATGTGTTAATTAACATAAAAAAGAAAACCTATACGACGAGAACTCATGAAGGATTTTGGATTCAGTACATGATTATCGATTGTGAATGGTGGTGATTTGACAGATATCAGGCTAAAGGCTTAGTTTACCCCATAAAGGGTACCTGCTTTGTAGAGGCTGGGTGTGCCCAAGCAGAGTCGGCAAGTACCATAGATATGGCCTATTTGTTAAGTTGATTGACACAGCTACTCAGCACCCTACGAACTGAGTTACTCATGTCTTGTTGGACGGTTGATGTATGATGTGCTGCATTTGATCTTCACTGACGTTATTTTATTTTTATTTTTATTTTCTGGCGATGAATAAATTAGCTAAACGTTGAATGCTTAGTTATTTTCCAGCATTACCTGAATTAGAGACCTGAATTAAGGCTTGATTTTTGGAATTTTCAAATTCTATTCCAATAATTATTTATTTTTTTCTAGGTTCTAAATCATTTTGTTTATAAAATAACGATTTTAAAAGCGAGCTTATGTGTGTTGTTGACAAATGTCCATAAATAGCTTAACTATTACAGATTGAGCAATTTCACAAAATAAAAATCTCTATTATAAAATATAGAATATTTTTACCAATACTCAGTAAATAATCACAACGTTTTCGACAATATATTGATTATTGTGTGTATTTTCATTTAATCTTGAAATACCAGAGAAGTTTCGATATTGGATGATAAGGGAAATTAATCTAATTTAGATGCTGAGTCTTTATGCTGACGGTCCCGGGTTCAAATCCGTTTGTGAGGGATACATTATTGAATCTTTTAACATACACGGATGGACCCAGTGAGATCTACACCCCATACTGGGACTAATCCAGATTTTAAATTCCTGTGACATTTGGAAATAAAATTGAAGGCCTTGATTTTCTCAAATGTTATTAAAATTAGAGCTCCTTTCTAACATTCTGGTTAGATTTAAAACATTTTACAACGATTTAGAAAATTGGCCAATGACATTTTCCTAAGACCTACATAGTTTAATATTTCACCAGCTCACCTTGTAGGCACTTAACCTTATTATATCTATGAAAGTCCCGTAATTTAACATTCGATTAGAAAATTAGATTAAAAACTTAATAACCTGCCTGTAAGATAGGGGTTAGATCTATCTGAGTAATTAAAAGTTCGAAAAACACTTGGCAAATTAAGCGAACTTACTTATAAAGTAAAATAATAATCGTTTCTGTAAAGAAGTACTTTATGATTATTAGGAGATTGCGAAGTGTGCTACTGGAAAACTGGAATCTGGTATAACCAGTCTGCAAGCGATTCAGGCATGAGATACATTATTTCAGTTCTTTACTAAATAGTTTATTTATTGTTGCTCCCAGTATAAATAAATTTACTGTTAATACTGCAGAATAAAAAAAAAATACTAATGATTACTTACAGTTCCAATTTAAATGTTTATTTGAAGTTACAATATACAATAGCTCTGTCATTCAAATAACGCACTAATATGCCTATTTAGTTATCTTTTATAACTTGTGTTAATTTTCTTCTATTGAAAGTTTTTATTCAATTATTCGAAATGTTTAATGATAAAAATAAATGATGAAAAACGGAAATAATATTGTTTATAGATAAAGCTTAAGTAAAGATAAAAGTTCTGGTGGACGGTCACCTGTCGTCTAGTGGCTAGCGTAACAAACTACTAAGACCAAGATCGCGGGTTCTTAGCCCGGCAGGTGGCCATAGGATTTTTTAAGGAAGTAAAAAATCTTTAGTTACGCCGTCCTTCCGAAGGGACATTAAACAGGGGTCCTGAGCCTGTACGATGTCAGATACTCGTTGCCTGTCCCAATTAAATCTAGATAGGCAAAATTTAGAGCTCCCAATGTAGCATCGTCCGATTAGCCATTGGAGCATAAAGTGACGTTAAATGAACAAACAACAAATGTTCTGGTGGCTATGTGCCATTAATAAATTGTAGTTTGTAATTTTCATAGAAAAGAAAATGGCCAAAAAAAGAAAAAACCCTTTCCTTCAAAGTTTGTTTGTTTACATTTTTTTGTAAAATATAATATTAATTAATAAAATTTAATAAATAATGAAGTAGTAAAATAAATATTTACTAAGCCTTGATTTTTTTCTTTAATGGAATCCAAAAAATTAAACTTAAGTTAGTTGGAATAAGCCCTGATTCTACCTTAGTAATTTTTTTTTGTTATGTACTATTTTATAGAGTTTATTTATTTTTTTATAATTTATAATATGTAAATGAAAGCAATACGTTTCATTCAATTTTTCGTATTGTTTTTTAATTTTTTTATTTATTTTTAATCTTTAATTTTTTAAGAATTAATTAAATGTTAGCTGATAATAATAAAAAATTAAGCGAGCCGGAAGATTCGATTCCGATACCACTAACTATCCACAGAATACCTAGTCAATAAGATCGGTTAGCGTGATGAATAGAGCAATCCTCCCAACTACGCCTCGGTGTACCCCTCTGACATTATAGGAACTTTAAAAAATAAGAGTAAAACTTTGTATTCATTAACTATAAAGTAAATCAATAACTTAAAACTAAGTATTGTAAATAATGAAGTATTAGATATAATTAAGTTATACTTTGTTATTTTACTTGAGTAATAGTCCTCTTATAATATTCAATATTATCTATTTATAGAGTTATGCATTTTTATTGACTGTTAATTGATGTATAAATATTTTCTTTTTTGTAAACAGTTGTACAAGTGTCGATTTTGTATTAAGACTAATGTGTGATTTAATAGGATTCCCTAAAGCCTCAGCTTTCCATTTTTAGGACATAGATATGAGACCAATAAGGTCTCCAAACGTTTTTAATATTTATTTTAACAAGTCTTGTCTGAATTTGGAGAACCGAAGGTAAATATATGTGTTTATAATTTTTACTTTTCGTTCATGAGATTCAGTATATTCTTTTAACTTCATTTTGTTGATGTTTCGAAACTATATCTAATATTCATGCACAATAGTTGATAAGGAAGTCTTTTGGTGAATTATATTAAATAAGACACTAGTCTAAATATAAAATTGACACGGGTATAATGTAAATAATTAAATTGTACATAAAGAAGAAATGACATTACCGAATTTATCATTTAAAATAGTTGTTCAATAGACACTATAAACAGTTAAGAAAAGTAGCAACATATAAAAATATAACACAACAATGGACAAAAAGTACCTACCTTGAGGGACTCCATCAGTACTGCAGACGATGATTGACTGAGGAGATGGAAGAGCGATGGAGCGCTATATAGAAGGAGGTGGAGCGGAGAGACCTTGCTCTGCTAGGGGGAGAAATCCAATGTCACCCCGATCTAGGGTCACAGTTCCAGGCAGCCGCTGGTCGGAGGAGTGAACACTAGAGAAGGAGTGCAGGGCTTAAGTGACTGCACTAGCGTAGTGTCGAGTGGGGGTCCGTTCCTCCTGTTGCGATATGGATCTGGAATGATAGTCCTCTGTAATGGTCATCAGAACATCCGATATAACTGTGTTAAATAAATATACATGCATAACTAGCACGTATTTTTTTTTAATTTTATTTCGAGCAATCGTCATTAATACAAGAAAAGGGAAGTACGGTGGTATTGGTACATTTATATCATTTATGCTCAACATCATGAGATCAACATGAGATCTATTAGTCTGGATAAATTCCTGGTGACTCATAAAGAGGATGATAGAGATCTTAAAAAAAAGGAAAATGAAGCCCCAAGCATTAGATCATAGCAAAAAGAGGATCCTAATTTTCAAGAACAAACAACAATTAAAAAAATGGGACATAATAGGGATTTAAGAAATAAGAAAGAAAAACTTTACGATTATAGAAAGAGACAGTGGGATACTTATGCAAGCCTCTTCTGAAAATGGCCAATATGGAGTGGGATTTTATTTTTTTCTTAGGGTGTATAATAATACAAAAAAAAAAAAAAAAACCTTTAGTCTAAATTCATATCTATTTTCTAAAGACGTTTCGACCTAAATGGTCATTTTCAATATATAGGTTTCACGATCAACAGTATAAAACTCTGTCAGCAAACAATCAAAAAGAAAATTCAAAAATCATAAAATTTAACATTATAAAACATTTTTTATATATATAAAACAACAATTTTCTTATCGCTTTAAATTAGTTACATAACTATACATAGTATCGTTAATATGTATTCCACAATTATTATAATTTCTACATTGTTATTGTTCTTACAATAGTACATAAGTTGTATCTCATAGTCAGTTGCTATACTAAATGAGTGAAGCTGGTACTTTGTCCAGTCGGGATTAGTAGACGATAATAATGGATTATTATATTTTATTTATTACGTATTAATTCTTACCTTTAAGTAAACTAAAACATTAGAGGTATTTTTTATAAAAATTCTTTTTATTATAAATATTGAGGATTAGCTATTAGTTCTATTTTATATATATCCGAAAGAAAAAAAAAATTCTGTTTAAAATTATTGTATTTAATAGATAGATTTAAGGAGAAGTGTATGGTGTGTTAAAAAGTTAAAAGACTTTTATTTAATATAATGTTAAATTTTATTAATATTTTAATGCATATTAGGGAGCTGATAATTTGTGGGATTTTTTATATAAATAACATTAAAAGGAAATATTTTAGAATTTAACCACAGAATAGCTCTAGTCAAATTAATTTTTAAGAAGAAAATCCTAAGCATTGTTCAAGTCCACACGCCAACTGCCGATTCGACAGAATAAGATAAAATTGGACAAGAATTGCTCAAAATAAAGTTAAGTGGCAGAAATTAATGTCGAACTCCACTTCCCAATAGAGCTGGTCACTCCGGGAAGTTAGACCATACTCCCATAAGGGAAGGCCTATAAAGAGTTATGAAGCAAGTATATGTTTTTGTAAATATTAGTAGTTTATTGTAAACCATTTTGTTTTATAATTCTCTTTATAATAAAGGCTTTATTCATTCATTCATTCATGCTCAACATCGATATTCAATTAGAACTGTAGTGATGGATTGAATTAGTGAGGAGGTGCAGTCAATCATAACACAAAATAAGCATAACTTCTTTTATTGTGCCGACGTTTCGGCCTAAGGTCATCTTCTGGGCCAAGAAAAGAATAGAAAATAACCATATATACAATTGCAGTACCAAGGAAGAGTAGCAAATTTTATAATAATGTAAAGAAATACAGAGAGTGAGATAAATAATTAAATAACTAGGGAGACATTTTTTTTTTATATAAAGTATTTTAAAATAACAGAAAAGTATGGTGTTTATATGACAATTTTCATTCGATTAGTATGAAATATAATGATTACCATTTGGTAAGTAAAAATTAAAATAGATAAAACGTATAGAAACTTTATATAGTAGTAATAATAGATTACGCTGATAATAAGTTGCATATTATCACTTATAATTTTTACCGATATAATTGTAATTTTTACGATATTTGAAGATAAAACAAGTTTCAATCAATTAATAAACTGTTTGATTACAAGGCACGAAGGGTCTTGGGTTCAGTACGTGGTAGAGACTGTACTTTTTCTATTAGGAGTCCAGCGAGGTGACTCATAAATACAGAACAGCAGTATAAATCTTTTTTCTTGAGAGGTTCCCCAAAGACGAGTTTTCCAACCAAACTTGAGGATAGTATTTTTTCCATATCTTCCGGTCAAGTGCATCTTCTACCTTCATAGCTCCAGTATATGATCATTTTTGGGATTCTGCAGCATAAATACATCAGAAAAAAAGTATCATTTAGGAAAATGAATTTTTAAAAATAACTTTCAAAGAAATATGTAATGTTTCTGGTTTTAATTTATTTAAGAAAGGTAATTGAAAATAAATAAGAGATTTTTCTCAAAATGTCTTTACTGAAAATTGTACAAATAAAAAAATATAAGCTATTTCTTTTTTTTATAAGGTTTCTTTGAATTAAAAAACGTTAAACTACGATTAGAAATTCTTTGAAGTATTTTTTGTAAAAGGACGTTAAACCCTTTGATGTACCACTTTTTTGAGGGTTCAATAATGTTTTCACCTTGACGCGGTTAACCCTTAAGCTTAACGGTTAACTTAAGTTTTCTATCCTAAGGATTATTTTTTGCATACATAGAATTTCCAAGAAGGATTACACCTGAACTGGTTAATAATTTTTGTGTTAATGGAAACAATAAATTAATTTTAGCCATATACCTGCAGGTAATGATTGGATGATCATTTTAGAATGATTCCTCATTTTATAATTTCAGTAATTCATAGTGAAATTTAATACATTTTTTTGCTGGCCAAAAATAAAAAGAGTTCTTACTTAATATTTTAACTTCAATATGTCGACTATATGTGAATATATAACATTGACTTGTTCAATTCTCTGTCGTAGTATGTATGGGTTTGTTGTAAGCTGGCTTAGTGAAAATCTGTGTGTACATATTTTAAATTATTTTAGAAACATCAACCAAAAACTCTCTGATGTCTCATATGTTGCAACTTTATTTAGAATATATTTCTCTGGACTCGGAACCTATTGAGGTAAAAAAACTATATGTTCACTTATTATAGATATTGTTTCACTTTTCATGAAAATATTTTTACTTTTTATTAATGTTATTGTTATCACTGTTTCTATCATTTTAAAGAAGTGAGAATATATACAAAAATCTAAGATATTTTTTCTAGTGAATTCTATTTCACTTTTTCCTTATGTTTATATCTGTAATTATGGTCTTATATCACTTATGGGGTGCACGGGTATTGAGGTTTATGAGTTTTCTATTTATTTGTTTTCCTAAAGACTTCGGTCTGTTGCACATTTCTTATGAAATAACAGCTTTTACTGCTTTTATGCTATTTTTGTTTTTAAATATACTTTAATAGATTGAGTACTACCAATGAATTGATTCTCAACTTGTCATTATCCATACCACTATGTATTATTTCTGCTATTATATTTACATGTATTCTTACAATACGTTTGTAGTTTCAATATACATTTATAAAAAAAAATAATAGATTTTATATATCATCAGGGATTGAATTGATTCATATTTAAATGTTCTCCTTTATTTCATTGTTGAATATATTTTGGTTTAATGTTTAGACTAATCGTTCAGGAACTTTAATACCCATATCAGAAGTATATGTATCTATGTGATATGCTTCCCTCCAAAATTTACAAACACTTTCTTTTCGTCTATTGTTGGTTTCATATAAGTTTTTTCGTTGGAACAAAAAACTTTTCCGTTTTCGTTGAAGCAATATTGTTAATTTCTTTAAAATTTAGATTAATAGCATTTTCAATTAACATAAAGGATTAAATGAAGTAATGGATGGAAAATTTTAAGTTAAGCTAACAATAAATAATATATTAGTTAATAAAATTGCAATGAATGTTGTCTTTGTCAGGGTTGACATTCAGTTGGGATAATCGCACTAATGAGTAACAGCTGCTGAGTGTTTCCTCGACTCGTCGGGTTAGACAGATCTCCATGAAGATCATAAGATGAACTGGGTGTGCGATGGTTTTAAATTTTTAAATAAAAGGCTTTTAATTTATATGGCGGCATTGCATCTATTTATTATATTTGTAATTTGTATAGATTGTAAATAAATCTTGAAGGAATAAAAAAAAATATGGTTTTAAATACAATTGGACGGGAATGTATCAATTTGATATTTTGTCAATGATACATATAAAATTGTTTTCCAAAACGTAACAAACTGAAAATATTTGAAAATTTCAGTACCACTATGAGCCTCATACCAGTAAGGCATTCAATGCTCAAATTGCAATGAATGTTGTCTTTGCTCAAAAATAAAAATAGTTTACTAAACTAAAGGAACTTTTAGTTTATATCACTAGTGAGTTTTTAAGTACACAATTCATCTATAGTTTTAATCGGCAATGTAACTGAACAGAATCAGACTGGATTGGAAAATTATTTTAGATAGATATTTAACTAGATATACAGATATATATTTAGATATTTAACTACCACTTGGAAGTTGATCCATTCCCAAAACATAATACACTATATATTTTTTTTAATAATAATAATAATAAAATCTTTATTTATTCTGGGACAAGTCCCTTGAGAATAACAATAAAAGTATTAATACATAAGATATTATGTCTTATGTCTTAGAGTGCATTTAATTAATTATTACAATTAATAGTTGAGAAGGTCAAATTTGATTAAAAATTCTAAAATTTAATTAAAATTTTCATAAGTATCAAGATTTTTTTTTTACATTTATTTATATTTTTTTAGCGAATGTCAAAATAGCAGTCGAGTAAACAAGTTCTACTAACCTAACATACTCGGACATTAAAAGTAAGAAATGACTAGACGACAATAGTTTCTTTAATTATTCTTTGTGAAATAACGAGATAAAATAACTATTATGTCTACCTTTTAACTGTGCTATTTTTTATTTGCCATGTCCATAACAGATAGTTAACGAAGAACGGAAAATTGAAACCTTGAAAGAAAAATAATTAAATACAGTTAAATAGTCAAATACATTTCTTAAATATCCACATAAACCCATCAACAGTCACCTATTGTCCATCTGTGGTGAATAATTTGTAAGAATATATTTTTTTAATAACATTGATAATTTGTTTTAAATATATCAAATAAATTTCATACAGTGGTAAAGATACTTCAGAAGGGAGATGAGAGCAAATAGAATTATTGATGTGTTGTGAAAAAAATGAACCAAACCAACCAGTTATTCATTAACCACAAGAGTAATTGAAAAATATTTAATAATATTTCTTCTTAAAAAAAAATCTTGGAATCCCTTGGAAGGTTTCTCCATCCACGTTTCCACGAAAATTCTTAAGGAGATGCCTACGGAAAACACTACACATACCATATATGCCAAAGGGCATTTGTAGAATATTCCTAAATAAATATTTCATTATTATTGTAATATTCTTAAAATAACATATTGCAGAAAATGAAAATGTTGAGATACAAGAACTTTCGGCACAAAACATAAAAGGACTGTGATAAAAATAAAAACAAAATGATGATTAAAATCTTAAATTTATGTTTGTTTCTGTATAATTATGAGTCTGAGCTCAATAACATATTTAACATTTAAAATCAGTTGAATGACATATTTTTCAAAATCTTATTATTTTGTCTTTTTGTACTGAAAATAAATAACTTGCTTTTTGTGATATAGGTTTTATCCTTTTCTATCTATTACATTCTTTTCTTTGTGCACATTTCTTGTGTCTCATCTGAGAAATTATTCGGAAGTGAATGAAAAATAATCCATAAAAGTTTCCTATCAAGATATCAATCAATATCAAGATTTTGAAAAAAAAAACCAACAAAATATCACTCAACCTAAATAAAATAAAATCATTATGGTCAGCTTGAGTACCGGATTTAGGAAAACCATTACATTATTCTGTTTTATTTATATGTATATTTATTTCAAAAGTTTAAAAGACCTCTTATGTGATTAATCTCTGATGTGTTATCCTTATTTATATTATTGGTATGACGAAATGGGTGCATCCTATATCGAATACCATTGCTAACTCAAAACTCGATTTTTTTTTCTACGATGTGGGTCACTAATTTTTTTCAGAGTTAAAATATTAACTGAAGGTTCTAAATATAGGATTAATATATCCTTTTAGTCTTATTATTTAGAAAGTATCACATAACCAGTTGGACATAAATGACCCTGTAGTGGGATAAGAAAAATATTAGCTTGCTGATTAATTCGTCTAATGACTCACTTCCCTAATCCTGTCACTATGCTCCCGTTTCCATTATTTTCTTTCTTCTGTCCATCATTTTAGTTTCATCAACTGTTATTTAAATATAATAATCTAGCAACGATGGTTTATTATCTATGGTGGTAAATTTTTAATAATAACTTTCGCTATCGTAGTTGGCTTATCTTGTTACTGATATAATATTCATAATTATGCTATTCATAAAAACGTTTTCAGTAATGTGATAGCAACAGGTAGAGGGAATACTTATCAGTTAATTTTTAAATACTCCTACTATAAAATTATAACAAAGTACCTACTGTAGTAAAATTAAATGAACACTTTGTTATTGTATTAACTATAAAGATCATTGAAATTATTTTATTCTCCTATGCTCACTTTTTTCGCATTTCATATAACGTTGGGAAGAAAATGAGAAAAACTATTAATTCCATTAAAAATATATATAATTTTATACTAAGACCTTTTATGTTTATTGAGTTGCAAAGAGAAGGCATTGAAAAGTACAAGACAGGAACATTGAATCTACAATAGTTTCCATTTTTTAGTTGTTCATTTCTGCTACACCTACCGCAGGTGCGAAATATCTGGATGTGATGAGTAGAATACAAAAATAAAATATTCTATATCTTTACATTCTATGTTGATTATCAGTTCTTCGTTTTTAGCGCGTCCGGCTTAGATATTGGAGGTGCGTCATTCCAATTAGAAATATTAATAATTTTCTGTATCTAATCATAGCGTAACCGATCGATTATTGCATAGGTTTGTATTAGTTGGTTGTTTTGTTTTCTTCCACATAACATTCCCGATCATCATTGGTTATACCAAAGGCATTCGCGGTGAGAAAGAACTGATCACTACTTCCCAGGATGGTTGTTGGCAGGAGGAAATCAGGACCAAGTCCCATTTGAGTCGGGGTAGACATTAAGGTTAATTTTTGAAGAGAAGCTACAATAACGAAATATAAATGTATTAAATAAAAAATATGACATTTTACTATATAACTGACGGTTTAAACATAAATCGACGTTTCAACCCACATTATAGATCTTCTTTAGAACTGTAGAATATGGAAGTGTGGAAATAAGAGTCATATCGGATGACGATATGAGTTATTGAAAATAATAATGAGAAACCATGCAAGTAAAATTAAGCCAAAATATTAAGAAGTAAGAAAAAGAAAAAAATTCTTTCATTTCAAATGTTACCTATATTTCAAATATAACTTACATATTGTTATAATAAAATGAAATTGGTTTTATTAAGTCAATATTATCATACATAATCATTACATATACAATTGAATTTTCGTATATGTAATTAAAACATTTTACGTTTTGAAATTAAAGTTGGGTAAGGAGAAACGAAGGAAAGGAACTTTTTGTATTATATTTCAACATAGAAGAAAATTTTTAAGAATTATAGATGTAAAAGATAAACAAAACTAGACGAGTAGGTCTATTCTACATTATAGGGCTGTATAAAGTACTCTACGCATTCAACTCTACATCTGGAATGTATAGGCTACTCTATACTATATCTCGAGTGCATAGACTACTCTACTAGAGTAGTTTATATCTAGTTCAATTGTCGAGACATATAGCAGTAATTTCCCTGGATGATTATTAGAGCAACACATCGGCTGCTTCAACAATTTCCTGTTTCATAAGCGGAACGAATAATGGTCAAACATTGCGTAAACATTTCTGAGCCTTATTTAGAAATTCGTGTTCATTCAGTGCTTAAATTCAAGCAGAACAAATAAAATTACAAGCCTATGCTATATAATAAAAAAAAACACGAAGGGTCGCCTATGGTGTTGTGGTTAGCATAACAACCTTCTATGCCTAATATCGGGGCTTCGTAACCCATCAGGTGGTCTAAGGATTTTTTTAAAGGGTTTAAATATTCTAGGTTATGCCGTCCTTCGGATGGGACATAAAATGGTGCTGTGTCAGCAACTCGTTAAATATTCCTATACTACTTATACCTGGCCTAATTTAAGACTCCCATCGTCCTATTTTCCATAGTAACATAAAGTGACGTTAATTAAACAAACAAAAAAACAGAAAATTACGAAGATAAAGAACTTTAGTTTGAGTTTTGGAGGAAAAAATAAAGTCATTTATAGTTATTTTCTTTAAGTCTTGGTCAGAATCATTAATGGTTTATATATAGAGCTGTAAATATTGAACAAAAATAACGATGCGTACTTTTAGAGAGTTTTAAAATATCTATTTCATTAAAATGCAACGAAAAAATGTACACCCAAACATGTATGAAATAAATGGCTAAATATAAAAGAACAATAAATATAGAAACAAAATAAAATCAAAATTTACTTAATAAGAACTGAAACCTAACATTATGGATGTTGTTTAAGTTTATTCGTTTATAAGACATTATTTTTTTATTGGAATTGTGCTGGAGATTCCAGGATCGAATCCGGCTAATAAATAATAAATAATTTAATTTGTTAACAGTCATATGGTCATGGTCATATAACAGTCATGGACCTTTTGGGTTCTGCAGATCCTCCTTCTATTAACTGGGTAACCAGGCGGTTGATCGTGATCTCGGATGTCACTTCCACGCACGGCCATTGTCTTAAAAACAATACGTATGAAACTATATTAATCAAAAACTCCTACAGTTTCTAAACAAAGGTGTTAAAAAGTTTAAATATGTTAGTTTCACATATCGAAAAATCTGTTTATTTTTCGACATCGGCGTGTTAGAAAAAAAGGGTGTTTGGAAATTTACTTATATTTATTTTTAATCATATGCAATATTGGTTAATATTTGGACATTACATTACAAGATCTTAATCAAAGCAAGGAATTTAGTTACATTACCTAATCATATTGATTGTGTAATTATTCAGATCGGACAACATAACTTTGAAAATTAGTAATCACCACAAAAGTAGGAGTTAAAAACAGATAAATACGTTTTAATTATTCATCTTCACTAGAATTACTTCTTCAAGAAATATCCTTTGATTTTATAAATCAATACAAACGGAACATTATATTTCCTTATCTGATTTAAACAAAACCAGACATAAAACCACAAATATAAACTAGTGTTCCTCAACATTTCCTAATTCAAAGTTATAAAATAAACAGTCCGGTAGTGTATGATTTGTGGTCAGGAGTCGATGAAGGTTGTTGAGAACAAAGAAATTTTACTTTTAAATTCGTTTAAGGAAGAAAGTTATTGTATATTCTTGCCATAGCACTAAAATTAAAAAAAAATTAGTTACAATTTAATGTATTTTTTATTGCATGATAATATGTAAAAAAAGTATTTAAAATTTATTTATTCATTAATTATCGTCGAATCGATCCATTTTAGCACCAAGCAATATATCCAATTTGGGTTTTTTAACATTAAAGATTTATATATTTTATTATTAATTTTTAAAGAATTAAAGTTTATCCACTTTAATAAACGGCGACAAGTGAACATTTTCAATATCTTTTAATAAATACTAAAAAGGTACTTTATTTTTATCACTGAAGGGTAAAATACAAAATGTAATAATACACAAATAACTGTTGATATTTCCACTTGTTTACTAATTTAAAAACTTACTTTGAATTTTTATAATATAATTTAGCAATAAAAAAAATATCTACATCGAAATTAGAAAAATAATTATCACGTACGATGCACGAAAATAACTCTTACTAGAGTGTTCCTCACTACTATATTAAAGTTTTTTGTGTTGTGTTGAATAATATTAGATGACCATGTATATGGTCTGGGTGAAAGTCAGAAAAAATTCTCTTTAGTAAAAAGAACTGTTTATTTTAATAATAATAATAAATTCTTTATCTATTCTGGGACAAGTCCCTTTGGAATAACAATATAGGTTTCTATACTGGGCGTTATTATGTCTTATAATATAAAAGTTGCGAATTACCTACTGTGATAACATTTACAATTTTTTTAAATTTATTTTTTGATATTTACAACAATATTACAATAATACAACAAGTAAATAGGATAAGTGATACACTATGACATGATAATGAAAGGTAGAGAAACTACACGCAGGTAGTACTCAAATCAAAGTTCAACTAAGACGGTCAAGAGGCCAACTTCTTTTCAGACGCCTCGGAGGATTATCGGAAAGTGAAGAGGAAGCTAGGTTTGAAACTAGAGGGTTTGAGTGGGAATGATGTTTGTTATGAAAGGATAGATACCGGGTTCAGGCCAAATCAGCAACAAAAGGGACATTAAGGTCGTTATGGATGATTTTATTCTTAACAAAATAAGGAGCATTGAGCATTTTACGAAGGATTTTGGATTGTAAGGATTGGATACGAGAGGAATTCGATGGCTTAGTGGAGCCACAAAGCTCTACTCCGCAAGTCCAAATAGGTCGGATGGTGGTAATGTAGATGAGTCTTTTGTAGTTAATTGGGAGCTTAGAGCGTTTGTCTAGTAAGTGTTGAAGCAGCCTGAAACGTCGAGCGTTTTCTTGTATTTTCAGTCTGTATGAGGAAACCAGGTTAATCGTTTGCCGAGGTGCAACCCTAAGTATCGGATCTGTTCTACAGGCACCAGTGGGATATTATTAAAGGATACTGAAGGGCAGGAAGTCATTGGTTTACGACGTAAGGTAAAAGTGATTTGATGCGATTTTTGAGAATTTATTTTAATCCAGTTTTGACACCATTCTTCAAGATCAGTTATGTGTGATTGGAGGCTTTGGGATGCAATAACTGGATTTGTGTTGACTGATAATACACATGAATCATCGGCATACGTGGTAAGGATAGTATTAGGATGAGTTGGGATGTCAGCTGTATAAACTGTATAAAGGATCGGGCCAAGGATACTACCTTGAGGAACACCCATTTAAAAAATAAAAAATAAAACCGAGTACAAGAAATAAAAAATAACAGAAATAAGATTACAATAATTATATAGAGAGATAATTACATATATATCCAACTAACAATAATAAGAAACTAAGAAAGCAGAAATGAAATAAAAATATGAACAATATCAACTAATATAACTTGTTTTTAAAAATATCTAACTGGATGAGTGAAGCGGCAATAATATAAATATATATAAATAATAATAAAAACATAGATATATATAAATAAAAACACATCATTCATTTTTCAGTTAGAAAATTTTAATTTGAAAACTGGCTATGTTATTTCCGATTTTTAGGGAATTGAAATGATATAAGATGATTGAATATTTGAAGGTTGAAAGATTATTGGAACGACGAATGAAAGAAGGTATAGGTTTCCAAAGGGACGAGGATCAGATAAGGAAAGCTCTATCAAAAGCAGTTGTTCTGTCGGATGCTGTCTGAGAGCCGAGTGCGGGTTTTACGGGAGTGGACCGAAATTATGAATTTAAGGAGATCGGAGATGTATGATGGTCGGCGGGAATGGACAGCTGGCTAAAGAAAGGAAGCCAGGAAGTACTTACGACGATAGGAAGGGTAAAGCCACTTCTTTAAATCCAACGTTTCGTTCCACATTGCAGGTCTTCTTCAGTGCTAAATATAACTCTATAACTAATCCCTCTGTTTTGATTATACCTACCTAAAGGGTCCCCCGTTTTCTTTATATATTTTTTTATCATCCATATCTCTAGATGACTATATCTATTGTTATCCTTTACTATATATTATTATATTTTGTATGCATCTTGTATATTTAGCCAAAAAATGTGGATCGAAACGTTGGTTTTAGAAATAAATAGTTCTTCATACTGATGATAATTTTTTCTGTCCTCCACCCGGATCAATTTCTTCCTCTAAATGTGCTTTTAGTGGCTTCGTAAAATTTTGCCATACAAACTTTTTTTTATTACATACGTGGCATAATTACAATTTAAAATAATAGTAATAATGGAAATAAAGTAATATATAGAATGGATATTTGAATTTTTTTTTTCCTATCTATATTATATGGACAAACTAGATCAATCTGAACTACAGATTATAGAAATACAGAACTTGTAAATTAAAGCTATAAAATTCTAGTAACGCGTGGTAAAATTGAATGAGCCAAGCATAATTTGTAAAATCGGGAATTGGTCCGCAGTTAGGTGGACAGAGGCTACTGATTAGTAACTATCTAGAAAAAAAAAATAATAAGAATACTTCTTCCCGTAAAAAATTGATTATTTTGGGCCAGTATAATAAAAAGGTCAATTTGGCGTCAATTTCCTTTTTTTAATAGATTTTCTTTTTGGAAAATATTTATATAAACAGCCATCATCTTTGTATGAATGATATTTTAAGTAGTTTATTTTGAATTACAACATTGAAAAAAAACGAGGAGAATTAGTGAAAAAGGAAAGGCTATCGCCAAATTTTCCTATACAGTATAAAAAAAAAATCAAGAATGCATTTTTTGTATGCGTTCGTGATTTAAAATAAATACTTCCCATGCGGCGTACATATTAATTTTAAATATAATTTTGATATATCTTTGATATGGATTTTTTTCTATTTTAAGTTCTATTTGTTTTATATTTCAGAATTTGTTTTTACTAATTCTGAATTAAAATAAATATCATGGAAGTGGAGTGGCTCAGTGACAGAGCGCTGAATTGCATTGCCTAAGGTCCTCACTGTCAGACGTTTATTTTATCTGTTGACGGATCCAAAGGGATCTAGGACCCTCCTGGGGTATAGAGTGGGTATCCAAAATCGGGAAAAATCTGGCGGTCGATCGTCGTCTAGGACAGATCACTTCCTTGCACAATTGTTGTCTCAGAAACAGCACAGTCCCAACCATGTTCTGAACCCCAGATCCTTCACGGGTTTTGGTGATACAGGTTAAAAATAAATATTGTATTAACCTAATATTTTCAAACCATGTTTTATTGATACTGATTTATTTAAAACAACCTAGGTCACAATAGAGGTTACTAAAACGTTACTTGCCGTCCTAAAGTAGAAATGATCCAATTAGCTGTATATATATATATATATATATATTCTATTTATGAATTTATAGTTAGTATCTTCCTTAGAAAAATGTTGGTTTTTTTATCTTGGTTTAAGCATTTTTTTTTAAATACTAATGTTTTTATTTATGAACAATTTACCAACATTAGCATAAATTAAACAGGTTGGTAGATTTCGGAGTTGGATATCATATTAAGGTGTCGCAATGCCGCAGGCATTTAGCCTCCCATGTCCTCTAAAACGCAAACCTCTGCGGGTATTTGAGGACAGACCGCAGAGCCCGGTTACATCTGTAAGCTACATCTGGGTCCCAACCTCTTCATCCTTCATCCTGCCCTAGGGTAGGTAGCTGCCTTTACGTAATTCCCGGGACACGCCTTTCACGGGACTCCTGTTACAACTGCGGCCTTCTGACCAATCAGCGATATCATTCGATCTAATTTTTTTTTTTTTACAGCTGTAACAATATGAGGTTATTCTGTGGTCTTGAAAGGGCTTCCTTATTCAATGGAATGTATTACTTTATTCGTTCAGTAGACATTGAATATTCCAGTAGAGTTTATTCTTCAATGCCCGTCTTAGATTTGAATATATTTCTTTTTAGATTAATTTATTGATATTTACAACTGTTATAATATTACATCAAGTAAATTTGTTGGTATGAACCAATGACATGAAAACAAAAGACACTTGTGGAGAAACTACCCATCGGTAGCACTCCAATAAGATTTGAATATTTAACTACCGAAATAGAAAATTTCAGTTTTGCATCACTTTTGTATGTCAATCGTACTCCTATTTTGCAATATGACTATGGCTATGACTTGCATAATCCCTTTTACCTTTAAGAAATTATGTATTGATCATACTGTCATACAGCCTGGAGTTTTAAAACACGTTTGTGTTATTGTCGAGCTTGGTAGCTCAGTGTATAGTGGGGTCAGTTGGTTCTCTTAAGATCAAGGGGACGAATCTGACAATAACAGGTAATAATTTAATCAATTAACAGCATATATGGACCCTTTGGGATGGGTAGACCCTCCAGTTTCTTCCTATGGAGGTTTCTTATTTCTTCATTGTTCTTCATCTGCTGCCTCTCCCTTTCCTATGTATGGTCATAAATTCTTCTGGGGATTTTCCTCTCCCAAATATATTAGCTTTTTATCAGTAAGAGTCAGTGTTGAGGCCTTGATTACATACATAACGATCGAAGGACCGTACGGCACACTCTTATTTTGACATTCCGATTTCGAATAATTTTCAACAATGACATAGCACCTATTACCTGCTGATAACTTTGTCTATTACTCTTCATTTCTGGATATTAAATATGTAGTTTTGATTTAAGTCTAGCATTCTTAACAGCTTCGCATTAGAATGCTTCTAGTAGTGCTATTGGTTCTTCTTCCGGTAATCACAATATCATCCGCAAACGTTAGATGTAATGTCAACCTGTGGTGAAGGCATCCTCCTGGCCTTATGCGGATCGACCTCGTGACTACTTTTAACATCATACTGAATAATACTGAGGAATGAGAGTCTCCATGCTTAACACCTTTCTAAATATCAAATACCTCAAAAATTCTTTCTAAACTTTCACCACTACTTTACTGTCCTGCATGCAGGGCCATCTTGATCAGCCTGATAAGCTTCACAGGACGACTTAGAAATAGTAATCTTTCATGTAGCACATTTCTGTCTAAGCTGTCACAGGCTCGCTTGTAGTTTATAAAGAGGTGATACTGTTTTACATTCCTTTCCCGGCATTTTTAAAGTATCATTCTCCTCCAGAAAAGATCAAGTATAGATCTACAATCTACAATTCACACTGATAAACTAAATCTCTAAAACCTCTTTCACTATCTCGAATACCCGCTTCGTTGTGTTGTTGGCACTTTGAAGACTATGCAGAGTATTGTGATTCCGTTATAATTTCCACACTCCGGTTTGTCCCATTTTTATCTTATTCTATTTATCATTGCAATAAATCAGCCAAATTCCCTTTATACCTATATTCATTAATGATTAATTAATAATTAATGATGTATTAATTTACACATTTCCTTGTGAAGTGCTCTCCGCTGAAAACTCAGCGATTCCTGGAGCTTTATTGTTTTTTAAATGCCTTATGGCTTTTGCTACTTCTTCCTGATGACTCCAGCTGCACGTCTTACTGTGTAATTTTTTTTTCCTAACTTGTATCTTCTGGCTTTACAGCTACTAATACTACAACTATAACTCAATTATAATGCAAATGTGTTATAATTTAAAAAGCTACTTACACGATCTTATTATCACTTTATTTTTGTTCGAATGCCAATACTTAGTATCTGTCTCCTACAAGTTTATTTGCAAATATACTTTTGAATATAAACCTATAGGCTGGCTAAACAGTTTATAAGCACTTATTTTGTCATAATTCATTTAATTGACATAGTTACTTACCTAGTTAGATGCTTATTTATGGATTTATGCTTCTTGGACTTTTATGGCCGTCATCCAAGCCATCATAGGGAAGGTTTTTGATGATGCTGTTAAAGCATCAAGTATTCATTTTATAGAGGTTTGGGTTTGAAGATAATTTTTGCAAAAGGGTAACAGAATCTATTATCTCCTCGATAAATGAACCACTTACTCTAAATTTTACATTAATAATACAAAATTTATTTTCTAAATCATATTTTAAAGGCTCTAGGAAAAAGAAAACAAGCATATTGCTTACACTGATTCATATTATGCATGCATTACGGCAACATCGATTGATGGTTCCAGTGGAACAGGTTCGGCCTCAAACAGCGGCGACTAATTCTGTAGCATTGCGTAGCCAACAGGTTCTTACCTGATGATCATGATTTAAACATGACATTGGAATAACTGAAAACCAGGGCACTGGAGTTGTTAAGGCAATCTAAAGTCGCAGTTCGACGACAGATATCGTTCTAAATCTAATAATATGTATAATTATTTTTATTATTTGGCTTACTCTGATTACAAATACCAATGCTTTGGTCCTCCAATTTTATTTAATATTTTTAGTATATGCTGTCAAGTAGATTCAATTTTTAATATGTATATACGACAAAGTTATAAGATTAGGATGTCGGTCCCATATTCGTTTATTTGATAGGACATCATCCGACTTGAAAAGCAAGATCAGACACCAATTTAGGCCCCTACCTTACAAAGAACATAATATATATATATATATATATATATATATATATATATATATATATAAATATAAAAGATATGATCAAACCCTCCAGGGGGTCATTCTCTGTAATGTTGATAGTTTTAATAAGTGGAAAAAAAGTGATTTGGTGGTCTCGGCAAATCAGCTCTCTGCACAATCGTTTGCTATGGTACAGAATAGTCTCTCCACCATATACTCATGGAGGTATGGAGCTAAAGGTATTTTCATAAAATTTGTTTACCCCAGCAAGGGAAAGGAAGGAACCGCATTTTTTAAACTAGTTTTTATTAAGTAGTTAATAGTTTTTAACTCACAAATGACTAAAAAAAATCGTGTGTATCTATGTAAATACGAATTATTTCTTTCTCGTTAATTTATTTTCCGATTCATTTATTAATCAAATTTTAATTCTACCATTTTGTTTAATGTCTTAGATTACAGTTCGTATTTTTCATTTATTTTTTATTATTCTACATGGACATGAAGTGTAATACATAAAGACTCTATTATTATTAAAAAGTTTTAGAGAAAAAGAGCTGTATGATTACAAATAGATTGACCTTTTTGCTAAAATATAATATTGTCTTTTTCTATTACTAATAGTAATTTTTCAAATAATTTGTAATACGTTTCGAATCACTCAATTAATGTTATACTTGAGAGAGGTTGTTCCTAAAAAAATAGGATATTTTCTTTTCTTTTTCAGTAATATGAGTTGTTAATTATGGCACCAAGTGTTAAGTAATTTATTAATTTCCAATTAAATATTTATCAGATCCACCTATGAAACCTCAGTTCATCTTTATTCCGTTGAGGCGTAACAGAACATAGTTGTGGGACGGAGGTCACGCATCTCTGATTCAACTTAGGCTCAGTTCCTATCCGCGTCGATGGAGATTTATTTCCTGATGAGCTGGTGAAATAAATTCGATCGTACCCACTCAGAGTCGAGAAGAAGGGCAACCTATACTTATCCTATCCGGGTCGGCCTACAGACATATCCTTAAATGAGTACACTTCCATTAGATCTACAATCACTTAGCCTTGAAAAGCCTTTAGGTGAGAAATCGATGCTATTTTTTTTTCTTTTTTTATATGCGCTATTAATTTGTTCTGTATCAACATTCTGTAAGCTTTTATGTGTTATTGTTCATTCACAGAGGGTTAGGAATCTGTAAAACCACATTTGTAACTTTTAAAAAAGTACCTCTTATCTGTACTATTTTGTAAACGTCACCTACAATTTTAATCAAATAAATACATTTTCAAAAATCAAATGGTATGTTATATAAAAATAAATACTTAATTAATTATTTTTCCTTTAAAACTTTCTCAAAAATCAATATATATATATATATATATATATATGTATATATATATATATATATATATATATATATATATATATATATATATATATAAATACCTTCCCCAGGAATAATAGCTATCCCCCTAGGTGCCCCTAGGATTTGGACGTTAAACGGAGGTCCCGAGCCTATACGATCTCAGGTTATCGTTAAAAATCCGTATTCTAATGAAACCTGGATAGGCAATATTTATAGCTCCCTTTGCAGCATCGTCTGAATAGCCATAGCAGCATAAACTGATGTTAAATTAACAAACAAAAAGGTCTAAACTGAAAATATTGGTTTACTAACAAATACTTTGTTTATATAGGAACAATTTTTTTAAAAATGAATAATTAGAAAATCACCGTATAACATTTTAAAGAATCATGTAGCATGGAAAGAAATATATCATTATGATAATTAATTTTTTTTAAACAAAAATCACAACCATAATTTATTTGTTTTTATTTAAGCAGAAAACAAATATCAAACTTTATTTGTTTATATTTCTACTTATTATTTATTATTATAAATAATCCCTCTCAAAAATATTAATTATCGTAATTTAAATAATTTCATATAGACGGTATTTTTAAATGTGTATTATTATAACAATGTATACTTAAAGTAATACAAAAGGATATAATTTAATTTTGCTAATTTATTAATAAATGTTCCTAGTTAGTAAATATTTTTTTACTTGAAAGGTTCAATTGTTTGAAAAAAAATTTAAATAAAAATATCCAAAACAAGAAAATATTTCAAAACGACAACTGGAAAAACTAAATTAATAAATGGAATAATAACTATTGAAAGTAGATGGCAGCTCTAAATATTTCAATAAATCCTAGAGTTTCTAAAAACTTTTTTCATTAATTTGTCCTTTCATTGTTGCCAGACTTTTAAATGACTTGCCTAATAAGCGAATGTTCTCCCCTTTTTCTTACCAACTTCAAAAAGTCATTTAAGTTCGAAAACTGGTTTTGAAAAATCCATTCTAATTGCAAAATATACTATTCCATTCTATGACAATTGCATCATTTTCAGAACGACATTTAACTATTCCCACCGAGAGATTTCTGGCTCAGTATTTTTATTAAATTTTCATTTCAACTTTTCCGAGTTGAGGAAGTAATCGGCTTTACTTGTTCTCTGATTGTTAATATAATTTACATGATCTAGATAATATAATATACATTACGTATTTTTTTAATCGTTTTATCTCCCGTTTCGTCGGTTATTAAATGGGAAAACCATCCACCGTCTTTAGCGTACGCCGTGTATAATTAGTTAAAAATTAAAATACTCTAATGTATAAAAGTTAAGGAATATGACTGATGGATGAGGAATAATGATATTTCGTGGTTTGGATTTTAAATAAAACCACTCAGCGAGAAACGAAGAAAATGAAAGCAACATTACTAAATTTTGGTGTAAAAAGTTAAAAAATTCAAGAATATGTTCAGTTTTTATTCAAGCTTGGTAGAGGATAAAAACACTTAGAAAATTTGAAAATGAACTTTAAATTCAGTTTTGAAATAAGAAATTTCAACCCGTCATAAACTGTGTGTTTAAAAAATTGATATATTTTTTGCTAATTTGTTTATTCTCATTTTTATACTTTTATAGCAAATCGGGCGATGCTGCAGTCCTAATTTTGCCTATTCAAGTATAATTAGGGTGAGGATCTTTAATGAATATCTTAACCGCACAGTCTCGGAATACCATTTTACGTCCCATTCGAAGAGTGGCATAACTTTTACTCCCTTTAAAAAATCTTGAAGTTGCTGGGCTTCGAATCCGTGCCCTTGGGCATAGAAAGTTATTATGGTAATACTAACCACCATCCCCATCCAAACTAATCAACAAAGTTGTTAAGGATATGAATAGTTCTCAATTTTTTTTTGTTTGGTTTAATAGTTGACAGTGTTTAAAAAAAGCCCTCAAGAATTTCCTAATTCTTATCTAATGGGACAAGTATTAAAAATAGCTAACGACATACCACTTGTTTCCGAGAAGCCTCATTAAATTTTCTTTCTTTGTGCTAGAGTTTCTTGAGTAACTCGGGTACAAAGAGTTCAATTTTTTCAGTAAAAAACGTTCATACGGCACAGATAAAGAAGTATTTCACTAATACAACTTTAGATAATTGATTACATAAACTAACAATTAGCGAATACCACGCACTAAAAAAAATATAGTTAGACATGCGATTATAAAACGCAACTGGATCTTGCAGGATAGTAAAAGAAGACTAAAAAGGATATGGTCAACATACGCACATTCTTAATGAATCCAACATTAAAGAAAGATATATCTAAGACAAATTTACAAATCAACCATTTTTATTCTGTATGCACATAAAGTCTTATATAATTTTTAATAATTTATTTGATTTATTTATTGAATGTCAATGAACATTCAGAAAGGTGCGAATGAAGAAATAAAATTGAAAAAAAAATAATGTCTAACTTATTATGAACTTTCTTTTCCCCTTATGAACTTATTATGAACTGCGTATGTGAAAGTTTTACCTTCAATAACACCATAAAGGTAGCCTTAACTTTAGAGGTTGTGATAACCACAGGACCCTTGCATGGCTGTTAACAGACTGAAATCTTTTTCAGCCACAGCTGGATTTGAAAATGGGTCATTCATCACAGCAACTCGAATTCGACACAGCGAGAAAAAAATTGAAAACATTTTATTATTATATTTTCGATAGATATAGACAACTAGATCTAGTGAACAATAAATAAAACCATTTCTATAGCTTCTTTTTTATATTCCATGGCATTGAACCCGGAGAATTTTCAAAGGAAATTCAGCGGTAGATTTTTTTATGCTATTCACGCTTCCTGGTATCCTCCGAAGGGTGCATAAAAGATTCATATAAAAAATCAATTACAAGATGACACCTCCTAGATAGTCGCGCATTGTGATTCGGTGGTCAGGTCTCTTTGTATAAGATGACTCTTGGATTTAGTCCATAGAAGAGTAGCTAATGAATTTTAATATGTTTCAATATAGTTGTTTAATTGATCCACAATAAGTGATAGGATTAATTGCATTTTATTTTTTTGTTTTTTATTTTATTAAATATCTGCAGGTGGCATTCGAAAATGGTTCAAACTTGCTACTAGAATCTATAAACTTATTATTAATAGTTCGATTGGTATTGCTTTCCTTTTCCAACTCCTTATTATACTTGTGGCTTTGACATTTCTTTTTTAACTTCTTCTTCTTTCTCTTCCTCTTTTGTGTCTTCAGTTTGGAGGAGCCTCCATCCACTACGTCCACACATCTCAGGTTTTTTTTTAAACTGAAGTTTAAAAAAATAAATAAATGGGTACGAGTTCTTTTATACTCAAGGCAGCTTGAGAAAGGACATACGTTATAAGAATACATCCAATGTTTCCAAAGACATGTCAGTATTTTTTAGTCTATATGTAGTGAAATACATTACAGGAAAAAAAACCTGTACCACGAAGGTTCTTCTTGGCATGTACATGGTAGATACTGTACTAGAACAACAGTCGTGCAGGGACTGTTCGCCCTAGATCGCCCTCAACTGCCAAGTTTTCCGCCCAATTAAGAGTGCCTCTAATTTATAGAGGCTGAGCAAGCCCCAGGAGGATCTATAGATCCCTCAGGGTCCGTACGTTGTTATCAAATAAATTATCTCGCTCATTCGGAACTGAACTCAGCAACTTCAGCACAGCATATTCAATACACAGTAGCTGATACAATTCATGGATTAGTTTTCAAACATAGACGGGTCTTTAATTGGTATGTTATCTATAATTTATAGACAGCCAGATATTATTGTATTGTCTCAGATTTGACGTAATCAAAATATAAAATATTTTGATAAAGGATACAAATAGTCTGGGGATGCAGACAATAATAAATGTTCATAAATTAAGAAGGAAAAAAAACATTATCCTGTCAGAAAATTCTTTATTTATTAATTCTTAAGACGTTTCGACTACAAGTCATTCTCAATCACAACAATATCTGGTTTTATGCATCAAAAACCATACTGTATATAACTTATTGTGAAGAAAATTCTGACTTTTAACTTGTGTAGTTATGTACTGTGTGGTTGTTGATGCATAAAACAAGAAATTGTAGTGATTGAGAATGACTTGTAGACGAAACGTCTTAAGACTTAATAAATGAAGAATTTATTGGCTGGATGATTTTTTTTCTTTCTTAATTTATGAAAATCTGAAGTAATTTAGTTCAGTGATATACATCAAATTTTAAAATAAAAAAATTATTTACTGCAATGCTCTTATACTTATTTTTCTGTTTTCCTTCTTAGCCCTGAAGATGGTCTACATTGTTGGCCGGAACATCTCTACGCATAAAAAATAAGTTATTCTTATTTCGTGTTATTATTGACTGCACCTCCAGACTAATTGTATCCTTCATTAGATCTTCCAGTCAACTATTTTCCTCTCTATTATAAAATATTTTATTCAATACCTAAAAATATATAAAAAAATGTCTAATACTATCTTGAATTGCCAAGGCTAAATACTTTGAATCCGTTTATGAAATGTTCCTTCCGGTTTCGACCGTGTCCTCAAGTCCTTTGCCAAAGTATCGCTAGACATGTTGCTAGCTTCTTCAGGCCTTAATCTGAAACTGGATTAAACCTCAGAACGTATTTATTTAATACATAAATTAATATTTAAAAGTGCATAAAAATGCTTTTATTTGAATATGTTTTAAGCAAATAAATTTTAAGATGTCGGAAGATGGTTTGATGTAGCTGAATTATATTTTAGATGAAATATATTTATTAATTTTTATACGTTTTTATAACAACATGAATACATTACATAAATAACCCGTAAATGAAAAATCAATTATATTATGTATGAATATGTTATATAATAATAATCTATAATATTATATATTAATATAAATTAAATATAATATAATTATAAAATAAACTGGGAAATACAATAGTATTAGACAGAAAACATACAGGCGGTTTAACTGAGTGCAAAAAAAAAAATCAACTCATTTAATAATTATCCTACATAGTCACAATGAACAAATGATGTCATTGTAATTGTAACCAAATTGTTACTTATATATTTATTAACAAAAGTAAACCATACTAAGCATAAATAGAAAATGTTTAGGGTCAGGATTGGAAACCAATATTGTTCTTTGGATTACGAAATATTTTATAACTGAACTACTACTTTATTATTAAATTAACTGAATTTTAATTTAATTTAACTAACATTTATAATTTTTAAATCACAAAATTACAATTACTTTTTCTGAACAAAATTGTATTTATATCTGTCAAATATAAATAGTGGTAATGTGCATATATTATATTCATTTTACATATAAAATCGAAATAATAGTTAAAAATAAAATTTCAAAACATTAAACATAGTATTAATAATTTATTAATACTTAATAAATAATTAATGTTTATTAAATCTATGATTAAGCTTACATCAGACTGCGACATTTCCCATGATTTTATTTGTAGTTAATACATTAATGGAATGTCATTGAAGAACAGTAAATCTTTCAATTATCTCCTAGGAGACTGAGACCATAATGAAAGCTCTTATGAAACGTCCAGTCGCTGGCTATTTTGTTATCGTATAATGTCGAGTAGGTTGGACATACCTCAGGTGGTTTGCCAACCACACGTGAAAGTAAGAAATCGAAAGCTCCTACTAAAGAAATAACCTATAATAACACAAGGCGTGTTAAAAATCATATATCTGCATATAACTTATGAGATATAAAAAGTTTCATAAAATGAATACTACTAGTATTTGAGAGAATTAAAAAAAAATAACTGTTCCGCTACAAACCGTGTATGGTCCGGGGTTCAGTACATCGTAGAGACTGTAGACTGACGTTGTTTCTTCGACAACGGTTGTGCAGGAAGGTGACTTGTCATAGGCCACGCTCAAATTTGAGAGACTTAATATTTTGGTTTTGAATTATTTTAATATTTACTATATATTTGTTCTATTAATTATTGTTAAACTAGCAAAAATGTGAAAAGGTCAATTTCCGGAATTTAGATTTATTCGTTTCAAAATATCTGAGAGCTGTGTGATCTGAGCTACTTCCTAGCATAATCCCATATATTGAACCCTAAATAAATAAAGATAAATTTTAGGGGCACAGGTTTATTTTATTTTATGTTTATCTTGCTGTTTTAGGCTGCTTACTAGATAAAAATTCTAAGGTTTCAATTAATTACAAAAGATTCATATAAATAACTATTTGATATAGACTAACAGGGTAGATCTATGGGATTCTACCAAGCCATCGAAATGCCTCTTGTACCCAATCCTTAGTACCCAAAATCCATTTAAAAATCCTTAACGCTGCTTACTTTGTTACGAATAAAGCCATCTATTATGACCCATTTGTTATTGGCCTGAGCCTGACACAAGTCCTTTCATTAAAAACTATATTCCCACTCAAACCCACCAGTTTCAAATCTGGCCACCTCTTCAATTTCTTATAATCCTCTAAAGCGTCCTGAAAGATGCCCTTGCGAACCTTGTGAAGTTGAAATTACTACCACCACTAAGAAAATATTTTTTTAAAACAATTATCTTGTTTATTATTTTATTTATTCATTTTTGCAGAACTACGCACGTGTAGTAGAGCATGTTAGGTATGCCTACAAGTTTTGTCTGTCAAGGGATCGCAATTTGATGTGTCGAATATGTGGATTAGATTTAAATGTAATATAATGCCTACACTACATGAAGTAATTTAATGTATTTTATTATGTAGATCCACTTCCCAGTAGGAATTGGTCTCCAGGGAAGTTAGACCATCACTCCCTAAGGGGAAGGCCTACAAGAAATTAACAAGCAAAAATTGTATATAGTATCTGTAGTAAAATTGTTTTAATTTTTATTATAATTCCTGTTTTTTTTTTTTGTAATAAAGGCTTTATTCATTCATTCATTCATTATGTAGATATTATAAACATAAAAACAAACTGAAATATTTCTTTTTATAAGAATTTATTTTCACTCATGTTAATTTTTTGCAATTACTCATTAGATATTAGATATTATATGGTGTAAAATATTATAGTAATGGGCATGAACTGCTTAAAGTGACCAAAGTATCTAAGTTGATAAGGATTAATGCTGTATCCGTCTAAATAGCTTTGCAAATACCACATTGTACTTAACCAATTTTTCAGAAGATATAATGGGTAAGTAAGCTATCTTTAAATGATATATTTATATATATATATATATATATATATATATATATATATATATATATATATATATATATATATACATTCTACCGCAGACTTTTTTGTAGATCTATGAAAGAACAATATTCCACCATGCATTGTTTTGTTATATCGCAAGGTGATTAGGCTGCGTTTTCGATGAAAGCTTCCAAGCAGCTTGACCTGTTGAAAAAACACTTACAACAATTATCGTAATATTCAGACCAATTTACACAAAAACCTGACAAATTATATACATAAACTTTCCTTATGAATCACTCTATCTATTTGTGAGATCTGCATGAAAATCCATGCAGTAGTTTTTGAGTTTATCACGGACATACAGACATTCCCAATGCTTCTTTATTATTTTTTCATTTAAATAAATTATTTCGCATTGAATAGCCTACCACTATTAACTTCCCGTTTCATCATCAATTTCGAAAATATTAACGAACTGTGAACGATATGACTAGATTAAGTAGGCACTAGTCCAGATCTCCTTCCCACGGGGCATTTCAAGGCTGCGTATTACAACATTCACCAATTAACAAACAAATCATTCGTAAAAAACTAAAACGGCTATAAAACATTATATAATACCCTGAACTGGATGTTTTTTGTTTTGTAAACAACAGTTGACTCTAGGCAAGGATTCTAATGCGAAACGTATCCAGAACAGGGCTACCTGCTTTCACTGGGTTTGCTGACCCCCTTGAGAGTGAATTGAGCAATGGAAGGTTACTTTCTGTTAGGTTGTATAGCCAATTAATTAACGTAACTGCCAACTAACGTATTGTAGATGCAAATTTAGTGAGTTTTAAGTTTTCGCTTTTAAAATAGCGATTTGAATAATGCATTAACTGTTTCGGGAGCAGACTGGCTCAGTGATAGAGCGCTATATTGTCACGACGAAGGACCGTGATCCAAGTAATTTATACAACCTGTATATAGCCGAGGATGGATCTAGAGATTCACCTGGGGCTTATCTAGCCTTTATAAAATGGGTACTCAAAATAGGAGGAAAGATTGAATTGAGCGGTTGAATGTGGTCTCGGACAAATCATCTGCACAACCGTTGTTTTAGAAAGAGTTAGGTCTCTACAACTTTTTTTTAATTAATTGATTTTCTTGTTACGAAAACGACAATATGATTACGCAATAAGTAATTTAATAAAACAGTTTTTTATGATATATTCTATTCTACTATATGATCGATTTGGGGTAGAGAAGACTTTTTGGGGTAAACCTGCCTTATAGGATAATATTGGGAGATTTCGTCCATGCCTTTTTATTAGTCAACTACTGGAATAAATGACGCTCGATTTGTTTAAAAATAATTGTGTTTATTTGTATATTTTCTATATTATAACTATTGCGTGAGCTGTCTGCAGTTCAGCCTGTGGGCTGTAATAGTACAAGTTTTTTTTTTGTATAAACAATATAATCTTTCAATTAATTAACAGAGACTCATATACATAACTATTTGATAAAAACTTACAGGTTGCAGGGTTGATCTAGTCCATCGGAATCCTCTCTTTTAATCCTTGCCATCCGAAATCCGTTTTAACGCTCCTTTCTTTGTAGTTTAATCACCCATAATGACCTAAAAGTCCATAAAATATTTGGTTTCAAACATCCAACACTTGTAACCAAATATATTTCTGAAACTCTGTGTTGCGGAAAGATCAGTTTTAATTAATTATCAGCCTTTGTTGACCTAAATTTTAATATTGACCCAAATTAAAGTGTAAGGTATTCAAAACAGATACGAATTATACATTCGAGGTCGAGTAGCATATTTGTAAATATTAGGTAGGTTCATAACCTAGCAAGAACTGTTTCGAAAATCGTTTGTATAGTAGTATTGTCTGGGGGTTCGAGATATAGATGATCTAATTAGATTGACACTATTTAGGTCGTAATAACTAAAGTGTTTTTCTTATCTGATCGTCCATTAATCGTATAAGCCTATTTTCAATAGCTTGATTGTGTTAAAGATTTGTTTAACGTAATATCCTATTTTAAAAATGAGGCAAACATTTATAAACAAAGGTCTGTACTGTAATCATCATCAATATTGTTTGCTATAATAATATTATCACAAAACAGCTTTCTTAAATTAAAATCTAAAATATTTAAATTAATTATTTAGCTCCAAAAAGTTGTGACAAGAATTATTGTTATTGTTATGAAAACGTTAATATAATTATGCCCTGATTTTATTTGTTCATTTAACGTCACTTTATGCTGCTGAGGTTAATCGAACGATGCTACAGTGGGAGCTTAAACTTAGCCTATCCTGGGTTAATTAAGAAATGGATCTTTAATGAGTACCTGACATCGTACAGGCTCGGTACCCCGAACGTTTAACGTCCCTTCCAAAGGGCGGCATAACCAAGAATTTTTTTCTCCCTTTAAAAAATCCTAGGGCCTCCTGCCGAGCTACAATCTCGCGATCTTGGGCTAAGTAGGTTTTATGTTTACTACTACACCATGGGTTGCCCCCAAATTGTTGATGCGTTAGCGTTTTTTATAAGTATTAAAATTGCATACTTCTAATTATTATTTTGTCACTTTTTGAATTTTTGTTTTTTTTTTAGTTTAGACGTGAAGTGCTCCTTTAAATAATTATATATTCACTCTACCTTTATTTTGTCAAGTCATTATGCTAAATAGTTAGAGCCTATTTAATAAAAAAATAAACCAATGTTTTGAAAAACTATTATCATTATAATTTTTTATAATTATTGGTCAATTTTTTTGAGTTTTAAATTTTTTTTTCCAAGGGCTTATCTTTTCCCTTTAAAAATAAAAATATTATCATTGTAATTAATTCAATGACAGTAAAATTAGAGCTTTCTATGGCCAAGGTCATGGGTTCGCAGTCTGGTGGTGGACCTATGATTTTTAAAGGTAGTATTATACCTTTTGTTATGCCGTCCTTTGGAAGGAACGTAAAGTGTGAGTCCTGAGCCTCAGTTGTGTCTGCTGCTCGTTAAAGGTCTTAATTATTCATGTATAAGCAAAATTTAGAACCCATAATGTTCTATAATAAGCCATAGTAACATAAAGTGACGTTAAATGAATAAACAGACTATCAACTTGCATCATATAAATTCAAGAAAAAATGATTATGATTAAAAAAAATTATATATCGCCAGCAATTCAAAGTAGTTCGTAGGTTCGTTCACAGAGTACTTTGCACCTACATCACAAATGGTTTATTAGATTCATCGAATTCTCAAGTAAATTGAACTTAAATTTATCGATTAATTAGGGCCACAATTAATTACAAATAACTTAAAATTACTAGCATTATCATTAGTTTTAGTTGCAGACTATTTTTCAAGTGGACACTGCTGCGGCGATCCATCCTTCAAGGTCACGCACGAACAATGCATCGGACAATACCCTACTTCCCAGTGTCCTCATCATAGAGAAAGCCAATCAGTGGCTGAGTGAACCTTTTCCTTATTGGACAACCTACACGTTAATAACACCGTAACCTCCGGTGTCAATCATAAAACCTAATATTGATTGTTTTCTTAGCATAGTTACATGGATCGTAATGAAGAATGAATCGCCATTTATTACTATAATTATAAATATGTAGTAAGATACCAACAGTTATTTTCTTCAAATATCCCAGTGAATGCCGTTATTTACGTCTCGGCTTGGAATGTATCTTCCTCGTTCAGCATTGCTTTTTATAGGATTCTTTCATTTCAGCCCGGCAGTTATATTCAGTATTTTCAAATATGTTATTTCTTTAATAAAATTCTGCACACCTATAATTCTTGGTAATTCGACCTTCCTGAAAATAAGAAATTATTTCAATTTGAGCATAGTTTGAAATACATATTCTTAAAATCAATATTTTTTGTCGGAATGGCTAAAAGTGATAGGCAATAGAATTAAAGAAAATCGGGGCAAAGAGTGGGAGCCTTCCACGAAACCACTTCTGTCAAATAAAAGACAAAAAACATTACTCGGATCTCTCCATACAGCCTAAAGTCAAAAGAATGCGCCTTAATAAGCAGGTTGAAAATCGGACATACAACGCTGTATCATCTCTATCTTCTTTTAGAGCAGTGATAATACATGAATTGCGGTGAAGCATCTATTTGAATGTAAGAAGCATGAGATAGAAAAAATAAATTTGGGTATTAAAAGGTGTCTACCGTTCAAAGAAAATAATGAACTACAGAGGACACCGATGCATTTAAAATACACGAAGTTAATTCAAGAAATTTAAGAAGAGCTGTCGTTTTCAATGACGTCAGTAGTCTAAGCGACGTTAAAGAAAATTAAATAAGAAAAAGTTCATATATTAAATTTAAAAAAAATATATCACCCGTTAGTTTTTTTTGTTTCGAATCTCCATTTATTTATATAAACAAATATTTACAATATATATATATATACAATACATAAATATATATATATACGGAAATAATTATAGTACTTTTTCTACCCGGAGGTATTTTAAGCAATACATAGAATGAGTCCGCTGAAGGCGGGTTCTCTAAACCGGCCAAGGCCGCTGATTCTATACATTCAAAGCAGGGAGAGACCGCTTTAAGGGATTAGGTGATAGGAAGAAGAAAGGGGGGAGAGGAAGGAAGAAAGGAAGAAAGGCTTGGACAAGGGAGTCCTCACCCCATCCCTAGGCCAATGAGAGCACGTCGACCAAGGGGACACTGCCTTGCCACCTCCCAGGTCTGGGAGGGGGAACTATGTCTCTAAAGAGTGGGTTGCTACACGCCTTCAGCCCATCAAAAAATTTGATGTGCCTCCGGCTAATGTAGTTCGGTATAGACGGGAGTTTCAGCTCCTCATAGATTTTAGTATTACGCGCCCTTTGGAGCGACGTGCCTTTAACTATACGCCTAAGGATGGAGTTCTGGAACTGCTGTAGACTTTTTAGTGTGGTTTTGTAAATATGTTTCAGGAGCGGCGCACCATGGAGCAGCGTTGGTCTAATAATCGACTTATAAATTTGGCATTTAAGCCGTAACGTCACCCGTTAGATATTGCAGGTTATATATTAATTTTAATTTCAACAGTTAAAATAATTGAGATGCAGAGATAAACCATAAATAATAATAAAAAATATTTATGTCAGAAATTATACAAATGCCATATTTTGAAAACTTCCCCTTAGGGAGTGGTGATAATCTATATGTGTATCATAAATAATATAATATATATGAAATATATGTGTATCATAAATCATATGTTGTAATCAAATGGTTCATATTTACAAGCATCACTTTTTAATTTTTAATTTTAAAATTTATAATAATGCATTTATATTATCATCCCATACTTATATTTTCAAATTTTATCTTTACCTGTCATTCAACGAGATACCTATCCATTACTTTATACATATTTCTTCTATATTCATTCCTTGACATCATATTTTGTATCGTTTTTCATACATTTTACTTATGTAACATCTAAGAGTCTATTATCATACATTTTATACTTTATCTGTAACTAAACTAGGTTTACCATAACCTTTATATCTCACCTTTTTATATTTTAATATTTTTTTCATTTTGTATTTTTCCGTTTATCTTATCATTTTTCTTTCTCTTTGTATTATTTTTACATTACCACCCTTCTGTACATTTATCCTGTAATTTTATATTCTTTATCCTTAATTATATATCTGTCACTATTTCTACTTTTCTTCACTCTGTATGTTATTATATTCTTGGTACTGTAATGTTTTTTATAGTTTTTTGTTTGGTTTATTTTTCTCTCATAGCCCTGAAGATGACCTACAAAGTAGGTGCACCTCCCAACTATCTCCATTCTCCGAGATAACCTATAGATGTATTTTTCTTCTTGCAGTTACTTTATAAATATGCTTGTGCATTAACGAATTTTTACTTATTTATTGTTATTATAATTTTTCCTGTCTTACATTTGTTTGTTGCCACTCATTTTGAACATATGATTCAATAGATAACATAATTTCCATGCAAATAAATAAAAATTAAAAGTATATAAGTGAAAAGTTAAGAAACTAGTTTTTTTACCTAAAAGTATTTCGAGTGATCCAATTTTTATTTTTTTCTGAGGTTTTTCCAAGGGTATAGAAAAAAAATCGTGTTTTCAAATCGATTATTAACAGTTCGATTTATCGAGAGTCGACTGTATCTGTGTGTACCTGTGAATCCTTCTCAATTCTGAACTCTTCTTTCTTTCCAATCATATCTTTACTAACCCAGATATTCCACGTTATTCTCTATAGATATTTCGACCACACCCTGGAATTGCCCAATAGAAGGACGAAGAATGCTGTTCGATGGCCAGATGGGCTTGCAGCTCCACAGTTGCGGATAAAAGACGCGTGTATTAATTTATCGTTTCTCCAAACTCTCTAAGCGTAGGAAATGCCTTAGGTTGTCCTGGTTTTTGGATGCGCCGATTGTAAAACAGAATTGTGTCCTTCAACGATTGATGACGAATCATTGATACGCCTTAATTACTTTCCCTTCAACGTGGCCAATCATATCACTACTCCCATTTAATAAATGCATTAAAATGGATAATCTATAAGCAGTTTATTAATTCATTAACAAGTCCAAGGTTATTGCATTTTTAAATGTATCTACTACCTAAATAAAATAATAATCTATATAGCAATCGAAAACAACAAATATTTCATGACCCAACAAAATCATAAGCTTTAGGAACTTTTGAGTTCAAAAAATTATTTTATAAAATGAGTTTTTTTTTGTTATTTTTTTATATATTCGCAATATTATTGTTAAATGGATCGAGCAGTAATGACCTATATACTTTGTGTATTAAAGTATCATAGCAACCAACAACAGCTCAGATTTATAAAGTTCACAAAATATTTTGAAAATAAAATCTTCTAAAAGAGGAAAGAAATATGAGGGGGTAATACGAGTATCAAATATCGGATATATTCCGCCTAAAAAAAAAAAAACATATTTGAAGTATGTTCAGATTGTGTTCGCTATCCCGATGTCGTAAGAAAAAAAACTATTTTTTTTTTTTATAATTTTCAGTTTGGAGGTATAAATATTATGCATGTATTTGGTGTAACACTTAGTAATGCACCTTCTTGTTGGCCACTAAATGATAGCCTGAAGTGCTTCTTGAAGGTCATAAAAAATAAATAAACAAATCAAAGCTTCACCACTACAGCCCAGGAGGGTCGTAATCGATTTTAATAATCGTATAAGACTTTTGAAAGAGGTACATTTTTTTCACCTTAATAATACGGGTCAAATCTTATTTTATCTTCAGCAGTTCTTTAACCTTAAGGGATCCAATATGTAAAAGCAGCAGTAAAATCAACAATGTTAATTTTCAATCGTGACTTTCAAATTGATTACAGGAAATAATTTTTGGATAAATAGTCTAATATAACGTTCAAATGCTTAGAAATTAAATTCAATTAAGATTTTATAGACTCAGTTTTACATTTACACTTCATGATCTCATCGATAGTATTTGAAACTATGAACTTGAAAATGGCCGGCAAAGTAAATTTGATCCACTGGTATAAAAAAATGAGCATCATAGCTGACCTAAACCTTAGTGAACTTTTTTAATAAAAACTTAATTACCGATGGGGAGAGTGGCAATTTTGAATACAAAATCACATATCTCAGTTTCGTTTCGAGCTGATCCGAATTATTAACTGGAAATGGTTACATGTGAGAAATAAAATTATTGAAAGCAAAATCACAACGAATTCAAATATAATCAATTTAAACAAATAGTGTTAAATAAAATACAAGATAAATGAAATACTTTAATTATAGTTAACAAAAAAAAATACAAAATCTGTTTTAAAGTTACACCTTTTAATTATATTTATTAGCGAATGCAAAAAAACCAAGGAAAAAAATATTAATGTTCAATAATCACCATCCGGCAGGCCAGCAGGAGAATCCAACGAAGTCCAGCTGGTTGATTCGATATCGAGCGTTGGGATCGACACGGGCGATAAATTGATAAGTAATTGTTTGAAAAGGGTTAATTTAATTTGAAAATTTTCTTTATTCCTTCTTATTCAAGGGACTACACTTTATTCACCCTACACCTGTACATTAGATGCAAGTAAATGTGTAATTTATGTTGGTTTGTTTATTCATATTTATGTTTACATAGTTTATCCATTTAAGTATTATATTTCGTTATTTATGTAAAAAGTTCATGTATAGACTAATTTAAGTGGGTGGCTTGTTCACGACACACCGTGGAAATGAATCAAGAAGGCTGAGGACAGGAAAAAGCAAGTTAAAAAACTGGCAACTCACCTGGAGACCTGTTTTGTTTTGCTCAACATATGTTTTAAAAATATAGTTGTTGGCTAGCCACGAAATGGGCTCAATGTGCAAATTATATAGATCAGTTTTGTTACGAATAAACATGAGTGAAGCTGATCCAGACTGAAGAATGGGATTGGGGAGCAAGAGAAGACGGCCATTTTAATAAAACACTAATGAGCAATGCAGACCCCACCTCAAATAATGTAATGTAGTTTTATTTTTCATCTTATTAAATTGTCAATTAGAATAATAACAATGTTATGGTTAATGTTCTATAAATTTCATACAGTCCACTAAAGAATTCTTTATTACAGAACCAGCAATCTAAATTAATGTTAACGTCCCCATCTTAAAGGGAATATCCTAATTTTGAACAGTAATAGCTCGGGGCGTGCATCCATCCAACTCGACAACTATCTTTAACTGACTGCACCAGCTCGATTACAGTGTGTACTTCGGTCGTTCACAGTAAACAAGCACTTGTTTATTTACTAATAACATATATACAATGTACACAATTAACATTATCGCATGGCTTAATGGCAAATTATATTGAGATTCTGACATTTATTTTCTAATTTTTTATTTAGTTTGGTAATAAAGCATGATTTTAAATATTTAAAACTATTTATATATATAAAGTATATATACTAAAAATTTGAAGTATTTTATTTACAATTCATTTGA
The DNA here is from genome assembly GCA_037127475.1 of Arma custos. Classification (NCBI taxonomy): domain Eukaryota; kingdom Metazoa; phylum Arthropoda; class Insecta; order Hemiptera; family Pentatomidae; genus Arma; species Arma custos. The sequence continues at coordinate 62,531,371 of CM073762.1, forward strand.
GTCTTAACTGTTGTTATATATTCAAAATAGGATGGATAGGATATTTTTCAGGGATATCTTCTTAAACGAGCCAGATTGAGAAAGTCGTTACTCGTTGTGTGGTCTCAGTTCCTGGTTTCCAAAAGCTCTTCTGCCTTAAAAATTCAATGATGAGGAGCACAGCACACTCGACCATCACGGTTTCAGAGCAGTCAAATCTCTTTTAGACCACGAAGGTGGGATACGCCATATGCCGTGGCGAACTGAGCACATCATACCACACTTCGGAGCGACAAGGTTCCTTGTCCCTCTTATACTTGACCGCGTCTGAAGTTATGGCACTTCTACGCTATGTTGTTAATATGGTCTGTGTTGTTTTGTTTTTATATAAATTTTGGAGTAAACTCTCCGTTCTCCATCAGATAGACGTGACAAATCAGAAATCGAATTCAGCGCCTTTCAAATCAACGTCGAAAGGCGTGGATAATACCATAAAAAATAAGTAAATAAGTAATATTACATTTTATACATTTATCAGGAATGTAAAACTTTTGATGGAATTACTACTTTAGCTGAGTGAATTGTAGATTGTGCCAGAAATAATACCTATTTACCTATTTACAATATAGTAACCAGAAATTATAACTATTTACTATTAAGAACGGCGTTAAAATTTTTAATTAATTAATCAGTTTATTAGATTGATAAAAATATAGTCCTGTAAATTGTCGATATTTTGCTACCACAGATATCGTTTCTGACTTGACCATTTGAATAAGTTATTTAGAAGTGATTTTTTAACACTTATCTCAACAAGAAATTCAAATTCGTCCAACTCCCTAGCAAAAATGTGGAATAATCTAAGAAACGATAAAACACATTCCACACACTTGCCACCTTACGGAGAACCAGAAGAACTAGAACAGCTTAAAATCAATAGATGTAATAATACGAGGTGATGACTAAGCTGTAAAAAGGATCTCAGCAATACCGCCGGCAATATTCTGTCGTTCTCAGACATAGCCATTCCTGTTATTTGAATGGAAATATAAAAGGAATCAGTAACTTATTGAACACGCTTAACTTGACGTTAGCTGAAATCGCATTTATTTTTCAAATATTAGTTATCTGTCAAGAACCAATAATTGAGAAACAATATAGTTACTTTTTAGCTTCACTTTTCGCAGTATTCAAGAAAATACAGAAGATTTTGATGAATATAACGATGAATATATTGATAAGTTTCGACGTGATGTCTGAATGATTTTGGGTTCTCTCGAAAATATCATTTTCGTCTTACATGATCGCATTAAAATGATGTTTACCTCAATTGTATTTTTTTTGTAATACCATCAATTATCGTTTCAATTATCTCAACCTCAATGGTGCAACCTCAATATCAAATATCTCTAACTCAATTGATTTTTTTTCAATAACTTGTCAATTATTGTATCTCCATCTCAATTGTACTTTTGTCAACACTGACAAGGAGGGTTGAAGATTTAATCAAGTAGACTTAAAAAATATTGTTTATTGACGTAATAATACAAGACCTATTGTAATTTGAGTTTGCAATGAAAGAAAAAGCTGGCAACGAGCATTACGAAACTTATCTAGAAAGTTTCTTAGAAATTACCATTGCTGTTGACGACCAGGTTGCTGGCCCCATCCTCCACGACCACCAGCTTGCTGACCGGTTCCCGCTCCTAGGATGATAATTATTATAATCACCTCATATTATTTTCCTAGCATATATGATAATAAGATTTATGATATAGACTAACCTCCAGATCTTCCAGACCTATACCCTACGAACTTTGATTGTGCTCCTGGAATCCTCGCCTCGTAGCCATACTGCTCAGGGGTGTCTATAATGGTGGCACCGTACTGTCCGCCGTCCTGGAGAGGGGCACTCCTCCCCTGCTGCCCCCAGGCTCCTGGGGATCCACTCCCTTGGCCCCAAGAACCAGCTGATCGGCCGACTCCTCCACCTTGGCCCCAGGCACCCTGCCCACTACGGCCTCCGGGCTGTCCGCCCCACTGGCCTCCTGTCTGGCGTTGCCACTGGTCGCAAAAGCATCCTACGAAGAGCACGGAGAACTGAAATACGCCAATACAGATATTTTAATATGTATCTTCTGACAAAGGTCTACAAGTGTTTAGAAAGGAATGTGAAGAAGGTGAAGAAGTTGAAATATAAATAAAGAAATGTAACAGGCACATGAACAAGGAAAAATTAAGTATCTGTATGCGAGTCCAGATTTGATATTCTGTATTAAATAAAAACGAATAATATAGTTTGGACACGTAATATGCATGGATGGTCTTACAAGACGAGGCTTAATTTACTTCAAAGAAGATGTATAAGTTATTTTGCAATGCCAATTTATTTTTTACTTGACCTTAGTCGGAATTAGAAAAAATGTCTAAGAACATCTTAAAAGTGAATCCGAATTATTTATAAAGGATTTTCAACAAATTTATCTAAATAGCACTTGTACTAATTATAAATTTAAAAATGTTCTTGTTACAATAAGGAGCGGGGCAGGTCAGCAGTAGAGTGATATCTTGAAGGGTGGTTGAGTTATTATGCCGAAGATTACGGGTACGAATCCGGTTGTGATAGATGAGCTATTTAACATGTTAACAACCGTGGTTGGATCCTGTGGGATCTGACAACCGGTAGCGACCCTCCTGTAGCTCACCCAGACTCAAAAGACAGAGGAAAAACCTGGCTATTAAGCGTAAGTTCGGGCAAATCATTCCCTGCCCAAACATCTAAGGAACAGTCTAGTCCCTACCATGTACTGAAACCAAGACCCTTCAAGGGTTTTTAGTGGTTTACGTTTTTTTAATACTGTAAAACAGTATTATATCGTTAAAAATTGTTATTATTAATTATAAGATATATTGAACGAAAAGCTATTTATTATGAATTTTTATAGAAACATAATTTCACAAAGTAAATTCGAATTCTGAAAGTTGCCATAGCTACGAATCTGTGGAATCGAATCAAGAAATTTAGGATCCTAAGCAGTAAACATTTTGGGGGCCTCATATAAACATTTGTTTATTTATTAGACTGAATATAGGATATTTTTAAAAATAATTTCGTTAATTTTTTTAATACTTAGGTTCGGATATTTTGATGCTTGCAATGTTTAATAGGCTCTAAACGCCCGCTTATCAGGTACGCACTTAAACTATCCCTGAGTAGTTGGATATTGTTCAACGAGGTAAATATAAGCCAAAAGTAACAATTTATAACACCGTGCTAAGTTACGCTACGGATATACAAGTACGCTTTTAAACTGATTCATAAAAATTAATTATTTCACAACTATTGGGCGAAAGTGCAGTTCAGTGAAATAATAGAAATAAGTAAAATGAAAATGTAGTAAGATATTTATAGATAGTGAATTTTATCTTTCTGTTATTCGAGTACTACCAGAGCGTAGTTTCTCTATATGCCCTTATCTCATGCCATTCTTTCCATTTACTGGATGTATAATTATTGTACAGATGCAAAGTTCAATAAATAAATATTTTTTCAAATCGTTTTGTTAAAACTTGATACATAAAAATATGGTTTAGATTGATGCATAAGAAGCCTTATACTTACAAGAAACAGAGACTTCATGATGGTTTATCCACTGGTAGACAACTGATGCTTGTGGATTGATGCTCACCGATTTATATACCTGAGGCTCTGCAAACATCAACTGTCTTGACCCTGAAAACCTATTCAATCTTTGAGGCTTTGTGATCACTATTAGCGAACCTTTTCGTCTAGTTTTTCGTTTTGCCAGGCTTTGACCTCAGCGAAGTAGAGATTTTATTTTTATTTTTTATGCCAGTTTTCCCCTGCCCATAGCTCCGGTTTGTTCCATCCACAATGGTAAGTCGTGTTCCCTTAGCGTGGATATCATCGTCAACCTTACGCAGGCCTTTTGTGCAGGTGTGATCACATTAGCATGATAACGGAGGCCTAAATCATCCAGTCGACTCGCAGTAAGTTTTACAATTAGTCATTCTCCTGGAACGAGTATGGTAGAGCTAAGGTAATGAATAAAGCTTAAGATCCACAAAGTTTGAAACTTTCATAAACAATCAGTTCGTTTACAAATATATTTCTGACGCTCTATATTTTATAATTGTACAAACCTGTAACCAGGAGGTAAAGGAAACCATGTCACATATTTGTAATTGTCAAGGAGAGCTAATTTCCCATAACTTTGAACTATAAAAAAATAGTTTCTTCAGTACTTATAGAAAGCTTTAAGACAATTGTTCAGATTTTTAGTGCCATTCATTAGTAATTGGAAATATTGATCATAGTAATTATTAATAAGAATATGACTACTACTTTGTGGATATGCTGTCCTGTTTCTCCGGGGTAGAGAATTTTTCTAAAAAAGAACACTAAATAGCTAAATTAAAACTCAACTAAATATTATTCATTAAATACTGAATCAACACCCACAAAGCGCCTCGTAAGATTTTGATAGAACTAGTCTAAGGTATTTAATACCTTAAATACTCGTAGCTCAACTGTTAACCTTAACCGTAGTTTATCTATAGGAAACCTGGGACGAAAAACATATGAAGACAAAGCAGATTTGAGCAAACCCGACATTGGTGCACTTTAAAGTAAATTATGTATGTAGTTGATTCTCTACGAATTGGAAAAATAATCATCATAAATCTTACGATTATATTGTATGCTATGGCAAAAGGTATTGATCTTACCACGCAATCAGTCAAAAGTGTCGATGTGCTTCAACAGGTCAATACCTTTTTATTTTTTTTATGATAGCTGTTAGTGCAAAATGAATTTTACGTAGAAAATAAAATGAAGCATAACCAAAGATCTCTTCGAGTAGAGTATGAAAAAAACATATTTTTTTGGAAACTGCGAGTTCGATTCGTTTTCATAGCCCTTTAATGAATTTTCATAAATATCAGAAAAAAACTGGTTTTTATTTTCCAGCTTTTCCTGCCAGTTTTTCTTTTGATTTTTTTAAGGAGGAACTGAATAGTAACTTTGTTTCTTTTCAAAGAAAAAGAAAATTAACTATTTAATTTTTTTTTTCTATAAACTCGACTTTCTATTCAAATATACTTACCAATTCCAATAGAGATTTTAGTTTTATTAGATTAGTTTACACATATAGTCAAATTTTTGTACAAAATTTTATGCGTTTTAAACAGGGACATTTTAAAATATCTATTTTTCTAGATGATTTACATATTGATGTGAAGAGTTGAAAAAAAAAATTAAGAGGATGTATTTTTTATTAATGTTAGTCATAAATAAACCTTATAAGAAACACATTTACGAAGTCATTTTATTACCATTTTTGTGTAATTTAATAAGGAAAATATTGACTTTTATAATCGAAAATTAAATATAAAATTAATGAATAAAATAAATATTAAAGTTAATATTAATATATACAATTTTTTTATCGTTATAATATCAACCTTTTCTTAAAAGCTAATGGAACTGGAAAATTGCGAATCATCTAATAATCATTAAAAGAAAAAATAATGAAAAACTCTCAAATTATAGTCACTAGGCAATTATACTGAATGCTCTTCTAAAAGGTCACGAATCAGATTGAAATAAATGCTCACCTTTTTATGTTCCTTCTAAGGCATCTCATTAGACCTTTAGTGTGTTTCGATAGTATTTGTAGTGTATTTCCTAAGCAATAAAAATTTATTGGCAATCCTCTTGAACAATTAGAATAAAAAAATATCTTTTTCCTTACATGCTGTACAAAATCAAAAGTTTGATAGGTACTGACATAGCAAAATTACATTTTTTTTTTTAGATTAATTTATTGATATTTACAACTACAATAATATTACAACAAGTAAATCTGCTAATATGAACAAATGACATGAAAAAAAAAAACAATTGCGGAGAAACTACCTATCTGTAGCACTCCAATAAAGTTCTATAGTAGAAGGTCTCGAAGCCATCTTCTTTTCAGATACTTCGGAGGGTTATCAGGAATAGTATGGGAAGCAAGTTGAGAAACTAGCGGATTCAAGTATGTATGGAGCTTGTCATGGAAGGATAGGTATCTAGCTTGGGCCAAATCAGCAATATATGGGATATTAAGATCAGGATGGATGAGTTTGTTTGTGACATAATAAGGAGTATTGAGGATTTTACGAAGGATTTTGAATTGTAAGGATTGGATACGAGATGAATTAGATGGTTTAGTAGAGACCCAAAGGTCAACTCCGTATGTCCAAATAGGTCTGATAACTGTCATGTAAATGAGTCTTTTGTAATTAATTGGGAACTTAAAATGTTTGTACAGGGAATGTTGAACTGTACGAAAACGTCGAGCAGTTTCTTGTCTTTTCAGTCTTGCATGATGATTCCAAGTGCGACGTTTGTCCAGATGGAGTCCTATGTAACGTATCTGTCCTAGATATCGCTTATAGGATGGGACTACCTTGAGGAACCAGGAAGACTGGTTAAAGAGGGACGAGTAGGAAAAATTATGGTTTACTTTAAAAGTCGGTTGTTATAAGGTTTATTTATTAATTTATTTATGACTAACATTAATTAATGAGACAGGAGTTCGTTATCTTGCGCGCAAGCTGCAGCGGGTCCATCCCCACCCGCAACATAAGGTAGAACTTTTATTAGTTACCAGTACGGCCCCCGGCACCGAATGAGGTGGAATTGTGCTTTTGCCAGATCAGTTCTCCAACGATCTTTTTTATTTTTTCCTTTCTCTGTTTTACCATTTTTCCCTTATTTCTTTCAGCTCCCGTAAATTGAATATAGCAAACTTGAAATTCCACCATCCAGGAGGAGGCATATCGGTCTGTACCCCTTAGGCGACTCCTTATCCTTGCCCCCTCCTTTGTAGAGCAGTCTCAAGTCCGCGATCTTCCACTTACTTGGGAACCGCCCCTGATCCAGACACTCATTGAAGATACCCAGGAGGTCATCCTCAATGAGGGGGGGGGGCGCTGTTCTTCAAGATCACGGCGTCTATTCCGTCGAGTCCTGGAGCTCTGCCAATTCACGGCAAGACGAAGGTCCCAAATATCCCACGGTGTACACAGTTTGGTACCTGTTGGGCACACCGTAGTGCGTCTTACCATTATATCATCTTCCACGACCTGGGACGGATCATCCCTGGGGTATGTATAATCTATATACATCGCAGCCGTCTCCTCCAGGGTAGTTTCCTGGGCATCTCCCACTCTGATAATCGCCATCACAGTCAGCGGCTTCATCTTGCCCAGTGCCATCTCTTTCCATTCTCTATCGACCAATATTCCCTTCAGTCCACTGGAGAAGTCTACCCAGTTCGCCGTTCGGGTCACGTAGTCTTTCTCTGCCGGCAAGGCTCCGCCTTCCTCCTCTACCACACTCCTTTCCTGATATTATCTTCATATATTAATTAGTTAATGAGAGTTTATATAAGAAAATTAAAAAAAATATTTAATTTATATGTCATCAGTTCTAGAGGCCCTACTATCATAGATTAGATCAATGCCGGATCTTGATTTTATGGCCCTAAGGGAAACAATGTTGTTGGCTAATCTTGGTTTGACCAGAGGGCTGTCAGACTCTTCAGGATGTAAAAGAATAAGGATTCTGTGGACCTTTAAAACTATAATTCAGTTTATAATCTACACCCCCTTTATTTTTTTGTTGTACTCAATTATGTTATTTTAATAATAAAATTTATTTTATGAAAAAGTTTTTCTTAGTAGCAGCTTTGGTTTTGGTTAAAAGTGACATAAGTGATTTTGTGACTTTTAAAATAAGTTAGTACACTTTATTTCAGAATTTTTCTATTCAATAAATTTTCTATTTTAATTCAGAGATAGTGAAAGAAAAACATTAAAATGAAGTTGGAATCATGACATATAAAATGAATAACTTTTTGTGATTTGAGGCAACCGACAAGTATAGTTTCTAATTTAAAGTCATTATGGTTAATTTGTAGTATTATTTTAATTATTTTATGGTTAATAAACATTAAATTTATCGAAAATTCAATTGGCAAATGGTAAATTATGATATCGTTCTCACCATGATCGAAACAGGAATGGTGTGCTGAAAATTTTTGAAATGAGAAATATGCTATTACTTATTTATTTTTAATAATGATTAAAACACTAAATGATTATAAGTTAAGAATGATACTCTTTTAATATTTTTAATTTCTCATTTTTATTATTTTTGTTTATTATAGCGTTTTATTTTCTTTAGTTAGATCGATTTACAAAAATAAATGTTTTATTCTCTATTTATCATTATTTTTTATTTTGCTTACTTTCCCTTTTTTTCACTTCACTTTATAAAAGATAAAGTGTGATAAAACTGTCAAAAAGATTGCAAGCAACAATTATGGATAGATATTTTCAGTTTAGAGAACAACACTTTTTGCAACCCAAAGAAACTACCTACAATTCTTCCACTCAAAACTACCATGGTAGACTCGAAATTGAGATAATATCTTATTGTTTAAGTAACCTTTGCGATATATGCTATTTAAATAATGTTAACAGCTAAACCACCTTACCATTTAAAAAAAAGACAAAAGAAAATCAATTAAAAGCGACTAAACAAGACAATCAAACTTTGAATCATTTATAATTTTTGGATAAGAGGTTTAAGAATAAAAATATAAGATTGTCATGCTTTTCTTTCTTTTTTTTTTAAATTAGATTGAAGTATATTTTTTCTAAAGGTTGCAAATAACATTCTTGCAAACGTTTAATTTAAATCTTTCTTTTTTTTTTTTAATAATGGATATAATTTTTTTTTGTGAATTTGGGGGATGGGAAAGCTAAATAAATTAATAGGATATCATAACAGGACCAAGTTATAGATATATTTTCTTTAAAAATGTTTGAAATATTTTTTTGAAAACATGTTATTTTACTTGGTTTTAGTTCCTCATATAAATGACTCATAAGTGCCATACAACTTTCTCCACATCCGTCCTAGTTAATGCTTTGTAGCAATTGAAATTTAAAGTAAAATTGTAAAAAGAAAAACTATTTAAAAACAATGAAACCTTAATCAAACAAAGTGGCCACTACATCTGTAAGACCAAACAACTAAGCTATTGTACCATTACATATAAAAGAGAGCTCTGGTTTAGTATCAAACAGTGATGGAACAAAGTTTCCTAATTTTCCAGGAAAACCAAAAATAATGATTAAAATAATAAATTAAACATTTATTTAAAAATTAACAGTTAACAAAATATTTTTACAATACTAAGATGCAGCAATATTTTGTGGTAGTTGATACATTTCATAGGCAAATTCTTCCTTATGAGTGGGATCATACAACACGCCTATATAATCTATTTCTAAAGAAAAGGGACCATTTATTTTATCTGCTGCTGTTATACCAAAATGGGTAACACTATCAAGTTGTATCGGGCTTTGTCTATCCTGAATACGCCCTTTATTCGAAAAGAAAAACTTTGAGAATGGTATCTGGAAATAAAAAAAAATTATTAATAAATTAAGACTTTTTATAATGCAATTGGGAAAAACCACAATGCAAAGCCTTATGTTTCAAAAAATGTACCTACTTACCAGTCGACGTTTCGCCCATTCAGGCATTATCAAGACACCAAAATCAAAAAGGGGTTATGTGAATAGCATCTCGAAGAAAAAGGTGCAATACATCCCAACGATCAACAGCCCAAACAGGCTCCAAACATGAGAGAGCACCCCACCACCAAGACATTCAACATACAACTCCATTGAATGAGTTGTATGTTGAACGTCTTGGTGGTGGGGTGCTGTCTCATGTTTGGAGCCTGTTTGGGCTGTTGATCGTTGGAATGTATTGCATCTTTTTCTTCGAGATGCTATTCACATAACCCATTTTTGATTTTGGTGTCTTGATAATGCCTGAATGGGCGAAACGTCGACTGGTAAGTAGGTATATTTTTTGAAACATAAGGCTTTGCATTGTGTTTTTTCCCAATTGCATTATAATAAATAATAGTGTTTCTTTTTGAGTCTTTGGCTCTATTTTAGTGAATAAATTAAGACATTAATACTTAAAAACAAAAAAAAAAATTCAAAAACCATGTGTACCTTGGTTATTTGCCAGTATGGTCCTCCTCGGGTGTATAAAACATATTGGTACACATCATTCCATAATTGATCAAAATAACCTGAGGTAGCAATAGTAAGCATATAGGATCGACCGTCGCCACGGACTCTTAGTACAAGATGGGTGTAAGTACACCAATCATAATAGGAATCTCTGTGGAAACTTTTCTGTAACCATAGTTTGAGCAATTAAAAAAAATAACAGAGAATGATATGACATTCTGCTAATGTATCAGACTAAAATATTCAAAATGTATTTATGCCTTTAAAATATTCTGTGGTATATAACATATCTATCAAGGTATGTTATAATGGGGTTTACTTAGAAACTTGGGTATTTGATGTTGGAAAGTAATCAGTATTTTGTTGCTGATCCACAAGAAAAAAAATCTGTACCCAAGTAAAAAAAAAAAACTTCTATAATACCTCTTGTCATAAAATTCAAATGAGTAAGACTGTTTAGAATGTTATAAAAAAATATTCTACATGATAAACATTTAAAATTATTGTCTAAACATCAAATGTGGTTTCAGAAATTCAATGAGGGCCTAATAACATAGTAAATAGGTTAAAAATAAAATAAAAAATTACTAAAAACAGCAAATTTGTTTCCAATAATTTAATTAACTCTTGGAAGTAAGAAAACATCAGATTTATCTCTTTGTATTGGTTAAAACAGAAAAATTTGCCATAAATTATAACACCTGATTATTTCCATCAAATCATAACAAAAATGTAAGCTTTCCCCTGGCTGAAAGACTTTCTAAGAATTTTTCAGCACTTCAAGTTTATTATTCTGCTATTTTAATCTTTAACTAAGAATCACCTTTGGACCCTATAAATATCTTTAACATACCTCTCCCATATTTCAAAAATAAAAACACACCTTATAAATGTAATTGCTATCTCACCTACTTCAAAACATTGTAGAACATTTTTTTATTTTCTACATTATGGATCCAAGTCAGAAAGCTCAATTACCTTATTTTCTGGAAGCCATAAATTTAAATTTTAGAAATCGTTTTCTACATTAAACTGCTAAACTCCACGTACAAGCATTAGCCCTGGACTTCTTAAGTTAAATAATTCAGAGGATTATCGTTAATATGTCAAACTTTTAAGTCCTTTAAATGGATTAAGCGGTATGTACCCAGAACCACCAGTTATTATAAGAATACAATCTCTTCTTTCAACAATTTTATACCATTTGAGCCCATGACTTCTTAGGTTGAGTCATCAGAATTAAATATAACTACAATATTTTTATTTACTTCCTTTGTTAACTGAATATTTTTAAAATACAGATATTAATTGAAGTTTTTAAACCACAACAAAAATAAAATAATTATACAATTAAAATAAAATTACCCTTGCTCTTATGGTTCTGATGGAGCAATAACCAGATCTCTTTATTATTCCATCTTTTGGTACTGTTGTGTCTAATATTCCGGAAAAATGGCCATACCCGTTATTATTTAATGTTAATGAGCAGGAGCTATGACCTTCTCCATGGTCCGAATCAGAGGTTATAATCCAATTTTCCAAATGTTTTTCATTGTGAAGTTCCCATTGCTTGTTTGTAACACCTAAAATAAACAGACAATTAAGCAAATTAAGTTTCTTAAAACAAAAAAAAAATCTAAATGATATACTTTATAACTCATACCTAAATTATTCTAATTCTAAATTATTTACATCATTAATACTAATACAAGTACTTTTTAAAATATTTTTTTAAATCAGTTTTGTGGTTAATCCTTTTTCTTTTATACAAAAATAAAAATTACTCAATTACTGCTATTAAATAATAGACATAAGAATATAATAATTATCTTTAAACAAATGTTTTTAATCAAAATAAGTTTATATAATCACAATAATAAGGCCATGAAATTTTTTAAAAATGTTATAAATAAAACTGATATTGAAAAAAAAACTGTAAAAAAAGGGTCTTGGGTTCAATATATGGTAGAGAATGAACTGATTCTAGGACAATGGTTATGCAGGGAGGTGATTTGTCCAAGATCACACTCAACCGCCAGGTTCTCTCCCAATTAAGGGTATCCACTTTAAAGAGGCTTGGTGAATCCCAGGATCTCCAGATCCAAATAGGTCCAACCCAATTGTTAACAGATTAAATAAATTATTTACCACAGCCAGATTTGAACCCGGGATCTTCGGCACAGCAACATAGCGGTCTACTACTGAACTAGCCCACTCACAATTAAATTTTAATGGGAAGGTATTTTTAAGTATGTATTAATTTTAAAAAACAAATTGATATAAAGGGATAAGAAGGTAATTCATCATTTGAGTAAAACTAAGTGGTATGATGCCTGTATTGTAGAGGTAAAATGGTGAGGCACATTGACCTTTATTTTTTTTATCACTATATGGATTCATTTTAACCAGAGCAAAATATTTAAATGTTTTAAGAAAAACAAAACAAATAAATACCAGGTGGGCATCAAACGCTACGCGCACTAGCACCCTCGCCCTAAAGTTTTTGACCACCAAATCCTCAGATATTACGCCTGCAGTGAGAACTAGCATTAGCATGTTAAATAAATATCTAGGTACGAAATTATCAAGTCCACTTAAAAAAATGGTCAGTAATAGACAAAAATGAAATCTTCAGCATCATATTAAAAGAAATTAAGTCCAGTGACTTTATAAAATTTAAAATAACAATTAAAACAAAACTAATAAACACGCAATATGAAATAAATAATTTAGTTCATACAGACAAACAAAAAGTTAATTAAAGGAATCATTGATAAAAGCCAACACCACATACCAGGAGCCATTGATATAATGGGATCACTTTCTAGCTTTTCTATCGCCTCTTTTTTAAATAACTTAAATTCTTCACCCAATTGTTTCCAACCATCTTTGATATATTTCCACTTGAAAAATTTTGATTCCTTTTTGTTATAACCTCCTTTAGGGTCTTTCTCAAAAAATAGATGATTGCAATTAGTTGTGCTAAAAAAATACTGGGGACAAACTCTAAGGGCTGAGAATAGTAACTTAGTATTTCTTACACAGCTAATATTCATAATCATGAAATGACTAAAATTTATTCAAATACAAAATAATATACATGTTCTATTTGAAAAACAGGTTCACAGTTTAATGAGGGTAACTAAGAACAAGTATCTAACAACAATTTAAAACGTGAATGTATTTTTTACAAAAGGAATATAAAAATAAAAGGGTATTTAAATATCTGAGGATACATCACAGAAACAAGGGCGATCGTGAACGAGTCGTTCTTTGTAATAATAGGATTATCACGTTATTAAGTGGCGTTTAAAAGTTAATAAAGCAATAGATAATCATTTATATTATAACTAAAACATATTAAACCATTTCTTTAGTTGGGTATTCTAGTGCAGATAATAAATATATCAAACTTGTGGTATAAGTGTCAAACAGACGACCTAAAACGACCTCTTTGAAATGTTTATAACCTGCTTATGATCACTAGAAAAGGCCACAAGTGTTGATGTTTGAAAACCGGTGCTCAATGTAGAAATTATGAAGAAAGTGTTATCCCTATAATTTAAGTCACCTAATATATTAAAAGTATCATTGGTTTGCTTAGCTTTTGCTGAACACCGTTTCGTTTGGACTTAAGAGTATATTTGTAAAATAATACTAAAAATGACAGATCTTTCAGTTTCATCTGGTGTCTTTAGGTGTTTACAAACCCTAGATGTAAAAGGAATTGCTAATTTTTCACTGAAAGATCTGAGGCCAGTGCTACCATGCCTTGTGAGAATGAGCCTTATTTCACCCGTGGATGTTACAAAAAAGTGCACAGAAAACAAAAAAGAAATTCTTACTGTTCTGTCAGGGATTGAAATGGTCAATTCGATTGTTGCTCTTCTCTCCATTGATTTTCATGCATTGGAAATTGAAGTGAAAAAAGAACAGCAATTGAGGTTCCTTTTCTTTAATTATTAATTTCTGCTTATCGTAGCTTATAGAAATTTTAAGTATTATCTTTTATAATGGTTTTTTAGGCAAAAGGGAGGCAGTGTGCAGTCAGATGGACTATTAGTTCAGTCAATTCAAAATGGTTTGGCAATGGAATTTGAAAGATCAGACCCTACGAGAAGGCTGAGATTGGTTCTGAGTGAAATATTGTATATTGCATCTCAGGTATGACACGTGCAATATTTTATTTCCGCTCACCCTTTTATATTCCTATTTACTTATTATTTTTTAATACTTTGTAATATAATTAAATCTAACATATGATGAGCCGTGTTATTTAGCTATATATAATAGTATTTGACGTCTTTATCAATTATAAACCTCCTTATGTTTATCTTACACACATAAACAAAAAAAAAAAAAAAGCATGGTCACCTGTGGTCTAGTGATTAGCGTAACAAACTACTAAGCCCAAGATCGCGGGTTCGTAGGATTTTTTTAAGGTAGTAAATCCTTAGTTACGCAATCGTTGAAAATCCCTATCCTAATTATACCTGGATAGGCAAAATAGTATCGTCCGATTACCCATAGCAGCATAAAGTGATGTTAAATGAACAAACAAGAAAAAAAAAAAGAAGAAATTATTTTTGAGAGGACTCGTACATTCTTTGTACAAGCTGATGATTTCTCATAGCTATCAATTCTTAGATCACTAAAGCCTTAGGAAAAACAAGAGTTATCATCTTGCGAATCTTAACTTAATGTTTCAAATATACCAAACATGTTGTGAAATGAAGATCTTTCTTTCTTTCTTATTCAGACATCTCTTCTACCTTGCGGTGTATAGATTTTGCGTAAGGGGCACCACCTCTCTCTGTCAAGGGTTGCCCTCCTGGCTTCCACCCATCCAATCCCTTTTTCTTTAAGGATATTTTGGAGGTTATTCTTCCAGGTCACTCTTGGCCTTCCCCTGGGTCTTTTTCCCTTGATTTTTAATCTCCATAGCTTTCTTTGCTGTCCGGCAGTCATCCATCAGAGCTGTCCTTTCTTGAATATCTGATTAAGGGGTTCAATTTCGAGTGCAGTCCTTATCGTCTTGTTTTGTATTAGGTTCCTCTTGGTCTTCCCCTCTATTTTCCTCAAGTACCGCATTTCCATGCTTTGGAGTCGGCTGCGATCACAGTGCTTTAGGGCCCAGGATTCACTTCCATAAGTGAGAATAGGAATGTATGCAGAGTGGTAAACAGATACAACTCCAAAATAAAAAATATTGAAATATAATATTTAAAGTTTTATTTTTCCAATTATAAAAGGTCTTCCTTTAAACCCATTGAAGGTTTGGGTGGTGGGAGAGCAAACCAGTTATCCTCATCTTACATAAAAGTGGCAACTTAGTTTTTAATTTATTCAATCAAGTACTATTTCAATTTTTTTTTCTATTGGTACAGGTAAGACATATTAAAAAGAAAGTTGGGTTTTGGATTTATTTATCCCTACATTGTGGTTAGGCATTTAATTGAACAAATAAATTTAGATATAGATAATGACAGATTAATAACTTGAATTCATCCCTTATTTCAGATCCAGGAAGAACAGCAGCAACAAAGAAATATTTTAGATACATATGTTAAACATTCTGATCTTTTTGAGAATATTGTTTATGTTCCTGAAATATGCGATGTCTTAAATATTGCATTATCGGAACTTCCTGCTTTACTTTCTCCAGTTGAAATTGTTGAAACACTTTTACACATGAAGTACGGGCCAGATATAATTTGTTGGATTGTTGCTAATTCTCCTGATGTATTTTGGGAAGGTATGTTTTTTACTTAGTTATTATTTTTGATTAGTTAGATAAGATTAGTAATTTACTTTTCTGTAACATAATAATTTATTTTTCCTAGTTTGCAAAAGCTTGGTTGCTAACTCAGATAAACTGGAGGATGAAAATAATGGTGGCAGGATTCGCATTGAAACCCTGACAAAACTGTGTCAAATGTGTCCTTCTATGGCTCTAGCAGTTCGTTCAAAATGTGTATGGTTTTAAATATTTAGAACATTTATTAGATTAACCTATCTAAAATGAAAATAAGCTGTGAAGAACATTTTAATATCATTGAAAAATTAATATCATATGAATTTTTATCCCTATTTAGATATCCTTTATAATAATAACATAATATGATATTATAGATTCATTATGTTGTTAATTCAGAGCCTAATATGAAAAAAAAAAGTTTGTAAACTTAGGATATTAAATCGGATCATGAAAGAAAACTGGAATGAATTATTTATTGAAAGAAAATGCAATAAATAAAATTGAGGACTAGTTACAATCATAAGTATTTCTTAATCTATGATTCAGATACTATTACTTTTAATTAGATATATGATATTTATATAATACTTTTAATATTTATATAATAATTGTTTAATTACTTACAATTGTGAAATTCATGAATCAATCTGTCAAGCCGAGTAGTTGTTTTTAATCATATTTTTTAAAAATCAGTAATTATTAATCTTAAATATATCTATAATTTATTTAATATAACTTTCAAGATTTTGCTTTTGAATGTATTAATTCATTAGCTAGGACTCCATCTGGACAAACGTCTCACTTGGAATCCTCATACAAGACTGAAAAGACAAGAAACTGCTCGACGTTTTCGCCTACTTCAACATTTACTGGACAAACGTTCAAAGCTCCCAATTAATTACAAAAGACTCATTTACATGACAGTTATCAGACCTATTTGGACATACGGAGTTGAGCTTTGGGGCTCTACTGAACCATCCATTTCATCTCGTGTCCAATCCTTGCAATCCAAAATCCATCGTAAAATCCTCAATGCTCCTTATTATGTCACAAACAAACTCATCCATCATGATCTTAATATCCCATATGTTGCTGATTTGGCCCAAAGTAGATACCTATCCTTCCATTAAAAGCTCCATACACACTTGAATCCGCTAGTCTCTCAACTTGCTTCCCATAATATTCCTGATAACCCTCCGAGGCGTCTGAAAAGAAGATGGCTTCGAGACCTTCTACTATAGAACTTTATTGGAGTGCTATCAATGGATAGTTTCTCCACAAGTGTTTTTTTTTTCATGTCCTTTGTTCATACAGCAGATTTATTTGATGTAATATAATTACAGTTGTAAATATCAATAAAAAAAAAAGAGATTCAGATTAATTTATTATTCTTTATTTTAAAAAACATAGCATAATGTGTTACTTTTATATGTTTTATTTTTTGAATAATTAAAAATTAGTAAAAAACTATTAAGAAAAATATGTATTAAGCATAAGTAATATTTTTTCTCAGGTAGAATTGTGCCGAATGCCTGCTTTAGCTATCACATTGACACTTGATCCTTGTATACCTGTCTCTGGTCTCGACAGCTCAATTCGTGATGCAGTGGCTTTTGTATCAAGCCTTCTTCTTGGAAGTGATCAGCAAGTGAGAAATTGGTTTTCTGGTTTCATAAGAGGCCGCCAAAAGGTATGAAATTTTAACAGGAGATAATAGAAGTACAAGTAATATATATATACATACATAGTAATATATATATATATATATATATATATATATATATATATATATATATATATATATATATTTATTTATTTGCTTTTTTGTTAATTAATATTTAATTTGAATGTTATTTGTTGTCAACAGCGAAATCGTGAAGCTAATAGCAGTTTACAAGCTTTAAGAGATGAGCTTTTAAACTATTTAAATACTATTGTCTCAGAAAGTGAATCTTTATCCGAGTCGTGTGTTGTCCAAGCTTCTTCACTGCTGCGTCTGTATTGTGCTCTACGAGGGATAGCAGGAATAAAGTAAGGATTTTTTATTTTCAATTATTTCTATTTGTGAATATCCTACCATAGGTAAATTAATAATAAAAACACGAAAATAAGAAAATCAGGTTATATCATTTGGAATAACATACACTTTAAACAAATTTGCACTTTATACAAAATTTGTAATTTGTTCCATAAAGTGGAACGTACATAGTAAAGTCATATTTATAGGTAACAGAATATTTTAACAGCATTCTCACGGCAGCCAGATGGAAATTGTTGCTTCATACTGACACAAAAGGATTAAACTATTAAATTTTACCTTTTTTTTATAATTGTCTTAAGAAAAGTTATTTTTTCTTGGAGCTTATTTTATTAGCTTTCTGGATGTGTTCAAACTATAAAAAATAAAAATGGGTCAATACCCATTTTTATAATAGTTGTTTGTTTTAAATGCAAGCCTGACCAAACATTAATTTATAATACTGTGGTTTTACACATTATATTCTTGATATATTTAATAATAGCACAGAGACAAGTAAATCATTGCAATCTAAAAGTTATTTATTTTTCTTATTGAATGATAATTGTTAACCTTGATAATATATGTGGAAGAAAGTGGTAAAAATATAAGTGAAAGTGGTGGAAACATTGGCTAATCAATAAAGTTTTTCTCCAATTCTACGAGAAATTCATTGTGACTTCTACCCGCACCACTTTCTTCCACTTATTTATTTTTCATAACACTAATATCATACATAAGTAATGAAACACTTTGCAAAGCAACATGCTCTTCCTTTAATACCTACAGGAAAAAAGTTAAAGTTAACAGAACATATTTTTAAAAATATTTATGGATACATTCTAATTTTTGAGGTTGGGATTTCTTTTAAAAACTTATCTTCAACAAAAACGACAAAACATTGTAGATAAAATTCAAAAATTAATAATAAAAGAACTAGTCAGGCAATTTACGAGCATTGTACACTGCTGCAATAGAAACCTACCTAATTTTAGTCTCTAGCTGAGGAATAAATTAAAAATCTATAATTACATCATTGTGCAGGGATTAAAAATAATTAAGCTACAAAGCCAGCCATTATCTAACAGGAGGAAAAAAATAATAAAACCTAAGTTTTAGATGTAGAATAATAGAACCAATGAGCATTAGGTATCTGTAACTTACTGAAATCTACCCTTCTCTGAAGAAACAAGGACATGTCTCATGCATCAATTAGTCAATTAACTGATAACTTCAATAATGAATGAGACATAACAATAATTCCTTTGTATTAGATAATTCAAGGAAGAAATTGACTCATATGAATTAAAATTGATTAGGAATTTAATATTTGTGATATCTCTTCTAGACTCCAAGAAGAAGAAATTACTCTGTTGGTGAAACTTGTCACATCTCGCCCTCCAGCCACCCCCGCAGGAGTTAGATTTGTTTCCCTTGGCCTTTGTATGTTGATTGCTTGTCCTTCATTAATTACCAATCACGAGGCTAATTGTATTCAGTGGGTGCAATGGCTGGCAAGTGAAGAAGCCTATTTGGAAAGGTAGCTCTATGGTTTATTACATTATCAATATTTTTTTTTAGTTATAAGTAGTGTGTTTATATTTATATGTATATATATTTCTTTTCTTTTTTTTTATACAGCTCCAGTGGTGTTACCTCTTCATTCGGAGAAATGCTGTTACTAATGGCGATTCATTTTCACAGTAATCAATTAAGTGCTATTATAGAGTTGGTCTGTTCTACTCTGGGGATGAAAGTACCGATCAGGCATAACACCATGACAAGAATGAAACATGTCTTCACACATGATATCTTTACTGAACAAGTAATGACATTTTTACTTTAACAAAAGCTCTTTATTTAATCTTGTAATCAATTCTTATAATTAATATAATTTGTTTTACCATCTTGTTTATAAATCAAATTATGGTATACACAATTTCTTTTTATTCACTTGCTTTTTCTTTCATTCATACTGAATGTAAATTTAATGCTTATATTAATATTATATTTATTGGAAACTTAAAGGCTTTTAAGATAAAAATAAAGCCAAAAAGATAGAGAAATCAGGATATTAGGTAGCTCTATGTTGAGAAAAAAATAAATAATAATGGATAAAAATATACAAGAATGTGTTAGTGAAATAAATATCTAATATAATATGCTAAAATTAATTAAGTAGCGCTAACAGAATATTGTTGCCGGCTACTAATATGGTATTTTAGATGCTGCTTCAATTCTCGAGAAGTCAAAAAGTTTGTGGACTCATGCTATCTCTTACAATAGGCAATATACCAATTTTAAACTAACTGCTGTTCACCCAGCCATGCAGCTTCTTATCTATTTCTCAACCTCTCCCTCTTATTCGCCTACATCTCCACAATATTCACCTACAAGTCCCAGCTGCTGCAGCTTTCCCCATTATCATCCAACATTTCCTCATTGCACACCTTCGCCTCCTAATTATTCACCCATGTCGCCATCTTATTTTGTATCGTCACCATCTTATTCTCCATCTTGTTCAAAACATTATTCAGCTCCTTGACATTTATGTTTGAGTTAAAGAGTACCTTTGTAATTCGCTGTCACCTTCTCCGGTCTGCCGATAACACGGTCACATGCATACCCCCCTTATCCTCTATATGATGCAATTACCTTCTATATGGAAGGCATTCGAAAAACATTAAAAAGATCTGTTAATTAAGTTGTAATATTTTTACAGAACAAAGTGGGGGTTGAGAGAGGAGGGAACTGGACAAGTAAAATACCTCACTAATAGATCATAACTTAACAAAAAACTAGAGCTCTGATCTGTTGCTAGGCTATCATGGCCGTTTGTTCTGTTATCAGGCAAGCTCGGCCCAATGGGCAATGAGTTAAAGCAATAGTAGTTAATAGCGTACAATCAATGATAAAATTATTAGCAACACAAAATAGTATTTTCTCTAAAACAAGTAAATGTCACTTAAAAAGAAAAGATCTAATTAATTGTTAATTGTTGAATATTTATTCCATGTATACTAATGCATTAATAATTTTTCCATCAACAACATTAGCTAATGATATCAAAACACAACTTCATTTGCATAACTTTTTTCTCCAGTACCTCTGAAATCATGTATAACTAATATACAGTAAAATACAAACATTTCTTGATATAGAAAATATTATATATAAATAATATTAATGTCATATTAAATCATTATTATTTTTTTAGGTAGTAACTGCTCATGCTGTTAAGGTTCCAGTCACATTAAATTTAAATGCTAATATAAGTGGGTTCTTACCAGTCCATTGTATTCACCAGCTGTTGAAAAGTAGGGCGTTTACGAAATATAAAGTTCCCATAAAAGATTGGATTTACAGGTAAAGGGAGTGACAATTCAATGACTTCTACAATAAGTTAAAATTGAAATAGCATTATAAAAATAAAAAAGAACAGAGTAATATAGTACATTTAAAATTTTATAGAAGTGCCTTATAGATACATAGCAATATTTTATTTGTCTAATATTAGGAATGGTGTTTGTATTTATTTCTTTGATATTTATTAGTTAGGTGTTATTGTTTTTTAATGTAATTTACTATTTTACAGCAATAGGTAATATTAAGATATTTTTATTTTATTGTACTATTTTTTTTATATCTAATTTATTTATATTCCTAGACAACTTTGCTCAAGTGTACCTCCCCTACATCCCGTTCTTCCGGCTTTGGTCGAAGTATATGTGAATTCTATTCTGATGCCAGTAGGCAAATTTTCAATTGAAAGCACCAATCAACCAATAATGGAAGATGAAATTCGTGCTGTATTTTCTAACTCTCTTGTAAAAAAGGTAATTATTTTTTTTATTATTTGGTTGCTTTGATTACTTGTAGTTAATTTTTATTAATTTGTATGTTTTCTCAATACTGAAAGTTACATTTTACTGCCAATTAGGGAAATTTTTTTTATTTTCATTTTGCATTAAGTTTTATTTAAGTTTCAATTTTTTTCTTTCAGTTGCCTCTTTAAGAAAGTTTGTTGTACTTTTAAATAGAAATTTAAGAAAAACTTTGATTGTACGTCTCTGTTTAGTAAACATTATAGTAGATTTTTTCAAAGTTTATCATTTCAGATTGTAGTTCTATGAGGTAAATGTTATAATACTTGGTACATAGCCTTATAAGCACAAATAGTTATATTAATTTTCAAAATAACTCAATTAGCAAAATACTTTCTAAGCAAAATATTGTAATGTTGTTTATATTTCATAGTTTACAGATAATAACATTTTTACAAATAAAATAATTTTATGGAGAATGGAGATAGTTGGGGGGGGGGTGCAGTGAAAAAAACACCAAATAAGTCAAGACTTATTTTTATATGTGCCAACGTTTCGACCTACTTTGTAGGTCATCTTCTGGGCTATGAGAGAAAAAATAAACAAAACAAAAAAATAGAAAACATTACAGTACCAAGAATATAATAAATATAGAGTGAAGAAAAGTAAAATAGTGAAATATATAATTAAGGATAAAGAATATAAAATTACAGAATAAAGTACAGAAGGGTGATAATGTAAACATAATACAAAGAGAAAGAAAAAAGAGAAGGTAAACGGAAAGATACAAAACGAAAAAAGATTAAAATATAAAAAGGTGAGATATAAAGTTATGGAAAATCTATTTTAACTACAGATAAAATATAAAATGTATGGTAATAGACTCCTACATGTATTATGGTTACATAAGTAAAATGCATGAAAAGTGATACAAATTATGATGCCAAAGAATAAATACAGAAGAAATATGTAGAAAGTGATGAATAGGTATCTCATTGAATGACAGGTAGAGATGTAAAATTTTAAAATATAAGTATGGGATGTAATATAAATGCATTATTATAAATTTTAAAATATAAGTATGGGATGTAATATAAATGCATTATTATAAATTTTAAAATTAAAAATTAAAAAATGATGCTTGTAAATATGAACCTTTTGATTACAACATATGATTTGTGATACACATATATTTCATATATATTATATTATTTATGATACACCTATAGATTATCACCACTCCCTAAGGGGAAGTTTTGGATTTTTGGGGGGGCACGGAGACACGTGCCCCCCGACAGTTTTTTAGGTACTGTGAAGAATCCACTATAGTACATAATTAAAGGAAAATCAGGAACTTAGCATCTTGAAATTTGTAGGTAGGTTCTTTGTATAGTTTAAGAAAGAAATTTGGATAATTCCACCCCACGGGTTTCCCCTTTAATATAATAGGGGTTCAAAGGTTGTATAGAATCCGTCAGTTTTGAAGTTAGACATCTGAAATTTTGAATGTACGAGTAACTTATATTTTTTTTAAATTATTAAATTATTTATTTAAAATGATCTTTCACGAAACTTTATGTGGCAGGCAAAATTCCACGCGAGTGAAGCCGCGGGCATAAGCTAGTAGTTTATAAATAATTTCATAGAATCACTTCTTAATAGCAACTCTACATAGCATTATACTCTTAAAGTTGATTTAAATTAATACAGTTAATTCAATTCCTGGCTTGATTTATGATATGGAGTTATTAATTTAAACATTTTCATTCAGAATGGTGGAAATAGGGATACACAAAAATCCCTTACGTCGCAGTTACTGATGTTGTATTATCTTCTTCATTATGAGGATGTGAGACTTTCTTCAGCTGCTCAACCCACAAGGCATCGTGTGAAAGCATATTCTCAAGAATTTCTGTCTGAACTACCAATAAAATACCTTTTACAACAAGCTCAAAAAGATCAAGCAAGTTATAGTGGTAATTATTTTTTCTCTTTAAATATTTAACATTTTATAATGGTTATAATCAGCCTTTTAGAAATTACAAGATATAATTATAAAGATTAAACTAATTATGATTTATGAAGGAACAAATATGTTGCCTCTTTTTTAGAATACTTTTTATTTAAA
Source organism: Arma custos (assembly GCA_037127475.1). NCBI lineage: Eukaryota > Metazoa > Arthropoda > Insecta > Hemiptera > Pentatomidae > Arma > Arma custos. The sequence continues at coordinate 62,555,205 of CM073762.1, forward strand.
AAAATTAGCTATTATTAATGCTGTTAATTATTAATTAGCTTTAAATGACTGTAGTGCAATTTTGCAAAAGTAATATTAATAATTTATCTATATCACTCCTATTCTTTGAAATATTATTTTTTCTAAGGAGCACTACTGGTAAAACAAGGTAATTTGAATTTTTTTTTGCAAATAATTGGTAACAGGAGTTTTGAGAGATTTTTCAGTGGCTCGGCAATAATGGTGTTATCCAAACAGAATAAACGTGTTCAAATAACTCAAAATGATTAAAGAAAAATGTTGTTATCAAGGAAAAACTAGTTCATTCGAACTATTCTATGAAAGAAATAGGTAACCTGGCTTCCTCGAGTTGGGCTTCAAGGATCTCAAACATTCTTTTTGTTGTCAGATTGACAGGAACAGCAATCTGTATGGACTTACAAAGCTAAATTAACAACAAAACTTATAATAATATTACTGATAGATTCAGATATTAATTTTGCATTCCTGAACATTTAGCGAATGCGAATTACCTCCATTTCCCCTAAACTCTTTAATTATTACTACATTTTACTTTTTTTTTTTACATTTTTCACATCCTTACCTTTTTCCGATTTAATTAGTTAGTATTGTTTCTCAAGTAGTCATGGGTAAGAAAAAAATAATCATAAGTTCTATTTTTTATTTCAGGTATTTTTTCGTCATTACTAAGACTTCTTGCTACTCATTTTCCACATCTTTGCTTGGTTGATGATTGGATGGAACGTCAGTCCCACAGTATTGGAATGTTATATGCTGGTGGCCCTGACGAGAAACATTTAACCCTGACAGAAGAAAATATCGAACATGGTATGGACTATGTACCGTACTATTTTTCTTAATCGTGAATAATAAAAAATAAAAAAAATCATTTAATATAACTTTCTGAATGATTTCCAGGTTTAAGTATGATGACAGTTTGCCCATCTCATGCAGGCCAGGTTCTAGGAAATTTGCTAGACCTGCCTCCTTCAGATTTGTGGGAATTTGCTCCTGTAATTATGAAACACTTTAGACAGGCTTTGGACCATTCCGTGCCTAGGTATATTCAAGGTAAGACTTAGTAATTTTTTCTGTTAACTGATGATGATTTAAGTACATAAAAGGAAGCAAAAAACTGTTCTGACTACTGTAGGTTCAATTGGAAAATATTAACTACTAATTTTCACAGAACCAACTCCACTCCTAGTTTTGACTTATTTTTCTTTATTGGTATGATTAGTTACTACCTTTTCTGTCAATGCCTCAATTTGCATGATACATAAAGTATATATAATTAAGTCATTAAAAATAAACAAAAATATATTCTCAGAGGATGTTGTGATTTAAATAATTTATACAATATAAAAAACAATTTTTTCTCACTATAATTTACAAATTATACATAAAAAATTAATATATACATATATATTATGTTTCAGTGTCCAAACCTCTCTTTATATATATATATTTTTTTTATGATTTGTATATTTTTTTTATAATTGTAGAAAATTATCCTGGTTACAAAACGATATAATAATTTTCGTTTACTAATGAACAGCCATTGTATATAACATTTTGCTACATTAAAAAAAAATAAGGAAGTTTAATGTTGATATAGTACTCCTGGGACACACTTTATTATGTTGTAATTTACAAGCAATGTGAATTTTGTTATTTTTTGTTTTTATCCTATTCTTTTAAAATTTATAGTAATGGGTAGATTGTTTATATAATGTTTTTTTTAGAATTATACAAACAAGTTTGGTTGAGATTAAATTCTGTCTTACCCCGGTGTTTATGGGTAATGACCATTAACGCACTACTTCCTGAATCACCTCCGAACATACCTATAACACCTTTAACACAAGAAAATATTGTTCTGGATCCTCTTCAGGTTTTACGATGTGACCCACGGATTTTCAGGTATTTATTTCTTTTTTTTTTACATTTCCTATTCTACTAATTTCAGTTCATTAATAATTAAACAGAGCCTATTATCACCTTTAACATGCACACGTTTCCTATTTAGTGCATGTTCTTATTATTTAAATTGTAAAAAAAAAGGTTTCTAAGATCTTTAAAATATTTCAGGTTCCTTAATTTAATTTTCTTTTGAATGATCAGCAACAATTGTGTCCTTATTGAGTTTAAGTTAACAAATAATCTATTCTTCTTGCCATAACGTTTTACTTTAGATTATTAACAAAGATTAGGACTAACGTAGTACAAAAATGTCCATTTTATCGGCATACGGATGAGAGTTGAGAAGACTTTCATTAATATCTTCTTAGCTCTTTCAGCTCTGAAATGTAAGGAATAAAAGATTGTTTGGCTATTGCATAGCCACTAGAGCACATAAAGGTCTGAATTTGCTATCATTAGTGACTATAAACATTAAGTTTAATTTCTTTTACTTTTTGTACTTAAGTTAACAAAACAATATTTTGTAACTTTTTTTAAAATTGTTTATTTCAACAATAATTATTTAATATGGCAATCCTAATCCATACCCTATCTTGAAAATGGTAATTAAAAAAATTTTGTTACAATTGTTGTTATGGAGCTTGTTATTTATACAACACAGTGGATTAAACTTGTCTGTTTTATTAGTATTTGAGTTGAATCATTTTCATCAAATAAATATAATTCATCAAAATTTAATCTTCCTGAAGTGAACGTTTTGTGATAATTGTTTATCAATGATTCATATTCTAGATCACTATTATCATATTTATTTTTATTTTTCTTTGATTCTTTTATCAACCAATCGAAAAAATGTCTGCAGGCAGATAATGCTTCTGGTGTATTGCAACCTTTCTGTTTCATTGACCATTCATACACTTTTTCTGGATGGAATTGCAAGCCAATAAACGGGAATTGTATTGATTCAGCTATTGCAATAATTAGAGCATTTTGATTTCCCAGTTTAGTGGTTGAAATTATTTTCCAATCTTTAAATTTGTTCATCGCTTCCTTTGAAATGTAAAACCTAAAATCATCAAGAAATATAATATAAAATGTAGTTTCTGATAAATAGTAAAATTTTAAAATTCACCAGAAATATGAAATCAAGCCCTATGATGAAAGGCTTAGTATAAAATTAATAATTCAATCATTGATGGCAATAATTCAAATAATTAGAAATGAATAAATTGCATCTGTTTTCAATTTTTAAGTAATTATGTAAAAAATAACATATAGTGATTATTAAAAATTAAAGCATGTTTTTTTTAATGAAATTAAAAAATAAAGTAAAATATGGTTGTAATTTATGTTATGTTTTCCTTGATTTTACAAACTATTGATTATTTTTTGTTGAACTATTGAGGAATGAATTTTGAAGATATAAACTAGTTGCAAGTAATCAAACAGTGCTTACACATTGATTGATCACAATATACGCTTAAATATGACATCGTTTATAAATAATAATTTGTACAAAATTGTTGAAACCTATTCTTGAAATTTTGTATAATTTTATAATTTTTATTCTATTAAGCCTCATGAGGTCTCAGGTATAATTTTTTTTAGTAATAATATAGGGGATAATAGGGGTATTTTTTTTTAGTAATAATAACAGGTAATAGGGGAGATGTATTAATATAATACGACTAATGAATATTAAAATTACAAGTATACTTTTAAGTAGAACTAAATAATTGCCATCCATGATTCAGATTAAACATTTCTGAGATCAAAATAGTTTATATTTTATCTTTTAAACATAGATTGCGCACTGTTAGTCAGAGAGATAAAAATTTGCCATGTAATTATTAATTTAGGATTTTTCGGTGTTTGAGATAAACTAAAACAGGTCGACTGTAAATATTTTATGGTGTAAATATAAAATACTCACTGGTGACTAAAATAATGTATAGGCTTTTGTATAATTTCTTCAATATTTTTTTCTCTTTCGCCCAAATTTGTGAACAGTCTGCTCTCATTGTAGCCTTCACTTAAGTCTATTGGCATTACTGATTGGTTTAATTTACACGTTTCTCTGTATTCGTTTTTATTTGATTCGATAAAAAGCATAGCTTCAAGTCCTAGACATATTCCCAGTATTGGAAAACTTTTTTTGCCTTCGTTGTTTATCTAGTAAAATCAAGATTAATTTATTATATATATTTATAATGTAAATTTCAATATATTTAAAGATGTAAAATCTTATCTAAATTTAAGAAATAAATATAAATTTTAAGTGAAAGAAAATTGTCTGGGTGAAGGTCAATAAATTTCTTAAAAGTAGGGAGAAACAGTGAAATTTATTTACCTCCACCCGAACCATTTTAATTCCCTTATGTCCCTTAGGTCAACTATTATCATTCAAAATTATAAATTTTATTCAATGCAAAGATTATGATGAAAATTACCTTCTTGATTTCTTCATAAAGTATTTCAGCAGCTCTTAAGTATCCATTATCATTCGGCGTTTTATCATCAAATTTATAAAACCAAACATTTCCACCTGGTAGTACTAATCCATTTATTGAACGAAGTGTATCTCTGCAGAATCAAAATAATAAAATGTAATAAGATCAAATAAATGAGCAGCATTTGTTTACTATTGAAAAAAAAGATAATGCAGATGGGAAAATTTTACAAATATGTTTGTAGTGACATACATGAGCATTACTCCTGATATTCATTAATCTAGCATAAATATAATTTACATCCACTTCCAAAAATCAAATTTTTCTAGAGCATTTCATGAATTAAATTTCTCTGAGTATAAAGAATAAATTAAAAAAAAAAAATAAAACATCCGAGATAGGAACTGATATTTTAAATGCTATTATATCGACATATTTTTGCAATTATTTCTTACCTATAGTAAGCTTCAGTTTTGTTGATAAAAATTGGGATCACCCTCGCTCCAGATCCTTCAACAGCCTTAACATAAGACGCAGCGATATAACTTTTACTGTAAGGATATTTTTTATTTATAATACTGGTTACTTCTTGTGCCAATATACCTACTATTGGTCTTTCATTTTCTTCCTGCATTATTCAATTTATTGGTGTGTAATCTAAAACACAAATTTATGTCATTACTTGTTTTAGTTATTAAATTTATGGCACAATATGTACTGAAGCAAGGACATGTTGATGCGTTCAAACAAAACATCTTACTATGTTTTAATTTATTTAAAAAAAAAAACCTTTATTTTAGTATTCTCAAATATTAATCCAAAAGCCTGTTTTTGTATACATTTTTAGAGGCATATTTGAACTGTGCTTATTATTCTAAAGTCAGGCATGCACTTTAGTTAGGCAGCAGATAAGACTGCGAATGCAAAGTATCAGGCAAAACCTTGGACATACTACGAGTATATACATATTATGTACAGTTCAGGTTTTTTCCCTGTTTTCTTTATCTCAGTTAACCCATAAATCCATCAGATGTAATGGAAGAATTATTATTGTGATGAGCTAAAACACCTTAATAAATTTAATAAAAGGATGGGAATTGCAATGCTCTAGCAGGGCCAAAAGCAACAGAACATTCTTTGCATCAATTCTCATTTGATTCTAAAATTTACACGGTTTTTGATGTAACATTTTACCAATGTTAGGAAATAACAGAAAAAAAAAAATCCTTTCATGCTATTTCAAAATGCGCAATAATTATGAAACGCAATTTTATTTTTTAATTTTGGATTTCCAGAAGTGATTACGTTACATTTTGATCAGTATCATTTTCTCAATAATGGAGGACTTGGCATAAAAAAGTTAGTAATTCTTAAAAAAGTAATTTTTCTTGAGAGACAAAAAACTGTTTTGACTACTGTAGGTTCAATTGGAAAATATTAACTACCAATTTTCACAGAACCTACTCCACTCCTAGTTTTGGCTTATTTTTCTTTATTGCTATGAATAGTTACTACATTTTCTGTCAATGCCTCAATTTACATTATTCTAAAATTTGGGGATAAGTACTGTAATGGATAAATTTCCTCATTTAAGAGGTACATAGTTGAACCATACTAATTATTTTTTTTAAATTACAATACAAATATTTATTATTTTTTAAATATGTTACATTTTTATTACAGATCACTCAGTAATTCATCTGCCCAGTTTTGATCAAAATAATTTTGTCTCTCCCCCCAACATATTATGAAAGTTGGATTTAAATAAAACATTTGAAACTTACTTTATTAGCTGTAGATCGTTTCATCTTAGTGCCAGCTGTAAATAATTTATTTTTAGGAGCAGACTTACTATAGCTTCACTATTCATTTGTTATTAAATCGCGTTTTGTTTTTGATTTTGTTAGTTGATGTGATATTTTTATATCTTTCTAGTATTAATCATGCTTTTATAAACGTAACTATAATATCATCAGATACATCGGGTATTTGAAAATATACGACATCCAACTTGTCAAAAATAAAGAATATTAATCAATATTGAGTTTTAGTTTGTTCTTTTACCGGAATGTGTCCAGCGATTCGCTATCGTTATGTTGGTAATATGAGAAGATCAGAACGTAATCGGGGATAATGTTTGACTTGATTGCCATGAAGGTATCAGCTGTAAGATAATCGAAGTCCATTAGTTAAATACATTGGAGCGATATGATGATAACTGTAGAGTTGTATAATGATAAATGCGATGCATAGCACAAAACAAACAAATGCTTTATTGTGAAATGATAACAGTGAGTTTAAACAATAGTCCTACTTAGAAACCATCAACTTAAACGACTGAAAACGGCGTCGGCCTGCACTCTTCGAAAAGCCAAATCGAAATATAAAAATGTTCGGTCACAGTACAGTTTAAGAACAATTGATAGATACCTATGGAAACGCTAAAATGCTCTGGTCAAATCTGCAGCCCCGGTGAATAAGTATTTAAGTCGAATTTTGTACAAAATTATTTAATCATACTGAGGAAAGAGGCATCATTCTCGTAGTCTTTGGCTTGAAATGGAGTCATGACATAAGCACTGTCTCCATTTCAAGTCAATGCCTGACTCAGCCACTTATGCACACGAGGATGACCCGATTCCGCTTCCCCTCTGTACAATCAATTCATTTTGTATCAAAATTCTACTTCGCCACTTATTCAATGGGGCTGAAGATATAATGGCTTTTGCATCAATTTCAGATCTTATGTACTTCAGCTTTGTGAAATCAACAATTATGGAGCGATAGCGTAATATATTTGTCAATAGGTATCGACTGTTGGAGTGGATTAGTGTGCTGGGTTAGTCATCTCTAGGTCCCAGTTTTGTGACCAGCTGTGGTAGATAAATTATTTATGCTGTTAAAAACGGTGGATCGACCATGGAGATCATTTTGGAGCTAGCCCGGAAGGACGGAAGATATATTTAATATCGAACGAATCAATTAAAATATTTTTATATAATTAAATAATATATTTACGCCCCGATAGTGTAACACTGTTTTTAGCTTTGTTTTAATCAATAGTGATTGAACAATTAATTCCCTCAAAAGGGATTGTGACTGAGTTTTAATCCAAGTGACTGGATTCATAGTTACTTCAATAGTTTTTTCGTCATATTCGAATTGACTCCTATAGTCACCTGTGGTTTAGTGGTTAGCTGCTATGCCCTAGATTGCGGGTTCGTAGACCAGCAGGTGGCCTTAGGGCTTAGAAGCTATCCTTAGTCATGCCGTCCTTCGGAAGGAACGTTAAATAGGGATTCCGAGCCTTGTACCGTTTAAGGTACTCTTTGATGATCCCTATCCTAATTAAACGTGGATTGGCAAAATTTAGGATTCCCATTGTAGCATTGTTTTTTATATTGTTCTTTCTTATCAGACCTGTATTTTCTCTTATCTTTAAAGAATCCTTATAGATGGCATGTGCAGTTCAGGCCGGAGCGTCGGGTGTATATTCAAAACAATTAATCAAACTTTTACAATAAATAAATGATAAATCAGTCTTATTGTATAATAAATAATTTTTTAGAATAATACGATAGGGATTCGAACCTGTCGAATATGCAGTTAGCACATATCAATCAAGCAATTGTTTTCTTTCGAGTGATCGGTGGCTGACGTTTTCGATGATGTGGGTGAAAATTAGAGCAGTTGCATTACTTTACGTAACGAGAGTTATTTTAGGATTAGTAATGAATTTGAAAGCCTTGGTAGTTTTACGTAATTAAATTGATGCATACTCGATTAAACAAAATAAAATGAATGAATTACTAACAACAGTAGCCATGCCAGTTCTAAAAATATTGTCAAATCCATACCGTTTCCAATGACGAGCCTGAATACATTTATTTTTACTGGCGTGTGTTAGGGCGCATGTACCAGCAGCGCGCGCTGATTTGCGACCACGTTTTCGAACGATAATATTTAAATTACCACAGAGATAACATTCAGAGTTCGTTGCTTCATGCGTAGATAATACAGCATGATAAGATACCCATTAAGGATCTTATTGTTTATTAACTATATGATAGATCGTAAGACTGAGAATTATTTTCAATGCCCCATTCAATAATTTTTGTCAATTTTATTTATTGGAATTTATAATACATTTATATTAATATATCATTAAATATCAATACCTCGCATTGTCGCTGCGAGTTGAATCACAACTTGTAAGTTATTTATTGGTTTCCATTTTAATGTTTTCCAAAAATACCAATAACTGTGAGCTTTAGTATGGAAAAAAGTGGGTAATTATACGATATGTATATCTCGACTATCACTTCATCGTGAAATGAACGTTTCAAAAACATATATTATCTTTATTTCGCAATGTTTGTAGGGACGTTCATTTATTAGTGATGGGCCTAACTGCTTGTTAGTAACAGTTCTAACCTGTGATTTTTCTTACCTGTGATTTCTTAACTGCTACTAACTGTGATTCGTGATTCTGTCGAAATGCTATCAACAGTGATTGCTCCGGCGTACTTAATTCCACGTTTTGAATATAACGATCACAGAATATGCATTATAAGGATAATAATTACTTGTATAATTCACTACAATCCTGTCAATATAATAAAAACAGATGGAATTATTTTCAATATCCTATATAACGTAAATTTTGCTCTTATGGTTTAACCTATTCAAGACGACGATTTTTTTCAAACACGGTCCCCAGGTGCGAACATTTGTTTTCCTTTATATTTTTTATTTTTAATAAAAAAACGTTTACTATGGAAATCACCAAATTCGTAAGTAAATTAAATTCACATAAATAAGATCATTGCACACCGGGTGTGCAGCTCGCTCCTCGAGAAAGTTTTATTAAAATTTTTAATAAGTGTGCAATGCAAGGTAAATACATCATTAAAAAATGTATAAACATTTATTTCAAAAATAGTTAGATTATATAAAATCGCTATTTTGTTTTCAATAATAAAGAACAGAATATAAGTAATGCAAATTTTTAAAAAGTAGTAAAAAGTTTTTAGATTTTTTGGTACACAGTAATACCAATGCCAAATTTTGTTTTCTTGTACTTTACAGATTTCATTAGTTCAAGAAAATTCTTTTTTCGACGACTAGTTTATTCAGAATAACTGATAATTGCACATTACTGTTACTGAAAACACGGTTTGCAATCGGTCTGGAATGGGTTAAGTTGTTACAAGATAATAAATAGGAGTATCATAGACTTTTATGGGTAAAAGATAAAAAACACAACTAAAGTCTCCAGTCTGGGGGGGGGGCACGTGCCCCCCTTGCCCTCCCCCTACATAGTAGTACCTACTAATACTACCATTATTTTTTGTATAGGTAATTTACAAGTAAATATGGTACTTTTCCAATCTAAAGCCCATCTACCCCAGCACGCTCCTCTGGCACTTACCTCAACTATTTGGCAGCTGTCAGGTTATGATGCCTCAAATATATTTGAAATAGTAAACAGACAACAGGATTCTTAGGAAATGAAATAGGAGATGATATACAGCTAAAATATGATATTTTTTTTGGTTTTATTTGATTTTTACCTATTTTTCTTTGAAAGAGAAACGATTTGCCCGGGCAAATCGTTTCTCTTTCAAAGAAAAATAGGTAAAAATCAAATAAAACCAAAAAAAATATCATATTTTAGCTGTATATCATATTTTCTCTTTAAATTTAAAATATATAAATAATACTGAATAAATAAGAACGTAAAAAATAACATTTATTATAAACAATATTCATTACAAATAAGAATATCACATCAAACAGTGTCGTATATACACAGCAATCAAAACAATTAACCATAAAACATCACATTGTAGTTAAATCTAATTTTTTATGGTCAATATTTAATTATTTAAATTACAAAATAGAAATTAACATCTGATAAACATTTATTATAAACAATCTTGATTAAACACAGCAATATATAGGAACAATTATAAACAATATTAATTAAAAATCACAATATGTTTTCACATTATCACAATATGTTAAATATCACAATTATAAACAATGTTCGTTAAACAGAACAATATCTTCCAATATAACATCAAAGGGGTGTCGTCCCTCTAACTTTGTCCTCCACATAAACAATTGCAATTGCACAATTGCATCCTTTAACATAGCATCTCCATCTAATCACATTCCCCAGTTGCAGTTTCATATTATGTCCCTTTTTACATGACATTTTGCGGGGAATGACGTTCCGCTCCTGTAGAAATACCACAGCTGAGTTTTCATCAATAACCTCCCGAAAAATCTTCATCAAATTCCAACTCATATTGTATAAATGAAATGAAAACAAATAAACGTCAACTCAACACAAACAATAACAAAGGGCTAAGGAAGGTTCGCCTCACACTAGGAGGTAGTTAACCAAACTGCCACTTGGGGCACTGGAGTAGATGGGCTTTAGATTGGAAAAGTACCGTAAATATTTATACTTTACAATAAACAAGCTGTAAATAAATATTTGACTTCCCCTTTTATTTAAACATTCAAATATAATTTAAATTTATTACTGAGCAGTTAATTTTCTACAATAAAATTAATTGAGTCAAAATAAGGTAGCAGCCTATCAGAGTTTATTACTACAGAAAAAGGTTTTCCAAGGGTGCAAATCCCTTATGACAGTAATCACTCATTTCACCTAAATCACAGTAGTCACTATCACGCTTCAATTCCGTTCGCCGACGACCAGTTCCCAAATGCGAAGAACAGTTTAGAACTACATACTGCTGTAATCCCAATAACAATCACGCTTCAATTCTGTTCGCGTACTATCGCCGAACATCGATCGCCGACGACCAGTTCCCATATGTGAAGAACTGTTTGGACTTGTTACTGATGAATTTCTAATCACAGGTAGACCTGTGACTTTTGAGTGACAGTTCGTGATTTCTGGCCCATCACTATCATTTATTGATGAATTCATCGCCGCCAAAATATACACATTTCCCATAATTATACTCTTTTTTTTTCTTACTACAACTCATGATTATTTTTATTTACAAAAATATTAAAAAGGAAATGAATGAAAAGTTAAAACTTAGTCTGATTTAACAACCTGCGGAACTGATAACTTATTTTAATTACCAATAATATCGTCTACGGTTTTCATCTGTCCATACAACTAAATGTTTATAGTTTATTTTAGGTTTTTTTTACGTATATATAAATTTTTTTTTATAACCCATGACGGTTATTGGAATGAGTACATTGGATAGAGACTGTACTGTTTATATGTCCACTGGTTGTGCAGGGTGATAATTGTCCGAGATCGCGCTTTATAGCCAGATTTTCTCCCATTTGTATCCATTTTTTAGAGGCTTGGGAGCCACATAAGATACTGCAGGGGGTCTATTCCTGGTTTCTAACAGACTAAATATCTAGAAGTATCTGCCACAGCCAGATTTGGACCTTCAGCACATCATCTCAGTACTCTACAAACTGTACTACTCTGCTTCCTAACTTATTATGAATTATTGTTTTACTTTTTTTTTTTAAATTATTCTTAAATTTATTTGTTAGTCATATTTTACCAGTTTCCATATTTTCTAGTATAGCCAAACAACTTACTGAATTTCTTTTTTCGTTTCTTCTTCTCACTCATTCACTCGCTATTGAGCGCTACAGTTCTTGCAGGACCTGGGCTGTTGCCACCATTCTTCTCCATTCCTCCCGGTCTTCAGCAATGCTCCTCTAATTTCTTGCCCCAAACCTTCTCTAATTGTCCTTTAAGAAATCCATCCACCGACGCCTAGGTCTGCCTCTTTTTCTTTTTCCTTCCGGTGCACCATTTAACATCATTTTAGATAGCCTGTAGCCATTCTTTCTATGTGCCCTAACCATCTTAGCCTGCTCTTCTTGATAACACAGAAGTTATCAGGCTCACCATATAATTCTATTAATTCAGTATTGCTTCTGATTCCCCATCTGTGGCCTTCTTTGACAGATCCAAAGATTTTTCTCAGGACACTTCTTTCCCAAACCAGAAGAGCTCTTCTGTTTTCCTTGGACAGAGTTTCACTGCTGTACATGACTACTTGCCAAACTATTGTTTTAAGTAACAGAAGCTTTGCCTTCCTGGAATGACTTTTGTATCGGAGAGCTTTTTGCAGGACATAGACAGCTGGTTCCTGCTACCATACTGCCCTTAACTTCAACTTCCAAATTGTGGCTCTCTGTCACCATTCCTCCCAGATATTTTAATGTACTATACCTGTAGAACATGTTTTTGCCCAAGTCAACAGTATCTCTCCTCTCCCCGGTCTGTCTCGAGGTTTTCATATATTTAGTCCTTTCCACAATTATTCTCAGTCCAAAGTCTAGTGCTGCTCTTTTGAATTCTTCTACAGCTCCAGCCAATGCTGTTTTGGTTATCGCTGTGATGACTACATCTTCAGGATATGCCATGTGCTGTGTGAGCCTATTGTAAATGGTGCCATGCGCATTTTTTTTTACACTCCTAATGGCAACCTAATGGTTGATTCTAAAATTTTAGCAATTTTTTCTTGGCGATCTTTTTTTCATTCAATTAATGTAATTATAATCAATTACATGAATATATTTAAAATTCATCATTGCTTCTAGAAGTGACTTAGCTTTCTTTCATTTATATTAACAATGGTGAGCTAAGCAAAGGGGAGAATATTAATACATCAACAAATTTTTTTCTGTTATTAGAATTAATTTATCATAAATATGTATTAAGATATCTTTCACATTGATGTAGCACAGCTTCTTATTGCAGCTGAGATTTAGTTAAGGTTTCTATAAAAATGTTCATATCTTATGACCCTAGTATGTGCAATAATATTACTTATTTTGTTTATATAAATACATTTTCTTGATTATTTTTTATATTAAAAACTTTAAACTTTAGGTGTGCTCCGCTTCTGAGTGTGGTTCTTCGTGTTCTCGAATCATGCCTAGCTGCTTCTCAGAGCCAGCTGGCACGTCACATTCTAGACCATCCTTTGGACAGAGGCCAACACTGCAGTGATACCGACAGAGAAGAATTGAGGTCTGCTCTTGTCTCAGCTCAAGACAGCTTGGCTGTTCAAATTCTTTTGGAAGCTTGTCTTCTTTCAAGTGAAGATATTGTAAGTTCAATATCTGCTAATTAATTAATTTAAACATTCTTCTTTCATTTTTCATCTTATAATGTACAAAGCAAAATATTACAATGATTTCTTTTTTATTATTTTTGTTTGAAATCATGTTACATATTACTATTACATATAAATAATAACTTTGTCAAGTTGTCAGATTAATAATAATAATGTCTTTATTTATTCTGGGACGAGTCCCTATAGAATAACAATACAGGCATTGTAAGCTATTAAATCTTAGAGTGTTAAATAATTACTTTTAATTAATTATTACAATTAATTTAATTAGTGAGAACGAATAAAAAAATGAACAAATAAAAAATGTGAATTACCTACAATAACAGTATTTCAAGAACATATTAGAAGAAAAGAAAGAAAAAAATTAAAATAAGTTTACAATAATTATATAAGAGAAACAAATTTATGGTCACATATATCAAATTTATGCCAAGAAAAAAAACAAAAAAGAAAGATTAAACAAGATTATCCGAGATTTACCTTTCATCCCTTTTTGTCCTTTTTAATATCTATCTATATGACATTAATAATACATATGTACGTGGTTTAAATTCCACACACTCAAATATATGAATACAAAATAACACAAACAAATGTACATCTAAAAACATCATTCATTCATCGAATAAAGAGAGCATTAAGTCAATACTGATCCCCTACTGTTTTCGATTTTTTGGGAATTTTAGGGATAATAGGTGCTGGAATATACGGGATTTGAAGGTTGGAAGATTATTGGAACGACGAATGGAAGAAGGTATAGAGTTCCAAAGGGAGGAGGATCGGATCAGGAAAGCTCTGTCAAAAGCTGCAGTTCGGTGGGATGCTGTATACAGATCAGAGAGCCGAGAACGGGTGTTGCGGGAGAGGACTGTGGTTTTGAATTGAAGGAGATCGAAAATGTAAGATGGTCGACGGGATTGGATAACTTGGTAAAGGAAAGATGCTAGGACGTACTTACGGCGGTAGGAAGGGTAGAGCCATTTCAATTCTTCGTAATATCGGGTCACCGAAGCATCTCTAGGGATCCCAAAGATGAATCGAACGAAGCAATTAAGCAACCACTTTAATTTTGCTTCGAGATCCCCAGAGATACCCCCATACACCGAACAACAATAGTCAAAATGGGGGAAAATTAAGGAAGAAACTAGGAGTTTACGGATTTCAAAAGGGAACAGGTGACGAAGGTAATTGAGACGCTTTAAGGTGAAGAAGGTACGACGAGAAATTTCAGAGATATGGTTTTTCCAGGAAAGGGTCTGATCAAAAGTAATTCCAAGGTTTTTGACAGTTGGGTAGAATTTGATAGGATTATTGTTTAGAAGGAGGATTGGATTATGGGGAATAGTTTTAAGGAAGTAGTTTGACCCTATTATTATTGCCTTGGTTTTGTCCACGTTCAACTTTAGCTTGTTATCCATTGCCCATCGATTTATTCAATTCAGGTCATCTTGGAGTTTTTCGGTGGCTAATATAAGATCGGAAGGGGAAAAGGATAGGTACACTTGAAAGTCATCGGCATAGAGATGATACTGGGAATGTCGGATAAGAAGTGGAAGGTCGTTTATGTAAATGGCAAATAGGGTGGGGAATAGTGATGAACCCTGTGGGACACCACAGGATAGCGGAAGGGTTATGGAGGGAAGTTGACCGGGGACCAAAACATATTGGGAGCGATCTGAGAGGAAAGACTTGAACCATCCTAGAGCATTGTTGGATATAGGTAAATTTCGTAGCTTGGCGAGAAGGATATTGTGGTCTACTGAGTCGAAGGCTTTGGAAAAATCTAAAAGGATCAGAATGGTTAATTTTTGCTGTTCAATTGCAGTATGGAGATCATGGGTGATTTTGAGGAGAGCGGATTGAGTTGAATAGCCTGGACGAAAGCCGGATTGGAGAGGGTTAATGAGGGAACGTTCTTCTAGAAAATTTGAAATTTGGTTTTGGGCTAGGCGTTCTAATGGTTTTGAGAGGTTAGAGAGAAGGGAGATAGGGCGGAAGTCATTTGGAGAGGAGGGATTTTCAACTTTATTTAGCGGGCGCACTAATGCGGTTTTCCAAGGCGTGGGAAATATGGAGTTTTGTAACGAGAAATTATAAATATGATGCAATACGGGCATTAAGACAGGAAGGCAGGATTTTAGTAGCTTTAAAGGAATATTGTCGGGGCCATAGTCACTGGTGCGCGATTTCAGAATGGCGTTTAATAGTTCGTCATATGATACATGGGAGAAAAAGAAGTTATCAGGGTTAAAGTTTATATGATCAATGTCGGTAGCGGATGAGGATTTAGGAGATGTGATGGGTACGAAGTGGTTATTGAGATTGTCTGGCGTGATTGAAGAGGAACAGAGTTTACCGGATACTGTTGGCGATAATTGTCGGATTATTTTCCATTTGGATTTGGGATCGGTTGCATTGGTGAGGATGAATTGGATGTGGTTTGATTTTGCACGACGTATTGCAGATTGTGTTTCATTGCGAAGTAGTTTGAAACCTGCATAGTCTACTGATAGACGTGTGCGACGAAATTTTCTCCTTGCTGCTTCTCTTTTCTTCATCATTTCTTTTATTTCCGGGGTTAGCCAAGGTGCCGTGATAATGGTAATGCTGTTAATTTTTTATATGCCAATATTGTATTGGGTACTTGCGTATTAGCCGGTTTGGAGGGTTATCCGCCATTGTTTATAACCTGAACACTGATATTGTTGTTTATTCATTTAATGTCACTTTATGCTGCTATGGCTAATCGGACGATGGTAAATGGGAGCTCAAAATTTTGCCTATCTCTGTTTAATAGTAGGATATGACTCTCGGCGGAACCTGCCCAATAGAGAGCGCGTCCCTCTGGGTTTAGATTGACGGACTCCTCCTAGCAGGGGCGGTCCGGATATAATGAATAAGGGCCTGTGGACAAACAGGTATCTAGTTCCAGGGGGGTATAGCCCAGCCACCCTTCCTCCGAAGGGATATAAATATTCGGAAGGCCAGTTACCCCGAGGTTACAGGGCCTACTTTAATGGGCTAATCACCCGCAAAGTAGTTCTGTTGATTCAGAGTTTATTGGGTGGCCTCGGCCAGAATGGAAATCAACAGTTGCGACATGGCATTCATAAGGAAATTTGACTAGCTACATGGAACATAAGGACACTTAAGGGAAAGGAAGAAGAGATATCTACAGAGATGATGGCCTACCACGTAGACATTCTAGGCATTGGCGAGGTGAAGAAAAAAGGTAATGGAGAGCTAAGGCTGCCCAGGGACCATACCTTGATATATTCAGGAGTCCCAAAGGATACCAGAGCAAAGGAAGGAGTAGGCATAATCATGAAAGATAAAATCATTGCAAAGGTTGAAGAATAGAAACAAGTATTCTCTAGGATTATAACAATGCATACCGAAATATCATCAAAGCGGTTAGTTTTTATGCAGATATATGCCCCTACAGAAGATGCAGATATTCTAGATAAGGAACAATTTTATGCTGAATTAGAAAGAGTTGTTAGGCACAGAATGGAAATAGAGAGATAATTATTATGGACGATTTCAATGTGAGGACAGGAAATGATTTCAGCCGATCCCGAGTGATGGGCAAACATGGAAGAGAAGAGACCAAAATACCAACGGTCAGAGGCTGATTGAATTTTGCATTTACTTCGACCTACTGATTGGGAACTCCCTATTTACCCACAAGATAGTGCACAAGATTACTTTCAGTGCCCAAGAAACTAATGCAAATAGCGTTATTGACTACTAAAGCACTTTGCACAGAAGTTCGAAGATCCTCAATATCAAGAAAATGAGAGGATAGAAAGTAGAACCGCGGACTATGACGGTACCATATGGGAAGAAGTGATGCAGGCTATAGAGAAACTGAAGACAGGAAGATCAGCTGAAGGAGACAGTATTTTCTCAGAGCTCATCAAATATAGAGGGTATGAAATTATTAAAATGCTGCAGGGCTATTTCAGAAAATATAAGACAAGAAAAGCATTCTCAAAGTCTGGGAATATACTTGTAATGTCCTTATCCGAATCCATAAGAAAGGAAGCCAAAGTGAATGCAACAACTATAGACCTTTAGCTGTTTTAGACAAACCCAAGACCAAATATTCTCAATGAGGACAATCATAGAAAAAGCTTGGGATAGGGATAAAAATGTAAAAATATTTAGCATTTTTAGATCTGCAAGCTGCTTTTGACTCAGTACCAAGAGATTAAATATGGAGTGCATTGAAGGCGAAGAATGTCCCTATAGAACTCCTAGACACCATCAAATTCTCCTATACAGGCTCATAGGTTAAAGTCAGGATAAATGGTAAGGAATCTGGAAGCTTCGATATGAAGAGTGGCGTCAAACAAGGAGATAGTCTGAATCCTCTTCTCTTTATTATTCTGATGGATGAGGTCTTACGAAGGACGGCAAGAACAATAGTAGGGAAATGGAACCTGAGAACAGTTCTTGCTCAGACGCTTCTCTATGCCAATGATATTGTGCTCATAGCGGACTCCGTCCAGAATCTTCAGCAAACTTTAGTGGAATGAGAAGCGGAGCTGAAGAGAAAAGGCATGATAATAAATGCAAGTAAAAGTAAAGTCATGCCAATAGGAGGAGAACCTGAAGATGTCCAGATCACTTGTGGAGGAGAAATCATTGAGATAACAGAAGAATACTCATACCTAGGTACAGTTCTCAACAGAAATGGTAAAATTCAACAAGAATATCCAACAGAATTAAAAAAGTGAACAATATTTATTACCAAATCTGCAATACTGTTGTTGGGAAACGTGAAGTTCGGAAAAAGGTAAAACTTCACCTTTTTAATGCAATTTACCTTCCCACTCTACTATAAGGAAGTGAGAGCTGGGTCCTTCTCGACAGATTCAAGAAAATAATCACCGCCTCAGAAATGAAATACCTCAGAAGAGTAGTTGGCCGAACACAGAGGAAACACATTCACACACAGAAAGGAGCTAGGGGTGAAACCATTAACTGAAATTCTAAAGAGGCAGTTGAAGTGGTTCGGACATGTGTGCTGAATAGATGAAGATCGTGGACCATGCAAGTTCTTCGAAGCTAGACCAACTGGCAAAAGGCAAAGAGGAAGGCCAAGGATGTCGTGGCTGGATAATATGGCTAGAATAGGGGGGAAAAGAGGAAAACTATTGGATTCCATGAAGAGATTGGTGAAAGACCGAGACAAGATGGAACGCTTAGATCGAGGCACCTCCACGCTGAAAGGCACTGAGGAGGAAGAAAAAGAAGAACAAGTACCTGACATCATACAGGTACTGGACCACCTTTAACGGTCCTTCGGAAAGAGGGCATACCCAAGAATTTTTTACTCCCTTTAAAAAATTTGCTGGGCTACCAACCCACGATCTTGGGCTTAGTTATGCTAACCACTAGATCATCGCTCCTGATATTTCATTTACCGATTACTCCTATCTTATTATTCATATTAATGGAAATTGAAATCTACAAAATTTAATAATGAAATGCTAATTCTAGACCTCTCACATTCCTCTTCTTATATAAATGTTTTCCCTAAACTTTTGATGAAGATCTCTTCATTTCTAACCTTTTCAAAATCCATTCCATGACTTTTTTCTCAGAATTTTTTCTTAGGAATTATTTCAAACTTCTGGAAGTATTTCACAACTTCTTCTTTAACACCTTCACTGCCATGGGAGCCACTGGTGACTGGCGAAACAGCAAATAATAAAAATGCATAATTAGAGTAAATATGGATACTGATACATTTTTCAATAATACCAATGTTACTATAGTGTCACCAGTGACCCCAGTGCGAAAAATGCTTCAAGCTATTCCTGAATAAAGCACACCCGCTTAAATGAGATGAGTGATAAGAACATGATTTTAGGAGATAGGTGTTATGCAAACCTTCTAATACATAAGTACCTTTCATAATAGTGGTATACAGATTGCATCATGTTCTTGAAGGTTTTCTGCTTTATTTGTGGAAATTATTGCTCGTTTTGATGGCATATTTGCTGCATTTAATGGTAACATTATCGTAACCATGGTTCTCAAAAGATTTTGTCCTAGAATTAAGTTTCTTCTATTTATTATTTCCTTTTTCTATGAGCTGAGTTTGAATTTCAGATTGTCCGAGGTCAGAGATGGGCTCTACGAGAAGTGAGAAGTGTTATCTGTTCCTACTTACATCAGAGGTTTATAGCAGATCCCTCTCTGGCAAAACTCATTCATTTTCAGGTGAGTTGCTACTCTTTTAATTGCAGTTAAGAGTTAAGTTATATTTATGTAATTTTATTTTGTTTTAATGGTTCTAAATTACTTATTTCAAAACAATTCTTTAACTATCACATCTATGTTATCAGAAGTTCTGTAATAGCTGTTATATCTCATGTTTTAAATTACTTTTTTCATATTGTTTTTTCGTTAAAATTTTTATATTCTGATAATATAAAAAGTTGTTTGCTTGTCACAACTACATTGTTTTGTTATTTGAAATAAAAAATATTTTAGATTTAAAAAGTGGGGAATGGGCTCTTTTATTCCTTTGTTCTGAAGTGTATATGGGTGATTCTGTTCTAACTTACTTTTTTAATTCAAATTCTGTTTAACACCATGATTAAATTTTTTTACTTTTTTGATGCAATTTATTGCTCCATTTTATTGTAAAAACAAAAGTTCGAGAGGATTTCGCAACAGCTTTAAACCACCGAAAATGATACTGAAACTTCAGATTTTCCGTGCCACGGTACTGACTCATTCATCCACAGTACTGATATAAAATAAATTTGGTAGACTAAGTTAAAAAAAAAATTATTAAATTTATTTATGAATTGAACATTAAGATTTAAGGATTTAGGATTAATTAGTTTAGATAACACAGGTCTGCGATGAAAAAATTGTAGCATATTTAACTAGTGGGTTTAAAAGTATTTTTTGTGGTGATTATGAAAAAAATAGTGAAGAAATTCCATGACACCTAGATAAGTCACAAATTGTTTTCATTGATTCATCAAAAAGGAGTTTGAAAGCTGTACTTCTTCACAATTGTAACCGATATGCTTCTGTGTCTGTTGGACACTCAGTCCATTTTAAAGAATGCTGCGAAAATCTTGAGTTTGCTCTTAATAAGCTTAGCTACTCTGACCATATATGGACCATTTGTGGGTATTTGAAAGTTATTTCCATGTTACTAGGTCAACAAAGTGGTTATCCAAAGTTTCCATGTTTCCTCTGTGAATGGGATAGCCGTGACAGGAAACAACACTATGTCAAACAGACTTGGCCAATCAGAATGGCTCTTTTTCCTGGAGTTAAAAATGTTGAAAGACAAAGCTTAGTGGATCCTTAAAAGATCTTACTTCCACCACTTTATATAAAATTGGGGCTAACGAAACAGTTTGTGAAAGCATTGCCCAAAGAAGGAGAGTGTTTCAAGTATCTTTGTGAACAGTTTCCTGGTATATCCGATGCTGAGCTGAAAGAGGGAGTCTTTGTTGGGCCTGACATCTGAAAACTTTTAAAAGATGGAAGCTTTGTCACTAAAATGAATGGAAGAAAAAAAATGCCTGGAATTCATTTAAACTTGTTGTAACAGGCTTTCTTGGAAAAAAAAAAGACCCAAACTGCAAAACTTCGGTTGCTGCATTGTTACAAAACTACAAAATGTTGAGCTGCAATATGAGTGTCAAAGTTCATTTCCTTCACTCACATCTGGACTACTTTCCAGAAAATCTTGGGGCTGTAAGTGAGGAACAATGAGAACGTTTCCATCAAGATATAAAACAAATGGACCGCAGATATGAAGGTGGATGGAATGTCAACATGACAGACTACTGTTGGATGTTAAAAAGGGAAAATTCAAAAGAACACTACTGAAAGAGTGATGATAGAAAAAAACCAATGCCATTTTTGAAATCAGTGCAAAAAAAAAACTACATAAAGATCAGTTAACTAAATCAAAACAATTTTTATAAAAGTTTTTTTTTGCAGACCTGTGTAATTTGTTGCAAAAACAAAAAAAATGTCATTTCCTTTACGCTTATATTATTTACTTGTAGGGTTATACTCGAGAGCTTCTGCCTGTGGCTATTGCTGGTGTCCCTTCTCTGCACATTTGCCTCGACTTCATACCAGAGCTTCTTAGCCAGCCTGTGCTTGAAAAGCAAGTATTTGCCATTGATTTGGCTTCTTACTTGGCATTGCAGTATTCGCTTCCTAAAGCCCTGAGTGTGTCCCGATTAGCCATAAATACACTGTCGACACTGTTATCAGGTAAGTTTTTCTAATTATTCTATTGCAATTACGAAAAAATTTTCATCAAGCCTTAATTGTTTTGTTATATTTTAGTTCTTCCAAAACAGAGCAGAACTGAATTGTTTTCTTCCACTTTGGAATGTCTAACAAGAATTTGTGAATCTTTTCCACCGCTGACAGAAGATGTTGTTTCTCTTTTACTTCAATTAGGAAGAATTGCCAGGTAGTAATAGCATTTATCATTTGTTATATGAGTATTTGATTGATTTTCTTATGTTTAAATCGGGAGTATCTGATCCAAGGTAGCCAGAATTTCGAATTAGCTCACAGCCAGCAATAATAAAATTAATATAAAATCAAGCTCATGTTTTGGAATAATAATAACAATGGAATTTTATTGTATTTATACTTTAGTATAAATTAATTAAATTTCATTGACCAAATACATATTTTTTAGTTATATGTTTTTAAATTATTGTGAAATTTTGATATTGTTGTAGGGGGAATAAGTTTGAATTTATTGAGAAGTTTAAGTACTTAGGGTCTATGGTAACTAGGAAAAATGGAATTTAAGAAGAAATAAAGGCGCTATTAAATACAGGAAATGCTTGTTATTATTTATTCAGTGTCGACATTGTTAAGCTTGTGTCTTTTGTCCCGGAATCTATAAATTAGAATTTATAAAACTATCATCCTTCTACCTCATCTTAAAGGATGTGAAACGTGGTAACACTGAAAGATGAACATCTTAAGGTTTTTGAAAATAATATGTTCCGTAGAATATTCCGTCCAAAAAAGGACGAAACCACTGGAGAATTTAAGAGATTATACTATAATTGCGGAGCATGTACCCAGTTAATATTATTGAAATGATAACGTCACAAAGATTAAGATGGACCCGTAAGGCTGCTTAGTAACAAACGGATTCCTAAAAAAATAATAAACGCTTACCAACTGGTAAACTTCTGAGGTTTAGACCAAGGCATAGGTGAGAGGATGGCGTTAAAAGTGTTCTGGTGAATTTGGTGTTATCGCCATCGAGCCTTTTAGTGCGCTATGCCCTGTTATTATTATTAGGTATTAATGTGAAGTTGGCAGAACATAGAGGTGAGAGGAAAATTGTAGGGCATGCCTTACAAAGATTTTGAGAATCATTCCATTAAACTATTAAAATGTCTAAATTTCTTTTGTTATGTTCTGTTCTAGGTCTGAAGCATCAATCTGCGGGAAATGGTCATGGCCAGACGAAGGTTACCAAGCCGACCCTGGTGACCTTAATCCTCTCAGACCATGCCCACTTTCTAAAAAGGTTGAAGATTTATTTGCTCATCTTATGAAAAGAGCCATTCTCAGGACTGATATATATTAATATTTTAAATATTATTTTTGACTCAAAGCTCATCAAATTTGTACATTTTGTGTATACTTGAAAATATTAATTGATGTAAACCAATGTTAAATTTTTCAGGAAATATATATATATATTAGGCTGTTATAGTTTAACAGTATTTTATGAATAAACTGTGAAATTGTATTATTTTAAATGTTAGTTCTTTGTTTATTTTCGTATGATAAATATAAATATGATGAACGTTTTACGGTTTGCTCATTGGTGAAATGGTAAACTATTTTTTAAGTATTTGTCTTTGTCTAGTACCAGTTTTGAAATCCTCAATTGTTCTAATTTAATATTTTTTTAACTGTTAAAGTAATTTAATAGTTATGATTTCTTAAAGGCGCTCTTCACTCCTGCAAAGTAAATGCTTTGTGCTCGGAGTATGTAGCAGTTTGTGAACCTCTAGTGTGCTCCATTGGCTGTCGGTTTTTCCATGAACTCAAAAGTGAGTGCAGTAGATTCGTGGATGGCATCAGGCGAGTGTTTGTAGTGTATACCACTCGCGTAACCAAATTGTGCACTAAAGTTTACAGATGAAAAATGTCTACTCTAATAAAATTTTATCAAAAATATCTAATATTGTTGTGGGCTAGAGATTTAAATGATAATAATAAAAATTTGAAAGATGCTTGAAAGGACATTGGATCAGTTATGGAAATATCCGGTGACGTATGTATAAAATGATTATTTTACTGTCTGGATACCAAAGAATGTTGATAAATGTACAATCTTCGACACTAGGGACTGTGTTTAAATATTTTAAAATTGAATATTGTGTGTGTTTTTATTATATAAAATATTCAGTTTCATATTTTTCCAAACTTCTATTAATTTTTGACAATATCAAACGAAGTTTGATTAGGTTGAATAAAAAAATATTATCTTTTAAATTAATTATATGTTGTATTTTAATTCAGAAGTAATGGCTTTTCAAACTTCTACGAGGAATTCGCTGATAGCTTGCTTAGAAATTTTAAACTAGTAAAACTATCACTAGTGGTTACAAATTGTAATATCAAGGTGAGCATATACTATGCCGATATACTCTTTTGGAACTTAGTGTCTTTTCTTTGAATAGAAAGGACCACCAAGTTAAAAAGATTTTCAAGCACAGAACATTTATGAATTGCTCGTCTATAGCAAAAAACCTTTTATTTGGACATGTATTGAATTCGAGTTCACAGTGATAAGGAGGAAATCTGCACTTAGGTTTGTGTTCAGGTACATAAACCCTGTGACAACCATTAATCTACTTCATAAACATCGCAGGCTGATTTATTCTATTTTCAGTTCTATCAAATATATTGAAAATGCAAATAAATATATTTAATGTAACTTAAATTTGTTATACAATTGGATGGATCAAGCAGAATTTAAATGTAGCAGATCAAGATAAACATAAAAATAACCTTAATTTACAAAAATAGGCTCCTACATTTTTAGTTTCATAATGTTCTGTTTAGATTTAATCACCTCGTCCCCAGCGACTGGCTCAGCACCCAGCCAACACTCCTACTGATTTTCCATCTCAACCTCCTCATCCATATCCACTCCAAGAACATAATCCCACCGACATATATTCCATCCTATCTTCCTTCCTGATAGACCTACAACAAACTATCAAACCGCTGATAACCCTCCTCACTAGACTCCTCACAGAAATTCCATTTAACTTCCCGCAATGAATGCGAAGCCCCTAGTTGTCCTCTTATGGAATGCGAACGGAGTATACAACCACCGAGACGAACTTGACATATTTCTACATGACAATCAGATTAACATTGCCCTACTGACTGAAACTGACTTCACGTTCATATCTTTACATACGCGACTACATCACTAAAAGATCTGACCACCCAGACAACACTTCCCATGCCGGTTCTTGCATCCTTATCCATAAATCCATTCCACATTCCCTTATTCCCTCTACTCCAAATGAGGCTATCCAAGCAACCTCTATCATCATATCAACTCGTCCCTTCCAGCTTACATTATCAGCTGTACACTGTCCTGGCAATTCTCTATCCTATAATCAACTAGAATCCTTATTCCAATCCCTCGGATCACGCTTTATTGCTGGAGGAGATTACAATGCTAAACACTAACAATGGGGTTGTCGAGCATCCAACTCTCGTGTCAACATCCTGTCTCATGTCTCCACTTCTCGTAGTTATTCAATCCTCTCTCCCTCGAATCCTACCTATTGGCCAACTTCTCTGAAAAAATGCCCTGATATCCTGGATATATTTGTCACATCCCAGATTTCTCTTCCCCAAGTATTGATCAAATTCCTGGATGACCTCTCCTCAGATCACAGTCCAGTTCTGCTCTCATTACACTCAACCTTCATTCCTAAGCCCTCCTCTCCTCCTTCATTGATCAGCAATTTAGTAACGATTTGGAAAACAAACTAGACTTACAGATTCCACTCAAGACTAAACAAGACATTTACAGCGCAATAGAAATACAGCAATAATAACAGACAGTATAAAAGATAACACTACCATAAACAGAAATAATATTACACATCAGACTAACTTGCCACAGCACCTTCGCATCTTGCTAAGCGAAAACCGCAGAGCAAGATCGAAGTGGCACAGGACTCGTTACCCATCAGATAAAACGTATTACACCCAACTAACAAACTGAAAACGGAGATTAGAAACTAGGAAATCCAAAATTTACTTAGTGTGACTGAAAATCTTTTGACTACTAAAAAATCACTATGGACGACCATCAAAAAGATCCTTAAATTCAAAGATTTTAATCATCCTCTCCTTACTGAAAATCAAACTTGGTCCAGATCTGATGAAGAAAAATCTCACAAATACGCCCAACTCCTCTTCAAAACCTTTAATCCACATCCTGATATCCTCAACCCTATTCACATTGAGCATATTGAAGCAGAACTGGATATCCCACTCCAAATGACTCTCCCACCTAGGCTTTTCATCCGTCAGAAATATCCAATATTATTCATTGTTTACCTTCCCGTAAAGCTCCTGGACATGACCTAATTACAGCTCACATCCTAAAATCTCTTCCTCAAAAAGTGTCTATCGTCCTATCTCCCTATTACCCATAATGGGCAAGATCCTCGAAAAACTCATTCTAAACCACATAATCCCAGACCACCAGTTTGGTTTCCGAACATCCCACTCCACTATCCAGCAATGTCATCGTGTGGTGGATGTTTTCTCCTCTGCATTGGAGCGTATATTGTACTGCACGGGAGCCTTTCTCGATGTAGAACAGGCTTTTGATCGAGTCTGGCACCCGGGTCTCCTTTACAAAATCCGACAATTCCTTCCTTCTACATACTTTTTAATCATTCGCTCCTTTATAACTGGCAGAACATTTAAAGTAAGTCATAAAGGTTCCTACTTGTCCCTCTATTACCAGTCTGCTGGCATTCCTCAAGGTAGCATCCTCGGTCCTATTCTCTACACAGTATATACAGCTGGCATTCCAACCCATCCTAACACCTTCATCTCCATGTATGCTGATGACACATGTTTGTTATCAGTTAATAACGACCCATATATTGCATCCCAATCCCTTCAGTAACATTTATCAAGCCTCGAAGAATGGTGTCGGAATTCGAGACTTAAAATCAATTCCAGCAAGTCCCATCAAATTACCTTTACCCTTTGCCGAAAACCCATGACTTCCTTTCCTACTGTATCCACTTATCCCTGTTGAACAGATTTGCTACCTAGGACTCAACTTACACAAACGTCTTACTTGGAACCCTCACACAAGACTGAAAAGACAAGAAACAGCTAGATGTTTCCGACTACTTCAACAAGTACTAGACAAACACTCAAAGCTTCAGACCAATTACAAAAGACTTATTTATTTGACTTTTATAAGAGCTATATGGACTTACGGAATTGAACTAAGGGGCTCGAATTCCTCTCGTATTCAATCCAAAATCCTAAACGCTCCTTAATGACCTTAACGTTCCATATGTTACCGATTTTGCCCATTCCAGATACCTATCATTCCATAATAAACTACAGGCCCATCCAAACACACTAGTTTCCATCCTTGCATCCAATTCCATCCCGGATGCAAGAGATCCTCCTAGGCGTCTGAAGAGGAGATGGCCTCAGGATCTTATATTATAAAAATTTAATTAGAGTACTGCCAGTGGGTAGTGGTAGTAGGGGTTGTCCTGTCATGTATTATTTATTCATTTAGCCATTGTACTAGATGTATATATTACAGTTGTACAATTCAATAAAATAATTTAAAAAAAAAAAAAAGGTTTAATCAATGTTGTTGTTTTTCAATATTTTAATTCAGTCCCAAGGATAGAATATTGGACTGTTCCTGCTATAGACTCTCAGTACCTTCCAATAGCAGAGCTACCTATAGGTGCATCCTCAAAACATATTTTTGTTTACATGATTTTTCTCAAATCTCCATACAGACTAAATACCAGATGCTCATTGCTATATCCACTTTGTTATTTTTAGATGAAAACCAGTCGTGAAGTTGTCATGTTTTAATTTTTAATATATCTATTATTAATGAAGCGTTCTGAGGGGTAGCAATAATAGAAAAGAAAATTAAAATTCTTTATTTTGTTGAAGTTGAAATTTAAGTACTGAAGATTGAAATCCTGATTGTATGCTGTTGTATGTATTTAGCAAGAGGTATTAGCTGCATAATACTGAAAAATAAAGAAGGGGGGTTTATTATTTAAACATACTCAGTAAAAATAGGTATTTTTTATTATTGGATTTTGATAAACCATACTCTTATTTATTTCAAACATTTTACTGATCTCTAAATTACAATTTAAAATACTTTGAGCTTGATAACTATTATTAAAAGAGTTTTACCTGTTTATAGATCTGGCACTACTTGGTTTGTTTGAAAAGTAACATGGTAATTAGCTGGGTAGTTACGATGCTAAAAAAAAAATGTATGTTTAATTTTCAATGATAATAAATGCTAATATATAATATATTTTTAAATATTATGTACGTAAGTGTGTGTGTATATATATATATATATATATATATATGTCTCTATTAATAGAATTAATGTAAATAATAGAAAGGTTATAGGAACCAGGTGAAAGTAGTGAAGCTGAACATTCTGGAGATTAAAGAGAAAGAAGATAGTTTAAAAAAAAATTCTTATTACCATCAAATTATGGAAGGAATGCCTTTTATATTATTTTTTAATTTGCAACTGCAAAATCAACATAAAACAATCCAAAGAGTTCTAGGAAAAAGAAGTATGGTGTCTCCATATTTTTCATTTACTAAATGATCTATAAAATAAACTATTGCATGATGATCTCTAAAAATATTTGTATATAATTGAGAGATTTGCTAAGAAATATTGAAATTAAATGATTGTTTATGGTCTGAAAAAATTAAAAAAGCTGATATGTCTGAGGAGAAATCTTGAGGTCTGAATACTATACGGAGTGGTTTCAATCATTAAGAAAATGAGCCTCAGAGAATGATTGTTTTGGGCTGTTAAAACTGGATTTAAAGCCAGATGCTGGTTATCAGAAGACAAATGGCTGCGAATGGATGGAACAATGATGTAAATTTCAAGTTTTGTACCGATAACTTACATAATTATCATAGAATATCAGAAAAAAATATTTATGTTTAATAAGTACACCTTTAAAGTACAATATTGCCTATCAAAATAGCTATTTAATATTTAAAAATTTATTTAAGGATATATAGAATTGTATACTCTTATCTATTAGTACTACGAAGATTTTGATTAGAATTAACTTATTATATATTTTATTTTATTACTTACTATTTTGTAAATAGCTATTATTTGTCCCTTTCCATTTTGAACCGGGTATAGTCCATGGAAATAAAGATTTGTTGCAAGCGTCTTCACATCTGTTGGCTCTTTGCTTCCTCCCACGGACTGAAAGTTAACGTTGTAATTAGTATTCATTATTCTAGTATCCATCAACTATATTAGTTCGAGAGCTTGTAAAATTAGAAGGAAAAAACCTGTACAATTATAATATAAAAAGAATCTTTCCTTCAGTCAGTACTTGGTTATGATCATATTACTACCAGCCAATAAGTAGATCCTCCTGGGTCACACTAAGTTCCATGTCCAGCCCCCTCCCCCTATTTATGGATACTCACTTTATAGAGGCTGAGTGTACATCAAGATTGACTCCACCAGGCCAAGTTGTGACTGATTATAAGAATAAATAATTTTATGTCACGTCTGGGCTCAAAAAGATTAGCAGAACATTGCCTAAACTACTGAACTATCCCTATGTATGTATTAACACAAATTTTTTTGTTAATTTGTTCGTTTCAACTGTCCAATTTTTTTTTAATTTTCTGTCAGTGCTTTGTTTTGTTACGAAAACCCAATATAAGGGGATGTGTGACCTAGGGCTAATCACCTCCCTGTACAACCGTTGTCCAAGGAACAGTACAGTCTCTACCATGTATTGAGCCCAAGACACTCCATGGGTTGTAGTGGTGCAGATAATTTCTTTTTATGTATAAAAGAAAAATATATGCATTTATTTAGTTTATTACTGAAACATGATCAATAATTTAAAGATTTTAAGTGGAAGAAGAATACTTACTGTGGCGAAGAATCCCCAAAATCTTCCAAAAATGTCATAAATTGGAATCAGCCCTTTCTGACGAAGCGTCAGCAGAATCTGCCCATTGAAGCCGAACGGGAATGCCACGATTTGTTGGAAGTTCGGGATCTTGGACAATGTTTGTATTAAATTAATTCATTCTCGACAGTAATATCAATTCCATTTACTATGATAAAGTTATGTCCTTACGTATGTGTAGTATCCTATAACTTGACCTCTGAAGTCTGTGATCGGTATGTATAGAGTGTTCACCAGGAGGTTGTCGATGATGGATGGTGGAATAGTGGGTGGTGTTGGATCCACGTCGGGTTTAGCAGTTGTTATCACGCTGGGGTTAGCAGTTGTTTTCACTTCTGGTTTTTCTGTTACGGGTTCATCGTGGAAAGATGAGGGTTTGGTTGCTGCCAAGACCAAGCAAGCTGAGAATATGAGGAGTCCTCCGGACAGCATTTCAACTGTGACAGTTATCAAGCTATCAATAATTTGTTTGAGTATTGAACGTTAATATAATGAAAAAATTATGTTTATGAATCATATCTGAGCATTTACATCCATAAATAAATAAATAAATAAATATATATATATATATATATATATATATATATATATATATATATATATATATATATATATATATATGTGTGAGAAATAAATAAACAAGAACTCTGCACATTTGATTCATATCGAAACCTCCACATAAATATTATTGGGGTAATAACAACTTCATGAAAGTTATAATCGAATGAGTGATATAACTCCGGAATTTAGTTTAAATTTTAAGCCGAAAGTACAGCGTAAAATAGAGAACTTATCATTATAAAAAATGTTTCCTACAAAAGGCTATAGGTCCTCCCAAATTTAGACACTACTGACGAATGATTTCGCCAAACATTGACTTACAACATCGAACCTTCTGCGTAATCATCAATTTCTTCCACAAATCCATAATATCCACCACTACGATTAAATAATGAATAGGACTAGATATTCGCTCAATTGATACCGATTCTGCAAAACCTGTTGAAAAATTAACTTATTTCATAGGAATTTTGAAATCGAATCCGAATAACAATTCGTTGATGAAGTAGAGAAAAAAAATGCAATAATATTCAATTCGGCTGGCAAATGGTCAGATATCAGTTCTTCAAAAGTTTTCATGTGTTAATAATTTATTAGTGGATCGAAAGGCCAAGTAATGTAAATACTGATATAAAAATCATAATACTATTTCTGAATTTATGATTCTCAAATTATAAGAAGAATTTACAGTGAAAAATGGATTGTATTTTCGATGTCTGTAAGAAGACTTTTGCTTACTTTTAGGATACTAATTTTAAAATTGGTAACTGAAACCGTGAATGCTGAAAGAATCGTCTAGTAAGCACTAGGGAGGTGTGGTTTCAGTTTCCCTCAAGAACAGAAAACAAATCTTGACACTCACACTCTGGTCCAGACAGCGAATCTCTAGGTTAGCCGGTAGAGGCTGCTAAA